>VZTF01007679.1:8941-258581 GCA_013397755.1 Cnemophilus loriae
AATTAAAGAAGTCAGACCCTCAGGGGTAAAATAAAACCACCACAAAATAAGGAAATGATGGGAGGGATTAAAAGTGAGCTGGAGACTTGGCTCAGATATTCCAGCTGCTGTGTTTACTCAGCCCAGAGGCAGACACCCACCCTGTGCTTCACTTTGCCCCATACACCAAGAGAAGGTGCTTCCCCGCTTTTGAGGGGTATAGATATTTTCATTTTCATCTTTCATATTAGAAGTATCCCTTTAGCACCAGAAATGACCTTGGGATATGTTGAATAGTATTGCAAAGATCAACAGGTGAATAATGAGAAGCTTATCATCATATTTAATCTCCTTTTTTTGTTAAACCATAACCCTCACATACACTCCTGATATCAGTAGGATTCACATGGACTTTGGAATGACCCAGGCTCTTTGCTTCAGCAGGAGCTTTGGTTTGAAATCCTTAGATATATAGTTTGTGCTTCTGCAAGAAAACACAGAGCTCTTCCATATTACTGGGGTGACCTTGACCATGGTGTTTCTATTCCTATCAACATCCTGAATGACACCACTGTTTTCCTTCTATGGATTAATTTGAAACTTTTCTTTGGATCATTAGAGCTGAATGATGAGTTTGTACTCATGGGAAAGTTCGTTTTGCAGTCACTGAATGCTTGCAGCCAGTGGTCCCTGCTACAGTGATAAATGGATGCTTTAAATAAAGAACTTCCCGAGACAGACATTCATCCAGCACTAGAGCCTCCATTTTACTGGCAGGGACTAAGTTTTATGAAGTATTTTTTAGCCCCCAATATCAATCATATTGCGATTGTCTTAATTTTACTCCTCCAATATACAATAATATTTTACTTTTGAACAAGAAATGAGAGGGCATGGAGTTTTATAGGAGAGGTCTATTGATGTGCAATAGGAAGGACAGGCTGGGGGTTAGCCTCAGCACTATGGATGTTGTGTGATACCCAGGGATTGTGCTTGTCAAGGACTGTGTCAGACACACACACACACTGAGATGCTGCATGAGACCATTCAAACCTCTGTTTCTTTCAACAATGCCAATTATCTATGTTTTCTTTTCTCTTCTCCAGAATATCCTGCCTGATATTTTATTTGCCTTCCGCTTCCTATCCATCTAATTTTCTTTAAAACCCCTAGCCTTGCTTTTGGATTTTAATTTTGAAGAGCTCAATTGCATCCTGCACTTTCTCTGAACACTATGTCCTCACATCATCCTAACCAACACCAGACAATTTTGATCTGCTTTAATATGCAGCTCAGGATGTTGTGCTTTGCGGGCTTGCCTGCCATAGGTGTCGTCTCTAACCTACAGAACGGTGGGTGCCAAGACCCAGTATAGCTCATCCAAGCCTTCACTGGAGGTTTGCAGTGTAAAGGGGAACCTGGATCAGGGCTTTTGAGCTGCAGATTTGTCACCCTCTCCAGGAGATTCCACTGCCAGTCTGCCATCTCTTCTGCTGAATATCCACATGCTTTTCTGTTGTGCTTTGGCTAAGAAAGAGAGGTTTCAATGGCAGCCTCAGCACAGATCTTAATTTTCTGCTTAGAATTTCATTCTCTCTTGTCTTCCTGCTAGGCTGCACCAAGGCCAGATTTCCTTCTACAAGCACAGAATACAGCTTCCTAGTGCCAGCCCTTATCTTCATGATTTCACATTGGGAATTTTGCTCACAACATCCCAGACATTCTCCATCTCCAGCACTGTGTGTGAGGCATAACTTATTTTATGGAATGAGATCTGCATTTGCCTCTGGTTACATTGCTTGAGCTGCAGATGGTAAAGATACCTAGAAGTCAGTCTGTTAACCTAATTCTATGGTCTTTGAAACAGCTGCCAGAAACACCTGAGCAGCAGTGTTCCTCAAGGCAAATATTCTCCCTTCCTAGTGATAGTCCAGGGAAAGACCTGCTTGACTCATCTCCCTGCTTTCAGAAAACTGACTTCTATTTTCTAGCGAATCATACAGCTCATTTTTCCTTTCCAGCAGTCACACAGACTTTGCCACTGTTCACCTGCCAGCCAGCAGCTCCCACAATTACTGCCAGCAGCCAGCTCAGGTGGCAGCAGCACCGGGCAGCAAATAGGTGCGAAGGAGTCAGACATCTCATTGCACAGTTTGGCTCAAACCAGCACTAACAAAGGTAGCAAGGAGTTAGGTAATGGGCATGAGGAACCAGGGGAAATGTTTCAGCCCATGATAAAAGCTTGGGGACCTGGTTTCTATGCTCAGCTTTGCTGCTCCCTTCCCACATGACAGCTGCAACATATTTAACAGTGCAGTGCCTCAGTTTACTCTTTGGACAAAATCCTCTTTGTAGAGGAACCTAGGAATGAAAGACCCAAGAAAGCACTGATCATTCATTTTCTAAATTTTTTCCATTTTAAATAGGATTCTCATCCTGGTTTTTTGGTCAAGAGATAAAGGGAACACATAAAGAGTTTTAGTGGCAATTTTGATACACCAGACGTTTCAGTGAGATGTCACTTCAGTCCTGCAGGCTTGGCTCAACAGCTTTTTGAACTAAGAGGAGCTTTTCCTGTTTGCAGTCAGCAGGATCCAGCTCCCACGGAGGAGAAAGAAGAACATCTAAACTTTTAACTAGCCGTACATTATCTCTTGGCGCTTCTTGTGCAGCGTGATTAATCTAACTATGGGCTCTGCATTCCAGCAAGCGCCTCCATCACATTTCCACAGGACTCATGAAGCAGAAAACCTGCACATCCCTGGCAGGACTCCATGGCTGCAATGAGTAAGCACAGCACCCCTGAGGCAGAGGGAACTTTGCCAGCAGGCTGCAGGTGAGGATTCACCCCTCTGGATTTTGATGCTTGAGGACAGAGTTGTCTGGGAGGGGAGTGCAGAGCACTTTGATACGTATCATCTCTGACACTGCAGTCAGCCATCTGTTCCGAGTTTATTAAAAGTGATGTACTCTGCTGGGAGGATCAGGAAGCATCTGCTGGTGCATTTACATTCAAATCCTCACAGCAATCCCATCCGTCCTCCTTTTTTAATTAATCAAACCCACTTTTTGGTGAAGGCACACAGATAAACGCTTCCTCTGTAAATGGGAGCACACATTATGCTAATACCATTAAATAGCTAATACACAGAAAAACAATTAAGTGCAAGTAGCAGCGTCTCTCTCGGGATTTAAGAAAGCTGTTCTGACAGAGATCATTCCTGTTTAAAGGATCACCATCTAAACCTGGCTTATGCGGCAGTGCAGTTTTGCTGCTGCAGAATTGCTAATCAGCTGCTTGGGACAAGAGTGAACCGTGGGGTGATGAACTGAAGCACACACTCCTTGTGACCCCATATGCAAGGGCTGGAGCATGCTGAGGGACACAAGACCCACCCCCCAGCAGAGCAGTGACCAAGGGAGTTTGGAGGCAGATGCTGCAGGGCAGGTGTAAATCCTGTCTAGGTGAAGGGACAGCAATGGGGTGCCCTACCAACCTGGTAGCACTGCTTTGCATTAGCATAGCTTCTTTGAAAAGGTGAAGAGCTGCAGATGTTTCTCATCACGACCAGATTCTCTGAAGGGTGAGGAGGAAAAAGGTGGTGGCAAGGCTGCTGGTCTCTCTGTTAACTCTGCTTGGCATTGGGAGCCCACGACACCATTCCTGCAGGTGCCGCTGCCTGCACTGGTTACCCCTATGGTATCATTAAGTGCACAGTGCTGCGTGGGGTTGGCTGTCTGGGTTTCCCCATGGGTTCAAAGCTGGGCTGCAGTGGCAGGCTTGGCCTCCCAGGGTGCCACTGGCCATGGTACAGGGGGATTTACTCCAAGGGTTAGAATCCCTGCAGCAGATCACGTTTAGCTCTCGATACAAAAGCCTCTCTTAGAAGTGTCAGGATCTCAGCATGGTTCTGTTGAGGGGCAGCTCTTGTGTGTGGGGAAAGGTATATGAATAAAACACAGTGGGAGCTGTTGGCAGAGGTTGGCATGACACAAGATCATAGTAGTCTCCAAACCAGGGTGAGTCTCTAGGGACTGTCAGCATCTCCTTCCAACCAGACAGAAGGAAGAAAAGGAATGTTTGACCGTTGTAAATCCTGGTCTATGCCCAAGGATCATACCTGACTTACATATAGAGTGGTGGAAAGGTTCTTCCAAGGTACGTCTGAGACTCTGGGGGCACATATTGCCTCTGTAACCAGGTCCTCCAAGTGAGCGAGGGGGTTTTGCTGTGCAGAGGGAGGGATCGACCTTCCCCACTACCCTACAAAAGGGATCAATAATGTCAATGGCAGCAACAAAGGCACTGAAAAAGTGGGGACACTCAATGTTGAGAAGCCTTGGGGCTGTGGGTTTGAATTAGTGCTCATGATATAATCTCATCTATCACTTATATGGAGCATAAGGGGCAGAGGAGATTTCTGTGTGCTTGGAAACTATGTCCATGTCTCTCTGTGCAGCTTTTATTAATAGTCAGCTGATACACAAGTCAAATAGAAACCTTCTACTTCTCAGCATGCTGTTCCTTGTCTTCTTACTTTGGATATATCCTCAAGGCCAATTTTAAACACAACTAGTTATTTTCCAAATCCTCTCTTACAAACAGTAATATTGGCTGAAACATCTAGAAAATGGAAAGTGCAGTTGATCCTACCCTTCCCCAAATACGTGGCTTCTGGCAGGCCCGGCTTTTGTCATCAAACACCTGGTCCCATGGCGAAGTCCTTCTCTCAGGTCAGAGGCAGCAAGCTTACAATCCTGGCCCTTGTCTTCCATTAGCAAACAAGGGAGTTGCAGATGCTGAGAGACCTTAGGAAGCCATAACTTTTTTTACTTTCTGTTACTGATGTTAAGTGGCTTTTAACTTACATCCTTTAATTGCAGACATCGTTGATCAGTTTGCAAAGCTGCAGCTCAGAGACTGGGCAAACTGCATTTGGGGTTGTTGGCCTCATAGTAACTGTGGAGCAAATAAATATGTGCATGAAGGGATATTTAGCAATTGCAGGGCTGGAAATGGAATTAGTGACAAGACAGAGTGATTTAAAGAGCATTGGGTCTCATTAGGCTAAGATCAGACAGTAAGAGATGTGCTGATAAGAACAACTGTCATGTGCTTTCCTTGGTGCCTCTCCAGAGGGGACTCGCTCCCAGCAGCACATTTTGAGTGAACAAATTGTTCTGTGAGCAGCAGAGTTAACAAAACCTGGGTTTTTCTAGTCCCCTCAGACAGCCCCAGCACATGGTCTTGACTCCAGAGTCTCTGTCACTGACTATGTGAGTGGTCCAAGCGCTGCCACAGCCTCTGCCGCAGCTCAGGCCTGTGCAGCGTCGGTGCGCTGCGGGAGTCAGCCCTCCGCGGGCACCAGCTGCTGGCTCGTGTCACTAAAGGAGCTGAGAAACACTGGGTGACACCTGGCTGCTGGGGATCTTCCCAAAGGAGTTTTCAAAAGTTGTTTTTGTGGGAGTCATGTTTTCAATCCTGAACTGAGGCCTCTGATGGAGTAAAACTTGCTGGTTTTCCCCTTATCCTTGCCTAGTAGGTGAAGCAAGGCACGCAGCTTTTCTCTGTATGACCCCATTACAAAGGGAATCCTAGGCAGTGCTTTCAACTGGAGCTGTCAGAGTCAGCCAAACACTCCCCAGGCTCCAGGGAACTCTCTCGGCATGTCTAAACAGTATTTCCTTGGTAAGACAGCTCATAGCATCAGAAAGCCCACTGTCTGCTGCAGTCCTACATTTATTACCAAGAGTCCTTATATCTTCTGTAATTCATTTCTTGTAACCGACTATTTCTTCCTTTATTAAATAAACATATGTTTCCTTTAGTCAGCATTATGTATTTGAGTTTATCCAGCAATACATATTTGAAGTCATTTATGTACCAAAGTAAGGAAGAAAGGATGAACTGCTTTTAAACCAAAGGGATTTACCTTTTGAGTTTCTTTGTAAATTGGGCAAAGGATGTAATTACCCAATACCTGTATTAAGCAAAAGAACTACAGGGTTAAATCCTTTGTTCGGAAGAGGCTTCACTCCCTCCATGCAGATGTCAGGATCTCTTCCTGAGGACTCTCCACTTGTTGATTCCCATCATAAGCAGATCTCTGTGTGCTGAATGGGGCACTCAAATAAGACTCTTGCAGGTACTTTAGCTGGACTTTCCACAGGATGCTGTACCTAAGGACCAAAAATTTAACAATTCCCTGAAAGAAGGGAGTTTTATAATTAGAACAGAAGTCCCTAAGAAATGTTGTACCACTTGAGTCTTGAGGAATGTGATTTTCCTCTCGTGGGGCTCAGCCCTAGTGCTTGGGTTTTGCTGACCCAGCTGTGTGGGTCTTGACTGCAGAGACTGATGGAGGAAGGCTAAGCTCATGCTCTCCTGGTAATTTAAAAGCAACTGCAAAAACACAGTGGCATTAGACATTATTCAGGAAAAACAGCTGTTTTCTGCAGCCCCTTTATGCTCCCCCAGCATATTATCTTCAGCTGATGGATTAGGGACGGCAGGTGACACATTCCTAGTATTACCTTCTCTTTTTGCCATATCAGTATCTGTATCCTGCTGTCCATAGATTTACCCAGTCCCTTTCTGTCTCTTCTGGTCCTGTGTGCCTCTGCCAGCTGCCATGGCAGCAAGCTCAGGAGCTCACACCTGCTGCAGAGGTGGCTTTAGTGCAGTCTCTCAGTGTTTACCTAGAGATCCTGACTTCTCATGACACAAGGTGTGGGGAGTATCAGCTCTGCTTTCACACTATCCTTCACCTTCATGATTTTGTGAATCCCACTCATATCCCCCCACAGACTCCTTTTGTCTAAACTGAAGTGTCCCAGCCTTTGTGTTTTCTCCTCTCAGATGCTCTCTCCCACTGATGTTTTCAGGTGCTTGTCAAGGTTCAGGTTATTTTTCCCCTAGCTGCATCACCTGCTTTACCTCCACTGAAACTCATCTGCCACCTTCTTCTCCACTCACCAGGTCAGTGAGGTCCCTTTGAAGTCCCCTGCCATTGGCATGACATTTGACCAGCTACTCAAAACAGCCCAGTTATCACCTGCAAAACTGGCTGTTCCACCTTCTGTGACATCTACATGCACCTCCTTTGGGGTCTTGTTTCAGCCTTTCCTCATCATGTCTTCAACAAAGTTTTACAGCTGCTTGTGATGCAGCTCTGAACATGTGGGCAAAACCAAAACCAGTGAAGGAAGCAGAGCAGCTCGAGATGAGCTCTGCACTGCAGGGATTTTGTCCCCTTCTCCATGAAGTGGTGAGCAACGACTGAGAGTTGATGATCCCTTCTAAAACCCTCTACCTGACCAACAGGTGACTTCTAGCCTGTCTCCGTTTCCACAGACCCCTAAGGTAACGAGGGAAAAAGAAAAATCCATGTTTTTCAGGCAAAACCTACCTGTATTTGAGAGGGTAGTTGAAGTGTCTGCCTGTGGATGATGCTGATGCCTGTTTGGTATTTTCTGGGCAGCTGCTTTTAGTTTTTCCCCCTCATGACACAAACTGGTGTGGAAAAAGGCAGGAAAAATATCTTCAGCATGCAGTGATTATTGAATGTATCTTTGATTAAAAAGGAGAAAAATTCCATTTCTTATAAACAAACCACATCTGCTGCAGCTGAAACCTTCCTTCAAAGGCTGCAAAAAGGTTAAGTGCTTCAGAATTAAAAAATATGGGGTTTTATGTAACAGGAGCATTCTTGTATTGGGGAACTCAAAGCTGAGAGCTGGTGCCTGCTTCACCTTTCATTTAATGACCTGAATAATTAGCAGAATAATCTTTTTAGAAATGCTCCAGTAGCAGTGCCCTGATTGTTGGATAAACAATCTCCTAGAGGGGGAAAAAGCTGGCAGTAATAAACAACTGGTTGAGGGAGCAGCAAGGTTACGGGCAGTCGTTAAGTTGGGAGAACATTCATCAGCACATTGAAGGAATCCAACAAGTCAGAGCTGTTTCACAGGGCAGGCTAAATGAGGAAAATGATTTATTAGGAGAGTGAACAGAGATCATTACACTCTGAAGCCTGGTGTTAGCATCTACTGTGGTTTCAGTCTTGCAAACAATAAAATAATTGTTTTCTCTTGACAGTCATTTACTATTAAATCCTGGGCACCTTGTTCTCCTTCCAGGTGTTAGCTCTCCTGTGGGAATTTATCGAGGGCAATGGCAGAGCACTCTGGCCATGGGCACAGCTGCTGTGCCCTCTTCCTCACACCCATCCCCTTTTTTTTCTCCCATTTCAGTGCCAGTTATTACCCTTCCAAAAGAATTTGTTTCAGGACTGAAAACTGAAAAGGCACCCTGGGGTACTGGGCAGGACTAAGGTTAATATGTCTCCGAAAATTATTTCTAATATAATAACTCTTCAAACTCTGTCTGAAAGAAAATGGTGAAAGCAGTACCATGTTATTGCCATCGGAGACCGAGAGCATATTGGATTTTTTACTGCCTATGCATCTCTGGTATGTGAACAAATTTTGAGAAAATACCACCCGGTACAGCTGTGAGGATCAGAGGAAGGTGGAATATTCACTCTAAGTTCACTGAAATCTCTTGTCATGGTTTCAGGTGCATATTACCCAGCTTCTCTCTGGTTTTAACAAGACTGACTTCCAGAAGCATCAGGCTGAAGGGATCTCTTACAGATCATTTAACTGTCCTGGCCTTCAGGGTGGATTAGGTAATGTGGGACCTTCCAGCCTTGATAACCATGTGGCTGATGGACACATGAAGTCTTACACTTAAAGGAACTCATCTAAATGTTTGGCTATCCTTGTATTTTCAAAATTGAACTCTACAATTTTCTCCTAATTTCTATGCTCTTTTCTTCAGATGAGATTGTCCAGCATGGGATATGGAGGTGCCACACTCTGTGGCTCTTCTGTGCAAGATTGCTAACACATTTCTCCAGCCTTCTCCATTCCAAATTAAGCAAGCCTCTCCTCACACTCGGGTATTTTCCAAACTTCTCCTTCATGGTGCTGTGTCCTGAGTCTTTTCCATCTCCTCTCTCTTCCACAAAGTGGGGTTCCCAAGGCTGAAGACAGCAGTTCCAGCTGAAGCCTTGCAAGAGCAGCATAACCACACTATATCTTACAGAGAAGCAAATGAAAGACATTAGCAAGGAAGCTCCTGGGTCACCCAGACTGGGCCTATGTTCCTGCAACCATTTCTGATAACTCCCTGCCAAAAACTGCTCTTTTCCATCTTGAACCCTCTAAGGATTCTTGACTTACTCACATCTATTGGAAAGCTGTTTCAGGTTTTCCTCCTCTGATACAGATACCCTTCTAATTTCCAAATCAAGGCTTTTCACAGGTAGTTTAAGCCCATTTCTTGATTTGTTTGTTTGAATTTGGTTAATTGGTTTTTGGATTTTTTTGCAATTACTACACAGCATCTCTTCATCCCCAGGTTTTTGCTACTATTCCCCTTGAATTTTCGTTGTGGACCTCGTTGTAGCTGTGCATTGATTTCCCTCTTCTGCTTGCAGCACTTTGTTTTCCTACTCGCCCAATTTCATCTTGAAGATTTCAGAGCACTTTTCCTAGTCATCACAATCATTTTGAATCATGACCCTGCCTTCCAGTGTCTTTCAAGCTCTAACAGCTTGGCTTTATTCAGACATCTTTTAGCTGCATTCCCTTCCCCATCATCCATTCTTCCACACAGTGCTCAGACATAGGCTAAACACACATTCCCTGAGTCTTGCAATGCTTTGAGCCACCTTTTACTCTTCCAATTTATCATGTAGTTGGACTCAGTTCTCCCAGTCAAGTCTATACTGTGTTTCCCTAGTGCACACCTGAACATATCCACCAGGAAAGTGTCCAAACTCCTAGAATTAAGTCTGTTTCCCTTAACTGCTACACCAGAGAGGAAAAAATGAAAAAAATTGGCATGGTTTATTCTTGACAAATCCCTGCAATGTGTTTCATATCAACTGACTAATCTGTACCTGATTATAAATTGAGGGTTTCATAATAGGTTCTGGCAATCTTTCCAAGAATTAAAGTGGGATGTATTTAAATTGCTTTTGATTTTCCCTGCAATGCAGGTACTAAGTTCCCCTGTTATTCCTCTTTTATTCCCCAGCTACTCAAAAGCAATTGCTAATAGCTTGGAAATGGCTTTGGATGGTCCTTAAGCTCTCACAGATGGATTTTGTCTGGTTATGCAGGCTTGAACACATCTCACTTATCTAAATGTTCTTGAAGCCCTTCTTTCCTTATTCCACTCCATGACTTCAATTCTCTTGTATGCTTCAGTTGTCTTCAACATCTGGTTATGATAAAGGTCTTCAGGAAGTTTGAAGCAGAAAATGACAGTGGATGTTTCAGTTTCTGCTGGGTGTCACCTCTCCAGAACACAGCTTTGTAGACTGTGGTGCCTTTAACCCTTTCCCTATGACTTCCTCAGATTTCCTCTCAGGACTTGAGAAAGATGTGATGTTAAAGCCATGCAATAGATATCCCATTACTTTATTAACACAAGTGATTCAGGAAAACCCAAAACAGTCTAAGGATCTACCCCTGCTCAGGCACCTCATCTCCCTATCTGTAGGCTCAGAGCTATATGCAGACGTGTTTTAGGTGAGGTACATAACTTGGTGCTCTGTGTTACACACTGGCCCCAGAATGAAGCCCAGAAGATAAAGGGGGCCTCTGGATGTAAAGTATGGGGTGGGGTTTAGGTGTCTAAGAGGGGCATGTGAAGCTTCATGGAGAGACTCATCCCTGAGTCAGCTTGGGTACCTGACCCAAGACAAGGAGAACCCTCTGCCTGCCTGAGCCTCAGACCCTGCAACCTCTCCTCAAGGAAGGTGCCTACTTGTGGAAGGGAATGAGCAAGAATCACAATTCCATGTTATAAACAGGAGCCAGGGAGGTAGTTGTAGTGCAGTGCCTCTTTCCTACCATGACAATATTTAGAGCATATCCCCACCTTCCCATCCCAAAAATAAAGAGTGGTATTTTAAGGTTTAAGGCTTCTCTCAGTTTGATAGACTTCAAAGCCATAATTCCCATCCCCTTGAGAGTCTCCTGGCCATGGGAGGCCATGGGTATCCCAGCCTCAGTTTTGCCTGAGCTGTCCTCAATGCAATAGAGCCTGAATGAATGAGTGCAAGGGAATATGTACTCTTAGTCTGCTTTTTAGGGCACTTGGATGGGAGAAGTGAGCTTGGCCTTGCTCATTCTGTGAACATGACTGTGGGTGCTTAAAACTATGGCACAGAGGCTGGGCACGATCTTCTGAGCCAGGTTCCTGAGAGTGCTGGATTTGGATTTTACCACTTCAGAAAAAGGTGCCAGTCTCAGTGGCCTAAATCAGGAGGAGGAACTCAAGCACTTTGGAGTCAAACAGAAGCCAGCTCCAGGACTCAAAATATAAGCTTTTCCCTATGCATGGTATAGCACCAGATGGTCTGATGACGAGTTACATTTCTTGGCAGGAATACTACCACAGAGGTTATTTGACACAGGTTAAGCTGATTTCACACTTTTATTTGTTTTGCTGTACTGCATGGTAGAATTAAAGGGGGGCAAAACCAAACATATGAATGTGTGTATATATATATGGGTGAAATGTGAAAGATCAAAACCATGAGGCAATCTGAGTCAAAAAATGTCTTGAAGCATCCTGAGAATTGATGGCATGGAAGTGGTGGGCAGGGTGGAGAGGAAAGAGACAAGAAGAGGTGGCTTGAGCTGCCTTTGTGCCAAGAGTGTCATTTATAGCACTGGTTTGTCATGAATGGGCTCTCTAGAGCACCACCAGCAACCTAGAACCTGAGAGGTGGAGTGGATATGAGAAGGAATGGGGCTGCTGCATAAATTCGAAGAAGATCCTGCAGAAAGACACCATGGATGACATTTGTATTGGGAAGGGAGCAGGAGCTGAGTTTAAGATTTAAGGACAAGGAGATGAGATAGAGGGGTCTGCTGCTCTTTAACATACAAGTATGAGTATAGGTGAGCAGATGTCCAGGGAATATCACTGTGGGAAGGAGCATTGGTTAGACAATCATTCCTCCAGGTCCTAAAATGCCTCAAGGTCGCTGGGTGACTGGCAAAAAGGAAACTTTTTTTATCTGATCATAGGACCAGCAACCCAAGAGCTGAGTCTGATCTCATGCTGCAGACTGCTGGCTCACACCACCCTCTGGGAACTTTGCTTCTGATCATGAGGAGGCTCTCACCTTCCTGTATGGCTCCTTCACCCTTCGGCTGCCTTACTGTGGAAGCCAGGCATGTCTGTGGAGGGAGCAAGAACAACTGAGGTGAGTACAACAAACCCACTCTCCCCTGGGACCCACAGCCTGGCTCCTGAGCACATCCACATCACCAGAGTCCCTGTGAGAGCTGCTGTGGTTTCTGGGCAGAGGCACACCAGCAGCTCCCCTGGGCGAGAAGCAGGTGTGGAGGAGGCAGCTGTCAGCTCTGGGCACACACTGTATCCAAGCTTTTGTCAGCAGGATTTTGCAGCCATTTGGTAGAGAATTCACAAAATTCACATTTGACTGGGGTTTCTATCTATCCTTAGCATTCACAGCTAAAGATCTGATAAAAGTCTCTCTGATTTAAAACACTCCAACTAAAACTAACAACACTTCTCATTAGTAAACCTTCATGAATTCTCTTATCAAGAGCCTGTGCCTCTCGTCACAAATTGGGATGCACTTCTTGGGGAAAAAGCAGAGAGCTGAGCAGGTTTGTCAGCAACCTTTTTGAAGCAGGCATGCAAGAACTGCACCAAAAGCTTTTGTTCCTATAAAATCATCAAAAGAAATGCAGAAACAGCTGCTGAAACTTGCATCCCAACCACTCTCTTTGCAGCAAAGTTCAAACATTAAGAGCACATTAAGAGCTTGGAGGCTCTGTGGCTCAGGTGCAGAGTTTTTATAGACTCATTTATTTATTACACCAGTAATAAATATAGACTAGTAGCTTCACTTTTGCTTTGCTTCTAATAAAGTACTCAGGGCATGATCTTTTCAGTATACATCCACCCTCATTATTTTTTCATTGCATATACAGTAAATATCAACTAACATAAAGGACTGTCTAATTAAATCTTTTGCTTTATGAGTGAGTACCTTTGAAATTAATTGAGGAGAGCAAAGAACTTGATTAATCCACCTATTGCAGTTTGTACAGATTCTATTAGGGCATGTTTGCCCAGCAAGCCTTTCAAATTCAGTAGTCAACATTCACATAAGAGTCAAGCAAACACACAAAATGATTTGGAGAAACTAAGGCAAAAACCACCTTGATGAGCAACTAGTTTGACGCACTTATCCCAACCCGTGTCTGATCAAACATTATGTAGCACAACCAAAGCTTATTACAAGTGGTTTTGCAGAGTGTTGCTGTGCAGCTCCTTCCCACGTGACAAGAGAGCAGAGAGGAAACATCTGCTGATGTTTCAAACAAGCTGGTGCCTGGCAGTGCTTGTGTCTTGTGGCTAACATGAAGCTATAGGTGGCATGGGTAGAGGTGGTTCAGTACTAGAATTATACTCTGGGAGACAAACTGTGTTTCTCCACATGCCTTTCAGAGGAAGAGTTAGAATAGGGCTACCTACAATTAAACTTGTTTGGCCCTGAGAAGTTTGAATGACCAGAGCTGCCCTGGACTTGGATGAAATACTCAATGACCTCCACACTCTTATGCAAGATGTGCTGCATGTGAGGAAATAGCCAGGGCTGCTGCTGTTGCCTCACACCCCCCTCAGTGCAGTGCGACTGCTCTGAGGAGGACACTCACACTTTGTTCTTCAGCAGATGTTCTGTATCTATATCTGGCTACAGCCTTCCCCGAACCATGCTGGGTGTTGCAGGTGATATACCAGCAACACTAAGGAATAATGTGTTTGAAAAAGTATCTCCTAATTAACTTTTTAATACTCATTTTCCCTAGCACCAGCCTCATTAGATCTGTGTGCGTGAAATATTTTTTTAGCCAGTTATTATATTGCTAATTGTGAAGACTGGCTTGTTGCCTGGATGCTTCACCCAAGCCACAATATCACAACTACAAATACAGAGCTATAAAACAAATGACTCCTTAATCTTCAAGATTATGTTGCTGTGCTGATCCCTGCACTGCAGGTAACTATAATTTCTGAGCAACAGAAAATGAGCTCTCGCTGCACATGATGTGCAATGAGAGATTCAGGTCATATTTTAAATTTAATATTCTGAATTTGTCCTTTCTAATTTCTCTCAAGCCTCTGTGTCTCTGGGGCATTTTCTTAAGTGGAAAAACTTCTTGCACATCAGTGATGTAATACAACAGTACTTAGGCCCTTGCACTTTTACACAACAGGGCAATCTGCACAAGCTCCCTGAAGTGAAGAGTTTGTACCTCAGTCCTTATCTCATGGCTGAGGGAACACAAGAAGGTTTCCATCCATACTGGGCCTCTGATGATCCTATTTGTACATTCAAATCCACCAATCTGTAGCCACTCTGTTGGCAAAATATGAGTGGCATTTTAAAAAGTGGGCTGAACAAGGGGAACCTCAAACCTCTGGGCTGCAACTACACCTTCCTCTCTTAGGGGTGCCTTTGGAGGACAAAATCCCATATCATCCTGCATCTGCTGCCCCAGGGACAGGACATTAAATTGCCAATTTCAAGATTGCACCCCAGGGTCCTTTACACACCTTCTCTTTTGTTACTAGCTTCAGTATTTCTGGATAAAGTTTTTTCAGCAAAGCGTTTTCCCTGGATGATGTTGTCCAGCTTCCACTGGAATGGAATGACTGGAACACCACAATGGACAAGGAGATGTTGTCAGTGCACCATTTAATAGCTTTTAGACATACACAGTACTTGGTCCTTCAGAGGCTGATCCAGGCCTGATCTCAGTGAAGAGAAGTGTCAGTCCAGTTCAGGTTTTTCCATAAAGTCCATGTTATCCCTGCCATTCCACTCACAGATGTGTGAAACTTTGTTGAAGCCATTAGCCCCATCTGTAATGGACCTGTTTTCCACCCTTACAGCAGTTACTCCATAATTAAGTAAGTGGACAGTGATGACCTTCATCTACCCCCTGGGTATTTTCCACAAATACCCACTTCAGTGTTCAAGTTAAGATAAGACCACTGCCAGGGATGCTGTTTAGGAGGAGCTGGCTAAGGGATAATACAGCCACTAATGGCTAGCAATCTTTAAATCAGAGCGTGTTGCTCTAGAAAACAGCTTTTTTAGACCAATGCTGAGGGCAAATTTCCTAGTGTGACTTTGGATGGAGTCAGAGACGGAGGAGCTTTATAGCACAAATGAAAACAAGTCACACTCTGGATAGGGAAGGGCAGTGGCCAGTCTTTGGGAGGTGGGAAGGTAAAATTTTAAGTCATGTTGTCTCTTTGACTCCTTGATGCTTTGGAAGAGCAGACAACACCTTGTTAACCCACTCTGAGAGTATGAGTCAGGTGTGCACAAAACACACACAGGGTTTCTCTGGGCAGTCCAGCACATCCACATTTTGACAGGGCTTGAGAGGTGAAGTGGCCCAGGTGCACCTCATGCCGGGGGGAGTGTCTCTGTAGGAGCCTGACTTGGCTCCTGCTCCTTGCAGCGAGAGGTGAGGGGAGAAGGTGTCCAGAGGGTCCAGACTCTGCACCTCTGGATGTCCTTCCAGCTGTGCTCTTAATGTCACAAGGGCCAGGTGCCCATTTGAGCAGGACCAAGCTCAGCTTAGGATAGGTCAGTGAGGCTCACATGCTAAGAAGAACAGGACAAGTAATTTGATAAATTTAAAATAGAACTGCGTGGAAGAATAGAAAAGAAGCCATAATAGTTCTTTCTCAGCAGCTGACAATGGAATTCTCAAAGTGTTAAACAAATGACACCTTAGGAAAGACAATTATAATTTGCAAATATAAACTGGACAGAGGGTCTAAGCTTCCCTATGTAACCAACAGCAAATAATAATCTCTTCTAAGCACCTCTCCTGACTCAGATACCCATTTATTGTGTGAGACTGGATGAGTAACTTTATTTCCCTTTAATTTTACATATGTCTAAGACCCTACTGAGCCTATGAATAAATGGATATCTTGATATACAGACACATATCCCCTACATATCCATTTAATACAGTTTAATATTTGAATTTTTAACGTAATAGGATTCAGTCCTTCATAATGAATAAAACACAGGGCTGTATCAGTGCTCAGTGTTCTTGAAGAACAGAGGTGTCCTAATGCTTAATTCATGTTTGCAGAATAAACTGAAGGCCAAGGCTTAAAGACACCAAATGCTGAAGACTTTGTTGAAGGTTTTATGTGAAGGGGCTTTGTGGTGGCCCAGCACCTCTTTGCGTGGCTTCCCCCTGCACGGAGGAGGGGAGGGGGCTCTGCTTCTGAGCCTCTATGAGAGCTGAGAGCCCTGGAGCAGCACTGTCAGCAGCTGAGAGGCTGGAGAAAAGCAGAAAGTGGATGATCCACTGCACCCAGAGTTCCCCCCTGCACTGTAAAGAGTCTTCTCGCCACAGGCACACCAGTGGCTAACCCCACCCGCGGTGATGGAAACAAGGCAAAACCCCTCCCGGTGAAGCTGGGCTGCACACTGAATTAGCTGTGGCCCTGGAGTGATATTTAGAAGGAAAGAGCAAATGGGAGTGTGCTTAATTAAAGTTGACAGTCATAATGGCACTGCCTGTAATAGTATCAGGAGATTATCAGTTACGGGCCAGTGCTACAGGCTGGGTGACGACCCTGCCAAGGTGTGACCCTTACACCAGCCCTGTCTGGCCAGATCTCAACATCTGCTCTTTAATGCTGAACATCTCATGTTGATAGGGAAGAGAAAACAGCTTTTTCCCTCTTCATCTTCATCTCCAGCTGCTCGCTGTACCATGCAAACACTGATTATTGAGAAATCCAGGTTAGGGTTTATCTAATTGATTGTTAATACAAGTAAATGACAAAGGTTATAGGAAAGGGCCTAGGAGGAAGAAGATGCAAAATGCCTTTTCTTCTTCTGACTAAAGGGTTGAGTATTTTTATATTTACTTATTTCACCTATATCCAGGTTAAAAAATGGGGCAGTTTGGGACACCAGGAAGAAACTCAAACAAGCCAGCTGTTGTGGGATAGTGAGGGATCCCACTGAGAGGATACAGGGCATTAATTATCAATTTTACCTCTGCCAATTTCTGCTGGTTCAGATGCACTTCCCACATTTAATGCCTTCTGCAGACTGGAAGACCATGCTGGAGGCATGTAATTCAGCTTGCATCTGCAGTCTTCCTACTTCAACCACAAAGCTTCTGCAACATGGACTGGTTTTTAAATTGGTCTGCACACTCACTTGTAGGAGACCTTCCTTCCCTTTGCACACTCTGCACCGATAAATGGATGCTCCCCCTGCCTGCACAGAGATTCTGTCTCTAATGTAAGTGAATCCTCTCCCCATACTCACTGTGCATCAAAGCATAACACACTGGAGGCAAGACAACTTTAGAAAATGAAAGAAATCCCAGTGCTCAAGAAAGTCTGTCTTCGAGACATCACTTCAAGGCCTCAGCTGTTGCACACTGCAATTTCCTCCTGAAGCTGGCACTTGCTCATGGGTCTGGATCCATAACTTGCTTCCAAGCAACCAGTGACATGTGTCAAACACCAATCTTCAGGCCTGGCACAAAATTCAAATGCAACTACTGCTTTTACAGAAGGTGAGAGCAGCTCTCCTTTAATTTATTTTGTCTCTACTCCTTTTTCTCAAAAAGCTCCAGGATCTTAATTACAGCAACCTTCCCCAGTGGACTGAGAGCACTCTGATTGAGTAGGGTAATGAGGTGCATGAATTAACAGTGACATTGACTCATGCCTCCAGTCAATACTTTGATATCTCATCTACTGAAGTAAGTACATTTTAGCATTAATCCCACCAGAATTTGGTATATGTGTGTGAGCTGCAGTCAGAGGATCCAAACAGATGGGTTCAAACCCAGTCCAAGGAATGTGGGAATTCAAGTGAGAAAGGAATTCAAGAGATTCTCAAAAAAAAAAGGTTCATAGCTTTCAAGATGGGCTTAGCACTTCCTTGGAAATGTGACATAGTTCCTGTAAATGCAGAAATTTTGGGGAGTTTTGTGACATTCAGGACTCTCAAATCAAATTACTAACATGGTAGAAAAAAGCATCAGAATAAGCTTCTTCCTGGAACAGCAGATAAGTGATGTATTTGGACATGAAATCTTACATACAAGAAAGGCAGAAAAAAAGTCCATAGTGGTGGAGACATTAGCGGGATGTACGTATACAGTGACAATAATATTATAAAACAATTTAAAGGGTTTTAGCAGGTCTATAGGATTCAAGAGATCCTTAAAGCTCACATCCCTCTTTTACATTCTTATCCAGATATAAGACATGCAGCTGCCTCTGACTTTGCTGAAGGGTTCAGAAGGACAGGCTGTTCATACCGCACGCTGCTGGGTAGTTTCAACAGTGCAGTAGCTGCTGACAACACCTAAAATGCTGTAACTGAGACCATTTCTCAGCTCTCATCTCTGGGGACATGCCCTAACCCATTCCACCTCCCCCTCCAGAAGCATTAAGGAGGCAAACCCCAGAGCTCGAGCCAGAAAGGAGCTTTGCTTCCTGAAGAAGAAAAGCAAGGTCAAGCAGGAGACCTTTAGAGGATCAGACAGGAAAGGGAGCTCCTGGGCAAAGAACTAGTTAGAAAGGGATTGGGAACTGTCAGTGGGAATCCTCTGTCCTTTGGTTTGGACTCATTGGTGCTGTGGGGAGAAGAGCACTGGGTATACTGGCAAAGCAGTGGGATATGCCAAAGAAGTACCAAATTCCATTCTCACTTCCTCCCCCAGCAGAAACAACCTTAAATTTAAAAAGCCATTTTTCTGAACTTTCTGAATCATTATATTATTCAAATGCAAGAGCACCACATCATCAGTGTGTTGGTACCACACTCCTTTTCAACAGGTAAGGAACCTGGTGCAGAGAGGTTAATATAGCTTAAACCATGTCTTTTAAAAATCAACTTAAATTCTGGATGCCTCCATTTGAGGACTCTGGAGTCAGGACCTGTGATACTTGATCCTGAAGGAGACAGTCAGCCACCAGTCCAGAGAAGATAAGCAGGAATGTCCATGGTGCAGTATTGCTGATAGTTGTTCACTTTAGTTGGACTCCACAAATTAGAAAATTATCTCTTTTCCCTAACAACACGGGCAACGAGCCTCCCAGCATTTATCTTAGACACATTCCTGCAGAGTTGGAATTATGTTAGAGTGCTTTTCCTATGAGAACTCCAGCAGCTAAGAAGTGAAAAATTGTTTAAAATAGCTTAACATACTCTGGGAAGGGTTAAATCACAGTCACAACTGCTCATTCACATTCACACCTCTGACCTTCTAGGGGTAATGCTGACACATTAGCCAGAGTGTGATTCCCGAGGCCTGGCTGAACTCTTGTGCAATGCAGGCATGTCAAGGTCCACGTTTTTATCCGCCCCTGCAGCTGAGTTAATTTGGTGAGGTGACTTTGCTGGGTGAGAGTGGACCTGATGCATGGCAGACCTGGAGTATTGGTTAATGTGTGAAATTTGAGTGTTTCAGACAAGCTGCCAGTCACTCAGCTCTCTTCAAAGCCGTGGTGGGGTCACTGCCCTCTGCTCTGGATGTGGCTGAGCAACTCTCAGTAAGTTACTAATGAGCTCATGCTTAAGGTGGTGAGTTTTATTCTTTGCTTTAGCAGTTCAGGGCCATCTTCTTAAGGTCAGAAGTGGGTCACCAGCTATACAGTGCAATGCATTATTTTAGGGTCCCCTGAAAGCACAGCCTGATGGCTGTACCCGTCACCCAACGCCCTTCTGCCTCCTCCAATCTGGCATGGTAGAACAGTTCCCTGAGGTCTGCCACGAGCAAGTACTTAATGGGATATGTGCTGTGGGGGTTGGGCCAGCGTGGTGATTCCTGACACCAGGGCATGGCACACTGGGGCAGGAGCAGAGCACTTACCACTCGTGCTAGAGGTGACGTGCTGTACCCCTTCCAGGGAGGCCACAGGGCAGCTGGTCCCAGTAGCCATGCCCAAAGCAGGCAGCTTGCTCCTCCTGGGTGATGAGTGATGCAGCCGTGTGGGAGCCTGCCAAGAGGCTCCGTGGCTGTATCTGCCTTGTAGGCAGCGTGGGAGGCAGCAGCCCGGCAGGGAGCAGTCAGTGGAGAGGCCTGGGGCTCTTCAGCTCTGCACATCCACGCATCCTGGATGTGCCACCTGTGGTGGGGCCAGCTGTCCTCCTGGTCTGGCTTGCAAAGGGACAGTAGTGCAAGCACAGGAATGCACAGCGAGGGCACAGACTCCTGCTCTGAGGCTGGGAGTTGTTTCTTTGGTCTTTCTGTCTGTTGGCTTTGGGCTGGAGGAAAAAGAAGATTGTCAGCCTGAATGGATGCCTTGGCCCTGGAGCCCACAATTTTTCCAGAGCTGTTGCAGTGGTAAAGTGGCAAACTGCTGGTCCCCGGCCACAGCTGTGAGCTGCCGTGTGGACAGGTGACCATGTGACTTAAGCCACGACACCCACAGCTCACCACCGACTGCTCCAGCTTTCTGACAAATCAGCAGGCTAGATGACAACAAAGCAGGAATCGCTCTAGTTTGGACTCAAACTCAAAGACCTGGACTTCTCCCAGCTTTAGGCCAGATATGAAAGAGAGGAGTAGGTCGCAGAGGGAAGCTGCCCTCACAACTGGTTCCAAAATGTTCCCAGGCTGGGAAGCATCCATATTACGTAGATTTTCCATCCAGACACTTTGTGAAAGACAGGCAGCTTTGTAAAAGACAGTGTCCCCTTGAGGCTTCCATGTACCCACATCAGTCCTACAGTGCTCCCTCATGCCCTTGCAAAACCAGAAGGCCCCAGAGAAATGTGGAGCTCTTCCTGCAAGTCCTGGGTGTTGGACACCGTGCTGCAGCTCCATCCCAAGGCAGGGCTGCTTCAATGCCTGCTTGCATGGGTATGATGCTGTAACTACAGGCACAGGGAGCTGTAGGTGCTCAGAGCCCCACAGAAGGCAGGGACACTCCCTTTAGTGGGTGGGAGTTCAGCTCCCTGCTTTCCCATGTTTTCAGGGCTGCCTGGCAAGCCAGGAGGGGAAAGGCCATGAGTCATCCAGCTGGTATGAGCACATGGGTGGAAAATTTTGCAGCAGATCCTGGGCATGTGGCAACATATATGTGACTGCTGTTTGGTCAGAGCCACTGCTGGAAACACCGTGCAAACCTCCTCTTATAGATGTGCCCCCCTCTTTACCTGTCACTGCAACTGGTGACCATCGTAAGATCAGGTATCAAAGAGGGTAGTGGCTGGTATCAGCTGAATAACTCCTTTCCTTTTCCCTTATGTGGATGAAAAGAGGAGTGTCTAGCTGCTTACATCACCACTGGTTTAGAGAGGCAGGATTCAGGCTAAGGAGTATGATGGTTGAGGCTAAAGGATTCAAGGTTCAGGATTAGGTGGGACAATTAAATCTCAATTGGAGCAGTAACTTTTAAAAAAATGATCTATGTTCTCCAAACCGGCTTGGGCAAGCCATGCCTATTCAGGACAAACCACCTGCCAGCATTGAATGGAGCACTTTTGACTTAATTTGAAACCAGAATAGAAAGTAGCAATCAGCAATAACATGTGCTTGACAGTCCTTCAGAAGGACAGTAGAAGTCAGATTCTGTGGAAAGTAGTGCTCCAGAATACCAGCTGCCACTGTCTCATCCCTCAAAGAGAGCACAAAAGAAAGCTTGATCTCTTTGGAAGTATATAATTTCTTGCTAATCAAGAGGTCAGGCAAAAATATCTTTTACTGGGAAATTCTGCATGAAGGTGACTATTAAAAGCATAAAGTCTTATCCACTCTCTGCCTCATTTTTACTGTTAAATATCAGGTTCTGCAGCACAGATGACAGTTAATTTTCAAAGAAAGGGACGTGATTAAAATCATGACAGGTAGGAGATGTTTGCTGTTTGCTTTCTGTATCGTGAAGGAATAAATTTGGAATAAAGTCTGGTGAACAGATTTAAGAGACAGTCCATATCCTTAAATGCCTACAGTGTGCTGATACAAAGGTGAGAGACAGGTTTAACCAGGGATGGACTCAGCCTTCCCAAGTCTAGAGCATGTGGCTGAATCTTGGCCTCTAGATTACTCTTCCTCTTCAAAGCCTATTGCTCAGGCTTACTTGCTCCAACACTGCTGACCTGTCTCTTCCTCAAGCGGAGGAACAGGTCACGCTAGGATTGCAACCGGGTGCACCAAACTTCCCTGTGTAACGTAGATCAGACAGACACACCCCACTGAACCACAGAATCACTAAATCATAGATTAGTTTGGGTTGGAAGGGCCCTTTAAAGGCCATCTAGTCCAACTTACTAGCAACAAGCACAGACATCTTCAACAAGATCAGGTTGCTCAGACCTCCATCTAACCTGACCTTGAATATTCCAGGGTTGGAGCATCCACCAGTGCTTCACTACCCTCCCTGTAAAAAATTTATTCATTATATCAAAATCTTAAATCTAACTTCTTTCAGTTTAAACGCATTCCCCTTTGTCCTGTTGCAACAGGCCCTACAAGAAGTCTGTCCCCATCTTTCTTGTAAGGCCCCTTCAATTACAGAAAGGCTGCAACAAGGTCTCCCTGGNTACTAGCAACAAGGACAGACATCTTCAACAAGATCAGGTTGCTCAGACCTCCATCTAACCTGACCTTGAATATTCCAGGGTTGGAGCATCCACCAGTGCTTCACTACCCTCCCTGTAAAAAATTTATTCATTATATCAAAATCTTAAATCTAACTTCTTTCAGTTTAAACGCATTCCCCTTTGTCCTGTTGCAACAGGCCCTACAAGAAGTCTGTCCCCATCTTTCTTGTAAGGCCCCTTCAATTACAGAAAGGCTGCAACAAGGTCTCCCTGGAGCCTTCTCTTCTTCAGGCTGAACAAATCTAGCTCTCTCAATCTTTCTGCATAGGAGAGGTGTTCCACCCCTCTGATCATCTCCGTGCCCTCCTCTGGACTCTCTCCAGCAGGTCCATGCCTTTCCTGTGCTGTACTCCACAGTCCTCCACGTGGGTTCTCACCAGAGCAAAGTAGAGGGGCAGAATCCTCTCCCTCGAACTGCTGGCCGTGCTGCTTTGGATGCAGCCCAAGATACAGCTGGTTTTCTGGCTTGATTCTTCTAAACTTCTTTCTTCCACTCCTCCAGACTGAAAAATACAGGATCTGAAGAACCTTCAACACATTCTACAGTTCTCTCCTGTGCACTAAGTAATTCCTTATCTTTTTAAACTCACTATTGCTGTTATTTTTTCAGAGATGATTCGACTTCTGAGTTTGTCTGTCTTGCTCAACCCTGCGTCAACAATGACCGGAGGCTGATGAACAGAGGAATTAATTTCTCACAGTCAGTCACACTTTCTCCTGTAATGTGATATTGTAGCACATTGCGGTTTTCAGCCCTTCAGGGAAATAGTTTCAATTAAAAAAACTGACATTTCAGAAAGGAGTTATTCTTTCTTTACATTTGACATAAAAACATGATTTCCTCCTAAGAGGACAGCAGACATCCATGCAAGATATCTGTACTAAGCACAGTAAGAATGAAATCTGAACGGCTATGTTATCCTGACTTGTTTGAATGCAGCACTGGTAAATAAAAGTGTGCTGGTTTTATTAGCTTTATAAAATGACCATAACATAGAACCATCTTTGGGATGGGGAAGGAGATTAACACTCCTTTTGCTGAGGTTGCTTTTGTTTATATCAGCATATATCTGTATAAGATATTCATATGTGAAAGAGAAGATCAAAAGGAGGCTCTGTAAATGCTGTGATTTACAAGATTATTGTATTTTATTATTTTATTTTCTTGCATTTTATTATTTTTAAAAGCTGCAGCTCTCATGAGAAGCAGAGATGACCAGCCAGCTCTCCAGTCCATGCTGGGCCAGGTCACTTAGCTCACCCTGGGCAAGCAGCCAGCTCTGTCCAATACCATCATTTTCTTTCTCTCCTTCAGAAA
The DNA here is from genome assembly GCA_013397755.1 of Cnemophilus loriae. NCBI lineage: Eukaryota > Metazoa > Chordata > Aves > Passeriformes > Corvidae > Cnemophilus > Cnemophilus loriae. The sequence continues at coordinate 32,978 of VZTF01007679.1, forward strand.
TTAAAACATAGAATTACTTTACCTCACCATGAAATTTAAAACCTTTGAGCAGCCAGAGTGGTCATTTCTAAAACATCTGAAGTCCCACACTAAACAGTGATTTCAGTTGTTACTTAAAACTGTGTGGAAAATTTAAAAATGTGCTGAGCAAATCCTAAAGCCTTTGAAACTTGGAAGAAAACACTTTTTCCAGTCTCCCAGCTGGTAGATCATTGCTGGATTGCAGTGCTTGCTGCAGTGGTGCAAATGGTTCTTGGCCACAAGGCACCTGGGATCTGTGCCCGGGCTTCAGCCTTTGGAAAACACACACTGAAACTCATAAAATTCCAAGGAGAAAACCGCTATATAAAACCCATGAGACTGGATATTGTGAGTGGGCAGGTCCCAGTGCTGCAGCTGCGCCAGAGGTCAGGCAGTTTGCAAGTGAAAAGCAGGGTGCAGGTGGGGTCCAGCCAGGCTGCCCCTACCCCGGATCCCCAGGTCTGACCCCAGCGTTGTCCATCAACAGGACCAAACAGTGACCCAGAACCCACTTCAGGTTACACCTTGGCCTGCTCTGACTGAAGGGGACATGGGAGGGTCTTGTTGCATGGTCTCTGGAGGCATGGAATACAGAACAAATGAGTACCTATGGAGTGGTACCTATGGGTGACTTTTGCTAGAGCTGCAGGTGAGACACTCTCCACTTCTTTTCTTCTAGCCTCCAGTAACATACAGCATTTTCCTCTCAGATAATTCAATGCCCTCCCAAAGAGGCTCTAATGGCAAGATAACTTTGACTATCTTACTAGTCACTATTTTCAAAGCAGTAGCCTGTGGTAAGTCATCAAACTATCAAAATCTATGGGGGAAAGATTTATCGAACAGTAGCAGTTGGTAATGCAAGCACCTAAATTTCCTGCCTGTGTCTTGACAAAGTTGCAGATTGAGTCGTGCTTCTTGACACATTAATAAACAGGTTCAGTGCGTGGGAAAAGGGGAACGGGTGGTGTTTGTTCCTGCAGAGGAAAACCAGAGAAGCACCTTGGAGTCCATAGAATTTTCCAAGCCTGTTCCTCTTTGCTTATTTAAGAGCTTTATTTTTTTTTAAATAAAAGCAAGTTTACAGAGATATGAAGACAATAAAAGGCAGTGTCATTTCCTAGCTTGTTAGTGCTAGATAAAGGTGACAGTCTGAACAAAATCATCCTTGTCCTTATAATTTTCCTTGTTTGATTGCTTACAAATAAACCAGTTTAATAAAGGCTCCGAGATACAAATGCCACATGGCCATATTGACAGGAGCGAGGGAAAAGAAAACACAATAATCATGTTACCTCTATCCCTCAGATTAATTACCTAGATAAAATACACATTTACCTCATTCTAGACAGAAAAATGTAATTTACCAGCCAGTGATTTAGGCAGGCACCCTGCTGTTAAAAGCCAGACCCAGCTGATCCTAACTAGGAGGAAAAGATGAGCTCCAAGACTTGTGAAGGACAGGCCTTTCCTCCCCTCTGCAACAGCAGCCACTGTAGGGAGGCTTGTGCCTGCTCCACCTTCAGCTCCAGACAGGAGTGCTTTTAGGACACAGTGGATCCATTTTAATCCCTCTTCAGTATGTTTCCTTAGGACTCAGCACGCCTGCACTTAAGAAAGTCCACCACTGGGGAGGCTTTATCCCTGTGGTTTCACTGTAACCCAGGACACTAAGGTGCAGTGGAGGTCGCAGCTGGAGGATGCAGCCTGGACCCTGCACCAGCATCCTGCCCACTGCCGCCTCAGCTGCCCCTCAGGACACCTCAACCTAAACACAAACTTGGGTCTTGTCTTGCCAAAATCTGTCACAGGTTAAAACCAATAAGATCTGTCTATTCTATGACAAACTGTAGTTTCCAGGCCATAAAAAATATCATTGAACTGGTATTATACCAGCTCAGTGGGGGAAAACCGACAGACCCAACCCCTAACCTCAGCTCAGCTAAAAGTGCATAACAGCAGATTTCTTTCCTAATACCACTGTATTAATCACAGAAATCAAGGCAACACTTGCCAGAACTTTTCATGGTGAAGCATTGAAAAATAATTTTTCATAAACATAAGCCCTTACTGCAGGGAATACCCCACCTTGGACTTAAGCCAGTAAGGCCAAAATCTCAAAAGAATTCCTATTTAGGCACTTAGAAGGTGCCTTGAAATATCTGAAGCATTAAGTAAAGTTCAGCCTTCCTGAGGGAAGATGTGCAGAGGAAGCTGTTGCTTAGAAGCACCTTGGGCTTCAACAGCTCCCACACTTGAGGTCACTGGGTCTCAGGGTTAGACCAGGTCCTTGGTGTTGGTTTGGCTGCTGAGGGGTTGCCTCTTTCCAGGGCCGAGGTGGACGGAAACTCAGTTTCCACAGGTCTACAAGGATGCTGCAAACAGCGTCCTCCCTGCTCTTCTTCAAAGAGTCCAGGGGGGAAAAAGCACCATACTGCTGCTCACCTGAACCTATCATCAAGGCAAAATGGAGCATTGTGTCTTCCTGTCATAAGGGAGGAGGCTGGAGTATTGTGGGGCCTTGCAGCTAAAGGCAAGGTAACTAGTGAGTAAAAGGAGAGGAAAATGGTGAGACTTAAAGACAGGTATTTTATCTAAATTCCAGAGGTCAGAGAAAGCACCAGTTTCTTGAAACTACCTGAATTATCCAAGTGGAAATTGAGGCAAAGAAACTTAGAACTGCTGGAACACAGCGCTGTTGAGAGCTGGTCCTGACCCTCCCAGAAACTTCCTTTGTGTCACAGCCAAGCTTCTTTCAGCCTCCTCCCCACCCATCATCAAGTACTCAGCTCTGGATGTAACTTTTATCCTAGGAAAATAATTCATAGAACCATATTTCAACATCTCATGCTAAGCTCTTTTGGAAACCACCTGAGCAGTATTTGGTCCAACATCTCCTCCCCATAAAACACAAGATGTTCCAGGTAAAAATAATAGTAAATAGTGAATAAATACAGTATCAGCTATAAGAATTGATAAGGTGAATGTTTCTGAGTGGGTGCACCATCTTATCCCACTGCCTCCAGCCTGCTAGAGGTGAGCAGAGCCAGGCCAGGGCTACACTTGCCTGGAGGTGGCTGTGATGGGCCTCGTGGCTGGCTGGGTACGTGGCACAGGGCAGGAGGACACAGCCCCTCCAAAGCAGCAGCTGTACTGCTCGCTTTTATTAAAGTCTTTTGTTGAATAATTGATGTCTGTGTGAACCCTTGGGAAGCAGCAGGTGCAGGTAGTTCAAACCAATGCTTTCAATAACCTCGGATTAATGATAAATAGTCATGTATAGCTGATACAGGTGATCACACCGCTCTGCTTTATGCATCTGGAAAGGTCTGTCCTGGCTGCAAAGCCAGGCCCCCAGTCCTTGGATGAACTTTTCTCCCCGCTGATGCCCACAGGCAGACACACGATTTTTGGCCTGTAAACAGTCCCCAGCTGTGTCTGGCTTGGTGGCAGAGGCAGCATCACTCCCACCTTCTCCGCAGGCAGCCCCGCTTCTGTGTCGGCTTGGGAGCAGAATTTTGGACAACTTCTCCTATTGCTCTCGTGCAAAAACGCCATGCGCAGTGAGAACCCCTGTCAAGGTGAGGTGTTACGGCCACACACATCACGGACCAACCAGGTGTGTCCTGGTCCTTGATATCTTATTGCCTGGCACGAGGCAGATGTTCCCTCTCCGTGACTGCAGATGGGGTCACTTGCAGGGTACTGGCAGCAGCCTGGGAAAACCAGGCTCCATGGGGCCAGGGTGGCGGAGCTGCAGCCCATGGAGGCCCCCACCACCCCTGAAGAAGGGGGCACACGTGGGTCTGCAAAGGCAAACCATGTGCTGCTTTTGGGAAGCAAGGGCTACCAAAGTTTGTATGTGAACAGTTTGTGGCCAGCTGAGTGTCCCATAGAGGTCAAAGTCATGGTTCACGAAGATAATAGGGCCCAGAAGAATCAAGGCTTTGCAAAACAAAACCCAGACTCCTTCCTTCAGGTGCATAAATACGTTTTTAGGAGATTGCACTTGGGAGAGTCTCGATCCGCATATCTAGTTGTCAGACACCAACAGGCAATTCAAGCTAAACCAGCCTTATTGTACAGGGAAGCTTTGAACACCAGCACAAACAGCTGGGGAAATACTAATTTCTGCTCTTTGTTTCATCTGCTGCAGCTATGCAGCCTCTCGAATTGTTGCAGCAGGAAGGAAACTGGAAGGCTGCAGTGGAGATGGGACATTCATGGGCAGGGATCTTGTAGAGTAACTAACCACCTGTTTGGGCAGAAAAATGGCATTCCCATCTCTCATTCAGCAGAATGTGTTTTCTAATTACAAATTAAACACTAATTGTGAATCATGTTTTCTTGTCACTAAAGATATCAACACAAATGCTTTCAACAAGCTTCTTAATTTTTTAAATAGAGCAGTTTAGGACAATTATTGCTTGAATTTTCACATGCAGACTACATCTTTTCCAGGTTGCTGCAAGACACTCATGCTAAGGTGATATTTTTTTATAAGCTATTGAGATAACACATCAAGTATATTAGCACTAAACTATAGAAAGTCCTGTCTTTGATAATGTTTCTCTTTACTATAAATGCCAAAAAAGTCTCCTTTTCTGTGGGAAAAAAACAACTTTCACTCTATCCCATTCTACTAAGCCCAGATCTTCCCCATAACCCTCCCAGTTATTTTGCTGCAGTTGATTAATTTCAGCTTTGCTAACTTCAGCAGATGAGAACATCCATTTCTTGTCACAGACCTTTACCAAACACACATGCTTGATTTTGCAGAACATCTGGAGCCCATCTGTTTGCTGCTACAGAGCTCAGACTCTTGCTTACTTGTGTCCTCCTCCAGTTTCTCCTCGAATAATGTGGACTCAAAATACTTTTTTTGTAATTTGCCTGATTTGAACAGAACATGCAAACATGAAAACTCGCACGTAAAAAAGTTAAAATTCAGCATAGGAAAGGTCAATTCTAGAAAAAACACTCATCCATGCTCCTGATTCTTGACTAGAAAAGCCTAAGTAATGGCACAAAAAGGCCATTGCTTCTCTTTTATTATCTTTCCCTCTCTCGCAAGAAGTCTCTTACACGGGATTTGACCTGTCAGACTTTTAACCACATTGCTAGCAAAGGCTTGTAATCATAAATCAGCAACTCTTTTTTTTCCCCCTTCCAGCTTGAAAAAGTGTCTCTGTGTTCCCAGCCCAACCTTTTTGCACACCTTGATTCACTTATGCCTCAGATCTAGTCTGTGGTTCATGATCCCTCCGGTTCCTTGAGCTGCCTGGAGTATCAGATACTTTCTCCAAAGAGGTTGCAGTAACTCCTTGATGAACAGCATTTAATTCCAGTAGTATTGCCAGGAAGCAACATTAGATAGGGAGAACTCCAAAGATCATTCCACTATTTGTGGAATGCAGTGGTGGGATCCAGTTTTGCCATCAGCCCAGTATCAAGTACCCTAAAATAGAGATTAAATTGGTGACTGCATTTCTGAAAGGCAACTGTGTATCTAAGAGGATTATTTATGCGAGTGCATGAACATGGATGCCTGTTAGAACAGTGCAGATGATTTTGGGAACTGCTATTCATCTGTCACAATTTCTGGTTTCCTGACATCTGTCTGCCTGTTTCCAAGTCAAGGCTTTCAAACTCAAGCTGTAGGGCAGGAAGATAACACACAGATGAAAGCACATGAAATTCTGATGAATTCTTTGTATTATTCTTACAGTTTCATAGCTAAATATCTAGCAACACATTAATGTCAAATCTTATAATCAGGCTGCAGTCGGTCAGCAGAGAAATCCATTCTCTCTGGTAAAGCAATATGTCTCTCATCTATATTGATGAGAAATTAGTGGATTAATTACCATGCAAGTCTGATTTCCCCCTTGTTAATGTTATCTGCAATCAAGCAATAAAGTCACTTCCTTTGCGCAGGGTCTTAGTATGCACATGGCTGACCTAGCACAGCAAATAAAACACAGATCAGGTATCAGCAAACCAAGGTGGCAAAGAAGAGCTTGATGTCACACGAGGGCTTGTGAGGATGCACACAAAGCCCTCTTTCGCAGAAACCCAAATCTGTCTCCAAGTACATCTGCCTAATTGAACATGTACCAAGATGAGCAGAGTCTGAAAGAAACAGGCCTTTTCTAGGCTGCAAAATATCAGGGAAAGAATAGTTTCGCTCTCACTACCCATCCCCACCTCCCTTTGCAGCCTCCTCCACCTGAGCAGCTCCCACCCTCCCCTCAGTCTGTCTGCCAGCCCCTTCCCCTGCACCGCTGCCAGCCAGCCTGGGGGGGGACAGCTCCTCTCACCTCCTTCCAGAAAGGCGGCACAATGCAGTCTGTCCTTCTGACCTCAGCCTGGAAACTGGGCACAAATGGGGAGGGGGCAAACAAATAATGTGGGGCTTCCTGTCAACCCTGTTCCTCATTTTTCATTATTTTCACTCTGTCAAACTGTATGCTTAGTACCTGGAGCAGTTTCAGTCCTGGAAGGAAGGAAGGAAGGAAATAAAACTGGACTTTTCAATCACAAAATAGCCCATTGTGCTCTCAAAGCAGTGAGACACAGCAGCTGGGAAGCAAGATTCCTGTTTTCTGTGAGTTATGACAACCATTTATTTCTGGTGCTAGGCTACAGAGCATGGAAAGATATGGTCAGCATTTGCAAAATATTTTCAAAACCCCTAAAGTGATATTCTGGTCTCTGAAGTGGGAGTAGTTTAACTGCCCAGTAGTTTGATAGTCCCTCAAGAAGAGACTTGGCACTTGGAACATCTTCCCCCAACTTAGGAGAGGCTACCAGTCTTGTTCACTGCAAAGCCATTTGTTCAGCAAGGCAATCTCCCCACAGAAAGGCACCACCATGAGGAGCTGCTTGTCAGAATGGTGTCCTTATGTCACCTTTGACCTGGAGCTGTGGCACACTTCACAAATCTATACAGATGACACTGGGGACCAACACCACTGATTTGAGGCAGGAAGTGCATCTTACCTTCAACTCAAAATGGGACATTTATCTTCAGAGAGACTCCAACACGTGGTCTTGCGTGTTCTTGCACTGCATCTGTGCAGGCAATGAACTGTGGGGCAAAAATTCCAGTGTGTTTGAACCAAAGCTTTATGGAGTAGTTATTTCTTGTCTAGCTCTGAAACTGTTTAGCACTGTCCAGAACACAGTGCTGATGCTATTCAAGTGCCCTGCACCAAAGACATTATCCTCATCTCTTAAGACATCACAGGGTCAACACTACATAAGCCCAAACTGATACTGGAATACAAGAGCTTAGTTCAATAGGCAAAAGTTAGCAGAAATCTTCTAGTGCTTACCCCTGTGAAATTTCTACCATAAAGCCTGGAATACTGAAGAAAAGAATACTAATCTATGATGAAGGGCTTTGTAACAGTGTCAGTAAGTTTGACCAAAAAGAAAGTATCTGTGCATTCCACAGTCGTTGTCTAAACAAAAAAACCCAAAACAACCAAACAAAAAAACCAACAAAAACCCCCAAACAAAAACAACCAACCAACCACCAACCCCCCCCCAAAGAACCAAACCAAACAAACCAAAAACACACACACACACAAATAAAAGAAAAAAAAAAGAAAAAAAAAAGGGAAACCAAAAGAGAAAAGGAAGTAAGAATAGATATGCAGTTAGTGTGATGACAGAAAAGCTGTAAGGGGTTTATATCACTAAGAATGTTCCCCCAAAAATGTCACAATACACTGAAATATCGAAAGATTCAGTGTTTTGGAAGTGTTTAAATGAAAAAATTGGATGTGTGTAGAAAATGAGTGTGCAAAGGTCCTTCACTTGATCTCCTTCCGTACCAATCAGCTCCCCCTGGAGTTCAAAAGCAGCTTTAGTACCAGAACTGAAAAGACAACAGGCAACAGGAATTAGGCAAAATGCAACAAATGTGATAGAGGGCAGACACAACTTACAGTAAATGCTCTCTTTTATTACTCAGTTCATCAAAACATTTCAGTTTTCTCTGCAAGATCTGAATCAGAGCAACAATACAGTCATTTGTCTACTGCAACATTTCCATAGGAGCCAGCGTGACAGACTTCATGCACAGGACCTAATGCTGTGGGTTCAAGCCACATGAAAACTGAACCACATCCTTAAGAGCAAGAGCGACAAATTGCTTGTAGTCATCTTTTCATTACCCAGCTGTGAGCACCACACAAAAACCAAGAAATTTCTTAAGGAAAGTGACCTTGTATGATTGTCTATTGATAATTCATAATTACAGAATGCCACAGTCTGACAACAGAACTACTACAGTAGGTTTGGTATTTTGGGTTTTACTATAAATATTTGATGAGGTTTGTTTATTAGTATATTTGGTGAGTGCTTAGACATGAGAGATTTTTAATGTTTTGATAGATTTCATATAGAAATAGTTTTAATTAAGTACCCAAAGCTGTAGAAAATAAATGTTTCGGTAAGATCTGATTAAGACACATACTAATGAGAGAGGTATAAGAAAATACAGTTAAAATATACAAATTTCAAGTGCAAAAAGAAACACCATTATTTCTCAACAGTTTAACCTTCTTTCGCAAAAACCATCTCTCTTTCTCTAATAAAGCTAAAATACCAGCTTTTAAATAGGCAGCCCCACTATTCAGTTGGTAGGAAAGATACATCTATTGCACTAGAAATACAAAGCTAAGAAGAATGCATAATATTTTATTCTTAAACTTATTTACAAAAATATATTGCACCAATCCATTGTCCTTTTTCCAGTTAATGTTAAGGAAAAGCCTATTATATACAAAGTTAAAAACAGAAGTGCAAAAGCAGACTGAAAGAAACCAGAAAGAAGTTTATTTAAAATGCTAAGTACAGTTTATTACCTGACCATAGCCCACATCCAGTATGACCTAAAATAATTTGTACCAGATGTATCTGCAGTTTCAGAAATCCTTGCATTTCTCTGCAGAGCAAGCCTTATCTTTCACTCTAACCACCAGAGGGTCTACATAAAATGTAAAGGCTAATCAGAGCTTAGCTTTACAGCTTCATCTCTCCAGGTAAGTGATGGTCTTTTAGGTAAACTGAAAAAGCTACATAGTATTATACACATATTTGAAAGGTAGTGATAAATCAGGCATGATGGTTTTCGTCCTTCCGAAACACCACATGGAAACTTTTGCCAGTATTTCAGGACTGGTTATTCTAAAGGCATTTCCAGTCCACATCACATTAGCACAGCATATAGTCCTGTCTCAGTCTACCTGCCACTGGGACTGTCATGATGCATTTCTGGGGTGTAGGTAAGGAGAACAATCATAACCCAGAGATGAAGCAATGCCTGGAAAAAGAAAAGAAATAAACTTAGCACTGACAATCACCCCCCATAGCAGCAGTAAATAGGAGAGCTCTCAATGAGAGCTAATAAAACTTGTTTTGTAGAAATATTTTGATTAAAATATTTTTTCTATTAATCAGATACTTCTAAAAAAATAATTGGCATTTGAACAATGAAATGCTGAATCAGATTCTGAAGAAGCTATTTACAGAAAACTAAAGACTACACAGGCAGCAAAAATAAAGCAGCCTGTTTTCCTACAGATTTGTGTTGTCTGGTTTCTCTTTTCCTCCACGCCACAGTGACTTCAGCTGTCCCCTCTGATACCCAGCCCACAGCCAGCACATTATGTGATGTTCCTCGAGCGACTGGTAAGCCACTCTTGTGCCAACTGGCTGACACCAGACTGTAAAACAGCCAAGTTCTGCTTTCCTTCTCCTTACCACAAGCACTGATTTGAGGCATTTTTATGAATTCTGTAGGAATGTTAGTTCTCATTCAAATTTGGCTGAAATTACCCAATTAGAATAGAAGCTGCCTGAAGTGCAAAAAGGAATACATAACCCACAATTATTTTAAAAAATATTTTAAAAAATTCAAGTTGTAGTAGTCATGGTGAAGGTTTGAGCTGAAAAGGGGTAACTGCCACTGACTGCCCAGCTCCTATACAGCCACCATCAAGTTTCCCTTCAGATTGCAGCTCAGGCAGCAGAAGTCTTCAGTGTTTTTATAAAGCCTGCCTTTCCACAGGTCCCTGCAGCTGACAGGCACCTGCCCTCCAGTGGATAAGGGAGGCATTTCATTTCCAGCAATTGCCATCCCGACAATTTTGCCCGATGGGGACAAGCAATTTTCTACTATTTATTTAAGTCTACCAAGAAAAACTTTTCTTGCTACTTTTTCAGCTACTAGAGAAAAGTGATCATTAGCCACTGAAAAAAAAACCAAAGTGAAGAGTCAAATATTAAAAAAGTTCTAAAAAATGTCATTTTCCTAAATGTTGTGCATGCAGGCATGGCAGGTTAACCTTGGCAACTGGTCACTATAATTCCATATTTTACTACTAGAAATCTACTTGCACAGGCCTTTAAAATGGTAGTTACATAAGTGTCTTTAAGACTGCTGTACTAAGAATTTCTCGGAAAAAACTGAAAACTGCCAAGCAACATGACTCCAAAATGCTGTTGTATAAGTATTATTTGGTCCACTTTCCAAAAACCCACATTGAGTTGTTAATTATAGCCTTTTGAACATCAGTCTTGCCATTTAAGACACACTGGCATATAAACTGGCTATCGAAATCTTGCATTCAAGAAAGCTGACTCACCATGTAAATGATTACAAAGACTCTTGCTATGGGGTATCGCCTCAGGAAGATTCCCAGCCGAATGCTACACAGGTAGAAAGAGAAAACAAAACACACAATTCAACACTGAGCAATAAATTCCTGTTCCTCTCATCCCAGTCACCACAAACTCAAACATCACGGCTTTGTTTCTGTCTTGAACTGGCTCAAATAGACACAAGGCTTTGTTGTTGTCTTGAATTTTACTTCATATACTCAAACCATTAAGTGGAGTGAGAAAATTCAGACATAAAACATATCCTCCTAATTTTTTCCCAATCACAGAAATCCTTTCACAATGAAATTCAAGTGCCATGGAAGCACAAAGGACTTTCTATCAAGGTATCTTGCTTTCAAAGGACTAAGAAGTCTTACCAAATTTTGTTCTGTTGGTATTTGGTTCAAATTTTGTAGCAGACCTTTGCTACAAATACTCTCAATTCACCTAACTTCTCAGAAAGGGATCAAAGCAAGTCTGTTGCTGGATCCAGAATGATTTTCATTTACTAATTCCTCAAACAGATTATCTCTCAAGGTAAACAGCTGCATTGGCTTAGAAGGCAAAATCTTGTCTTCATCAGGACTAAAAGAGCACAGATGATACTCCCTCACTAATATACTCTTACAGTGTTTATCACAGACACAGTCAAAACCTCCGAAAGTAAAAAATGTAGAAGATGGTAATGAATTTGGTTAGATTTTTTTTCATAGTTTAGAGAACCTCTTGCATCAAAATCTGCAAGAGCTTTGTTTAAATAACTGACAATAATCGGCAAAAACTCAAGAATATTAGTATCATAAGAAAGCAGAAGTGAAATGGGTCAGTACTTAGTAATTTATACCATACTTTAGCTGTGTTATTTTTAACGTTTCCCTTCATAAAAGCAATACACACCACAGTGTGTCACTTGGAAACTGTAAAAGGGTGACAGCAATTACAAATGTATTCCCTTAGGGCACTCTTACCTAAACTGATCTATAGTGCTGGCAGCTTTGCGGACTCTCCCATACATTCCTGCCACGCTGGTCTCCATGTCACTGAACAGGACAGGAACGCTACGCATACGAGCACCTGTTTGAAGGGAAAAAAAGCAAAAAGTCCCATTAGCTAAGTTATCGTTTAAATAAAACAAATTGATAATATATAACAAAGATATATAAAAATAACACAAAAATAGTGATCTATACGATTGTAGTGTCATCTCACTGGGGGCAGAGAGGTGTGTTTTGAGAACAGGATTCTGGATAAATTTACAATCAAGTCAAACATTTTTTTAACTTATACTTTAAAAATTTATTAGTTTACTAAATGGGTATCTTGATATTCAATTCTATAATGTCGCAATAACTACTATTAGATGTATAAAATGATGGGCTTCATACTGCCGCAGTTTCTCAAATTTTTTTTACTCTTATACAGTGAAACTTTGATTAGCATTTCTGACACTAACTTGTATAGTCAACAATTTTTTTACTTTATTTACATTTTTACTATGTATCAACTTTATTAAAAAGAAAGATTCTCAGATAATGTTACTTGAGTGCAACTAAACTTCCGTTTTCTGAAGTTACTTACAAAGAACTCTTGCTTTGATAAGTAGAGAAACAAAAGTCTGGACTGTTATTTCATACCTCTTGGTGATTGTCCCTTGCTTTTAAAGTTACTTAACATACATACAAAATCACAGACTTTGACTCTGAAAAGTAACATCTCAACACCATGAATCAACTGCTGCGGTTGTCCCAGATATACAGGACTGACAAGCCAACCTCATCAGAACCATCATATTTTAAGCTGCATTTCAAGAAAAACAGAAGGCAAGGAAGAAATTAATTTCAACCAGATCAATTCTCAAAAGGAAGTATTTCATTCTTGGTCTCCTCCCAAACCCTTTTTGCAAGAGAATACTTAGATCCTGTTTCTAATATTCAGTTTAAACCCCAAAACACAGGTTTATCTGCACCTGTGACAGGATTGTTCCAATAGTGCCATAGTGTTGAGAATTAAAGATTAAATTTGCTTTATCAAATTTACTGAGGTCATTTGCACACGAAAAGAAGCTTCTAATTAACCATTTTTATGATACTGGCTGCTGTAGAGAAGGTCTCTAAGAATAAGTGGCCTATTTTCAGCACTTGTTTTTCCTTACAAACTCAGACTTTCAGAGAAAGGCTTTAAGAAACAGAAAAGCCTGAACTGCAGAAAAGACAAGAATTTTAAGTATTGTATTTCCTTATTTACCTTCAGCACCATCAATGCCTGCCATGTTAATGGAAGGTCCATTAGCACTCGTGCCTTGGATAGCCTTCAGCTGTTGCTCGAGCCGTTCCAGTTGGTACACAAGTGAGTTTTTCTCTGTGCTCAGGCTCTCTAACATGGTTTGCTTCTGAATTAGTGTTTCTGTCAGCTGATGAAGCCGATTTTCCAATTCTGTCTGACTGCTACTGCTTAGAGTCTTGTTTGTGAGCTAAAAAAAAGCAAAGAAAAAAATCATTCTAAATTCAAACTCTGACCAACTGACATATTACAAAACTCTATAATAATCCAAGCCTTCAAAAACCAAGTTACTCCACTTCAGAATTTTTACAGGATAATGCCATCAAAACTATCACCGGTGAGTGCAATAAAGAGGAAATTTAATTTCAACAGTTGTTAACTGTTTACATTACACAAGAAACTCTATGTAAAAATGTATCTTTCTGTTTTTCACCTATAATCATACGGAAGTTTCTGTATAACCTTAAATTTGATCGCAAAAATCAATGCTATGCCTCAGAGACAAGTTTGAACAGCAATCAATAGCAAGCTAATCCAGCCTGGCTACCATACTTTCAACTTAGTGAGCATGTAAAAATGTTGTCAAGCAAGGAAGGAACAACTCAGTACAAACAGGGAGAATCTGATGCCATTTTACTGGAAAACTTGAATGCAATGGTGAAAATGCAGGCTATGGTGCAGAAGAACTGAGGAGCGCCGAGGCAGAAAACATGATTATACTAGCAAATAGAAACTGCAAGGCCAGCAAATGGATCATGCATTTGACATGGATCATGTCATTCAATTTGCAGAAAATATTTAAAGCAAATGGGAATCACCAGATCTGCCGTATGTGCAAAAGCTCATCTATGCACTACAGTCTCGGACCTCAGCCACTCTGTGGCATCATATTCCACAAAGATGTAGTTTCATTGATGAAAAAACAGAATCATCAGGAACTACAGATATCCAAAATACAAATTAGGTGCCTGCAACTGGGCAGGTGCAAGTAGTCCTGAAGTTCAGCACTACCAGAAAATTCATCTGCCAATATGCCCATGAAATCTGTATCACAACACAACAACTTCCAAATCCTGACATTGTAACTGCTCAGCTGACCACACCTAACTCCAGACTACCAATTTCTCCACAAACAGACTACTTTTCGCTATGCTAAGGTAATTTAACAGAACGAGGACTATGCCTTCATGCTGCCCAAGGAGACTGTGGGGGCTGACAACTATGAGGAGGTTCCAAAAGGGCTTAGACTGATACAAGGGAAACAGGTCCCTCAACACACCACTGGAACTTAGTAGAGACTTAAACACTAACAACCCTAATTCAGCTGCTGATGCTGAGCAGGTACAAGGAGTGAAGGAAGTGGCCAGGCTCACATGCTGGCCCCTACTGCCACTGGCCAAGATAGAAGAGTGGGCCAGATGGATCACTGAGTCTGCAGGACATAACTTGGGTTCTTTGATCAGTTACAAGGATCTTGGCAGAATTCGTAATGACCTAATCAAACTCCAATGAGTTTTTTTTAGTTTGCATAGAGAAGAATGTTGATCCAACATCCCCCCACCAGGTCTAGCTGGGACAGAGGTTGATTTTCCACCCTCCTTTATGTAAAAGCACATACAACTATAAAATAAGCTATTTGCATGGTTCCCTTCTTGTATTCCCTACTCTCAAAACTCTACTCTTTATTGAAAACAAGTACACTGTACTTCGCTAGTAGAATGTTTATGGGATTTTTCACAATAGTTCAGTCAAATGAGTAGTTCCTATCACTGTTTTCATAACTGAAGGTGATAAAATTATTTTCTATACACACCTGATTTCTGAGCTTCTGAATTTCTTCCTCTCTGTCTTTTATTCTGCTTTGCAAAGTATTCTTTGTTCGATACAATTCTTCTTCAGTATAATGGAGTTCCTATAAAATTTATCACAATTAGACATAAAACATTTTATACATATATGTATTTTGAGAGACAAACTCTAGTTATCTAGTTTCACAACAGAACACAAGAGAGCAATATGCTGCAATGAAATACAAACTGAAATATCTTAGTTACATGTCTGGCTAGGATGGGATGTACGGGGAAAGAGAGAGCTGAGTATCAAGACACAACCTATAAGGCCAATTAAATTCTTTTGTGGAGAATGCCCTAATATAAATATTAATCCAGACTGGTTTACTAAGAGTCACAAAATTTCATTGGGACCACAATTTATCTTCCTTACACTTTCCTCATTTGTTATAGTGCTATCTTAAAACTATGTCAATAATGTAACAATTATGAAATACTTCAGGGGTATCTGTATTCCTAAAATAAACTCATTAATTCAAAATATCATCCTTTAAACATGTTTGAAAACCCTTGGCATATCTATCTATAATTCTGTATGACATACAACTTCCTCTAAAGTTCAGGATAAATTAACACAGCAGATGTGAAAGGAAAAGGAATATTAGTAAAAAACAAATCACTGGAGAGTAAATCTAACCATAAGTTTTGTTACTCCAATGATTTAGTGGCTATTTTAGCTCCCACTTAAAGACCTGTCAATCTTATCTTTTAAATTAGGACAGTCTTCAAATAACTATCACTTCAGCTATCAGTTGCTACAGAAAACAGATAATCCTGTTCTCCCTTTGAAGCATCAGATGTACAAAAAGTAACACCTCTACTTATCTTCCATCTTCAGTTTCAGAAACCTTATGACAATAGTTAAAGCAACTCCCAGACAGAACTGACCATAATTATATTAAGTATCAACACAAGTAATTATGTTAAAAGCACATGTAAATGGGTGTCATCAAAAGGAAGACTTCAGTTTCTGCAATAACTGATAATGCTTTTTTAAATACACCTCACTCTTTCTATTGACTTAAAGCATATTCCTCAGAAGGGCAGGAGTAACAAAATACAATCTACCATCTGCTTTGACATAAAAACATCAGCTACCCATCAAGAGCAGACCTCGACTTCTGCCTTTTAATTAGTTCAAGCTGCGAGCATCCCATTAAAATGTAATTTCTGGAAGGATAGATAATCCTGTAAGATAAATTGTTCCTAGCAGATAGAGTACTCATGCTTTCCTCGTTATTAATTCTCTTTACATGAGCTTTTTCTTACAAGGAAAATTTTTAACAGGGTGCAAAGTATTTATCCAATTCCTACTGAATAGTAAGTTTGTTCACATGAAATATGAGTTTGCCTTTTTTTCCCAGCCTCTTTTTAGCACAAAACTGCTTAAATCAAGGCAGAATTTGCTCAAAAAGATGACACAATCTGACAGAATTCACAAACATAATTTTATCAGCAATTTGTCTAATAGAGCAGTTTAGAAGTAATGACAATTAGATTTAGAACTGAGTGACAAATGGATTAAAGAAACTACCTCTAAATTAGTACTACAATGACATTGTTTTACAAGCTAAAACTTATGTATTGATTGAGCACAGGAAGTTTCACAGTAGCCACTTTCAGAATCAGGGTTTCTTGATATAAAAAATGTTACAAATGTTACTATATCCCTGTTGTTTGATTGTTTCCCTGCTGAGTAAAATTCAAGATCCTGATCAATTCTGTGCACTCCCTTAGGGTCCTGTTTATTCAGTGAGATCTCTGTTTATCAGGAGTATCCAGAAGGCCCTGACCATTGCTTAGTCCTGGCTGCACTTTCCTTGACCTAGTAACATTCTCCAAGCTTTTGGGGATTTCTTTGGAGTACTAGACAAAAAATTAATCAAAGACAGTCTAAGTATCCAAATACTCTCTTATTAAGCCAAATGCTTTGCTGATGGCACCACATGGGGCCTAAAAAGAGATCCAGCTTTCAAGAATTCCTTACCTGTTTTTGCCGTTCTAGTTCAGCTTCTGCCTCTTGCTTGGCCATTTTATGTGCTGATATCTGCTCTTGTAGGTCTTGAAGTTGCTCTCTCACTGACTCAGCTTCGCTTACCTGCTGTGTCTCCATATCCTGAAATGGATGCAAATGTAACCATTTCACTAACAATCAGATGTTACTGTAAATCTGTCACAGGTAACAGCAAAAAAAGTAGTGTATGCAATATTTTTTCAAAGGAAAAGGAAGGTGTGGGTGTATTGGATAAATGACATTTGGCCATTGTATATAGAACATTTTTAGTAATACAGTAATAAAACAAATGCATTTTGCGAACATGAAAAGCCTCTGCTTCTTCTACTGTCTACAGGCTAAAACTGTGTAAAATGAGCTTGCATGCAGCTGCTGTGTTGAGCCCATTACGCCAGCAGATGACCTGGATTACAGTGCTTCAAGGATTAGTAGCTCTTGCAGAAAAGGATATAGGTGATGGCTAGAGAAATCACTATGCTTGTTCGGAAAGAAATGCTCCCCTCAAAAGGAGTACACAGTAGTGAGGGAAGAGAGAAGTAAAGTGATAAATACCAGAAAAACAGACCCACACTACACAAGAAAACAGTCCTTTGTCATAGCTAACTGCAAATACAGGTGTACATAGGCACAGCTACCTGCAGCTCTGTTTTCAGCTGTTGTATTTGCCCCATTAGTTTTTGTATTTCTTCTCTCTGAGTATCTCGCTCATGTCTCAGTTCCTCCAGTTCCACCGTGCTTGCTGTATTGCTATCCAGGCCTTCAATACCAGAGCCTTCTTTTAAGCTGTTTATCAACTTTTCTTTAGACTGAAAAAATAAGTCAGTATATTATTTATAGCAGTATTGAACAAGTGCTCAACAATATGCTATAATTACTTTGCTCTAAAATTCAAACATAGACATAAAGGACTGGTTTATCTGTTCTTTTATCCAATAATGACCCTACACATCTGAAAATGAAAATGCTTCCATATTGTTAATTTTTCTGATTTCCTGTATACCATAAGACTAATTTTACTGACAGCCTGTGTTACCTGTGGAAGAATTTACAAGTGCCTGGACTGTTAAACTTGTCACAGATAACAATTTTGGCCCTCCAGGTACTGTAACAGACAAGATGCACACCAACAGACACTAAAGACAAAACTGACCCCCTTTTTCTCCTGCCAACAAAACCAAGAACCAAATACAGCAATAACTTTTCCAGGAAAGAGGATAAACCATTTTATTCAGAGTTAGCCTAGTGTTACCTCAACATTGACTTGTGATTTTAGGCTTTTCATATTTACCAAGACGATTTAAAACCTGTCCTTGAACATTCGACTAAAATAATTATCCTAAACAGAGATCTCTATCTTCAACATCGTGCTAATGTTTATAAACAAGACTCACACCGACCACATTTGGACATGGAATCTTTGACAATTTAAACAGTACAGAACTCAGTACAAAATATCTGATTTTGCCATTGTTTATCTAATGTTGATCACAAGCAACCTTTCAGGACATGGAAAAATATTCTCTGGTTACATGTTAAGTATCCATTCTATGCTATGCTTCAGCCTCAAGCAGAACAGAGAAATATTCTTGAATCAGGAATACTGGATAAGGAACAAACTGTAGGTTTCATCTACTTAACTATCTGGACCCT
The DNA here is from genome assembly GCA_013397755.1 of Cnemophilus loriae. Lineage (NCBI taxonomy): Eukaryota > Metazoa > Chordata > Aves > Passeriformes > Corvidae > Cnemophilus > Cnemophilus loriae. The sequence goes on from VZTF01007679.1 coordinate 51,467, forward strand.
TGGATATGGAACACACTGACAGAGGATGCACAATAAGTGCAACGGTTCACTTGGATTTTTTTTCAGGTTCAGGACCTGGACTACCGTTTCAATCCTGTAATTTCATCTATAAACTTAAGTTTACAAAATGCGGACTGGTAGCTGTTCTATATATGTATCATTATAGATATGCCCCAGAAGACATTACAGGTCACATGAAAAGAAATCCCACAAGTTAGATTATTTGAAGCATAACACCTTAAAACAGTTAAAGCATACAAATCACACTGTATTTCTTCACAACAATGCTTACTTGGAGAATGCGAGTAGCTTTCTGTTTATAGTCTGTCAGTTCCTGTTTTGCAGATTCTAGGTGGCTTTTAGTCACTTTGACTTGCTGCTGAAGCTCATCAGCTCGCCTCTTTTCATCTAAGTATTTTCTCTCTGCTACAGTTATCCCTTCTGCCAAGTTCTGACGCTCTGCTTCCACTTTACTTAGACGAGCCGCAAACTCATTCTATTAGCAATAAAGAAACAATACTTTGTGTTTAAACACAGTCTCAACTTTAACCTAGAAAGGAAAAAAGAAAGTTTAAAAGCAACTACGCAGGGCACAACACATCCTATCTACCACCTCCACATTACTGCTAAGTGGAAAGAAACTCTGCTTGCTTAAAAGAAGTGTAAATAATCTGAGTAAGAATATGCTTTTCTTTCCCTCACCACAAATAGTGAGGGAATAACAATCTTCCTATTATTCACATTTATTTAGCAAACAAAAAGCAGGCTCGCCCCTCAAAAAATATTATCAATTGTAGTACGACATATTTTGAAGTACTTTAAAAAAAAACCAAAACAGATACTGAAAAGATTTTCAGAGATGTTATTATACATAACGAAGGCCAAATTACGTGTGGAAAGCATTATCTATCAATAATGTACTCGCATCTTTACCACAGAAGTGATCCTGCATCTTAAGATCTCACAGTAAAATTGTGCAACAATAAGTTGTGTCACAACGCACCACGGAAAACTAAAATGGTTACTGATTTACTTTTAAAACATGCATTAACATTAAAGTTAGCATGAAAAAAACCCCAATCAAAATTATCAACATTAATCCTCAAAAACGTTTACTCATGAAGCTTTCAAAATAACATATAAGAAGTTAATTAGCATCTCAAGTGTACTTAGTGCAGCAGACAGCACATTCATCCAAGCAATTAGTACCCTGAACAGGAACTGAAGTCAAAGGGAGGAGAGAGCACATGGAACCTCACAGATCTGATCTCAAAAGCAGAGTGTTAAAGTCTTCCTTACTCTTCATGTCTAACCTGCATTTGTTTGTAACTTTCTTGTTCTCGCTTGAGTGCAGAGTCTGCATCACGCAGCCTCTCCTGAAGAGTTTGAAGGGCTTGATTTTGTAAACTGCTTCCCTCACTGTGGTCTTGTATTATCCTGAAATAGAGACACACATTAATTGGAAAATAAGCAAGTTAGTGTGATTTTTTGTGTAGAAATGTAACCTCCTGGCTTCCAGACCAGCTCTGAAAATTTGCCCAGTAGATTGCTACATATGGCTGATTACAGGTGTGAGGCCTGGAGTTAATGACTCACACTTCTCTTCCCTGACCTACATTCTGGAGTATCCACTTGCTGATTCACATTCCAGCACCAAGGTAAGTTCAGAAAAATCTTTACATTTGTGGATAAGCAAGTCTATTTTTCAAGAAAAAAAATTCTTGGGACCTTTGGCTTGACGCCTCTGACACAAACGTAAATACTTTATACAAAATGGACTTCAATAATCAGATGCCAACTGATGCCCTATTTAATACTCATTTGCCCTGTTCCCACTGCAAACTATGATATAGCAATTTTAGTGCAAACTTTAATCCTTGTATTACACATCTTTCCTCATTAGTTTATTATTTATTCTCGAAGAGACTAAATTATCTACCTTGATTTTTTCAAACTTATTACTATTTGCAGCATTCCAAAGTATGAAATTACAAAGTACCGTGATTTTTCACTCTGCAGTGCTTCCAAAGCTTCTGTCCGAGCACTTAAGAGCTGATCAGCTTCTTGCAACCGTACTTTCAGCACAGCTAGCTGTGAGTCTTTGGCACCAACAGCTTCTGTCAGATCATCAACTCGAGCCTGAAGTTCTCTAACCATCCTGTCACTCTTTGAATGGTCAACATTCCACTTCTCCACTTTCTCTCGGGATTTGTTCAGTTCTACAAAATAAGAAGTTTCTTTGAAGTTCACAAAAGTAGATACTGCAAGGTCCTGTAAGCAGTCAAGATGCACTTTTCTCATTTCTTAGAAAAAAAAAGTAAATACAACCAAGTTGAAGTAAAACTGAAAACTTATGAGCTACCAGGAAGTAACAAATGCCAGACTGGCTGTCAAAGCACAATCCATAAAATTTTGGAGGTGATCTCAAAATGAACATTTCCTTCTGGGTCACACTGCAGATGACAGATTTCACCTGCCCCACCCCTTGCAATGGCCTACTGTCAAACATCCCCATGTCAAGAGAAATGTCTGCATAAAGCACCTAGTTTAATTCTAGTTTGAGTTTATTGTCACATTAAGAACAATAGAAAAATACACCAGTGGTCAATAAAGCCTGAATACTTAGAAACTTCTGTTTTTAATCTAACATCACACAGTAAACTTCACTGGATGTTAAAATTATCTGGCTTATGCAGTTACTGTGAAAAAAATGTGGTACTTCAATTTTATGCCTAAGAGCAGGAGTTTGCTCTGTTTTAGCACTTAATTTGTACTCACATTTTTTACATCTGTCATTTCACTTAGCTTTGAAAAAGCCAGTGATGTCATATTAAAAATACTAATTTTATATTTTTACTGTCAGTTTCTAGGCATCAGAGACTATAGTCTACTACAGCCAGAAAGTAGTCAGTTTGAAGTATTCCAAAGAATTTACTCATTTAAAAATAAGTATTTTGCAATAGCCATTAAAATGCAGGAAAAGTATTTTAAACGTGGTATTTGCTAGCAGTTTTTTTATTAAGATGTAAGCTTTGTAACTAACTTGGACACATCATTTTAATCAACATTTGTTTTATCTTTGTAGTTGAACAAGCCTTTTAATTTCTCCCATCTCATTACATGAGAAGTCATACATGCAAATGTACCTGGAGAGTTTTTATTATAAATACACGGAGCATTGTTTCCTACTTCACTAGCATTTTATTAACGTTACAGCTGAAGTACCTTCTTGCGTTTCTTTGGACCTCTGTATTAATGAAGCCACTTCTTGATTTAAAGATTGAACTTCATTTCGCAGTAGCTGGTTCTCCAGGCGAAGATTGGACAGCTCATGTGATTTGGAATCATCATTAGCTGAAAGGCTGGGGTTGGTTTCTGCACTTAGTGATGAATCCTTCAGGCCGTTCCCTTGTGCTCCCAGGCCGGAGTCTGAACTGTCTGGAGTTTCTGTACAGAGAGATACAACTTAGAACAAAGGCATGTGTTTGTAAACTGCCTTTCTATAAACAGTAGTTATATGTTCTGCATCAATGGTTAAGGAACAACAACGATAATAAATCAAAATGGTTTATGTTGAAATGGAATATGGAGCTGCTTCTCACAAGGGATTGCACAAAATGGAACTATTTACATGCATCATGCAGTGTTTTTGTTAATACTGCAAAACCAGACATAGAAGTTATAAAATTTCTTATTACATACATGGAAACTTTAGGATTTCAAAACATTAACACTCTATTTATGACTTTGCTGCTCAGAGAAGTCCTCAGAAGGTGAAGAGTAACAGAAAACATTAAATATACATAGCAACTAACTGCATGAATTTTTAGCGCAAGCTCATTCTGGGTTTCCATTTAGATTTTCCCAATGCCAATTTTGTTTTAAAAGAGAACAATAAAGGCACCCCTAGCAGTATTCTGAACAACAGTCCCCAGCAGGGAAGGAGGAACCAATAGCCTTTTCCCATCATGCACAAACACAGTATCCTTCAAAAATGCTGTGAAAGCTACAGATCCAGTGTAAGAGTCTTGATTCCAGCATGCAGATAGTTGGAAGCTTTGCAGCAATGTTAAGATAAAATGACATACCAAGCAATGAACAAAAAAGCAGACAATCAAAAAATATTACTGCTGAATCTAGTATTTCCCAGGTGAGTAACTGCTGAAAATCCAGGGGGCCAGACTGCAACTAATTCCAAGCAAGACTGCAGTGAAACATTATTTACTTCCCCTTGTGATTACTAACCAAGCTGCTTCACCTTTCTTCTTACCACTGCAACAGCCCCGAATACCCCAAGCCCAGGGAAGTGGGGCACACCATTAATTCTGAGCAACACCACATCCACAAGCAGCAGCAGTGACAGGAAGATTTCTTCCACATTTTCTCAAGCCCTTTTCCAATTTAAGTGATTCTAAGAAGTGTCATTATCTTTCCTTTGATTTATTTACACAGTTTCCAACTTACGAAACAATTTAGGCTCATTTCTTTTTCTGGAAAACTCCACAGATTAATGAAGCTAATGAAGCAAGAAATGAGCCATTTATAGCACAGATTAGATTATAATCATGGCAATATACAAAGTATAATGTTAATTGGTTTTGTCTATAGCTAAAACATCATAAGATACTTCAACAGAATATTTAAATGACACAGATATATCTGTACAATCAATTTTGGAAAACAGCACATTCAAATCCTATATTGTAACTGCATCCTTTCTTATTTAGCAGCTCCACAATGCAAATTCTGCTCAAAAATCCTCAGAAGAAAATTCAACAGGCCACACTGAGCAAAACAAATTTTTCTTAAGCACCAATCAGCAAGGCCATAGAGCCAGGTCTAAGACATCTGAATTATTTATCAGTAGTAGTAAACCTTACTAAAAAGTCATGGACTCAGAAAAATATTCACATCTTTGGAAATGATCCCTTTTTACGTCTAAAGCTTTTCAGCATACTTAATGCAGTAAGTAAAAAACCGGCATTTACAATGTTTTACGTGCTCAAAGTACTGAACAAATAATACAGTATTCTAACTACATTATTAATAATAGAACCACTTGCTTCAATTTCTAAAATAAATAACAGCAAAGTAGCACAGCAACAAGAATGGAGTACAGACTGGACAGTCTGATACAGAACCCAATCTCCTGACACTTTCCAGCCACATTCTCCTTTGTGTGGTTGACTTGAGCACAGCCCCAGCTTTTGACTGTCTGGCCTGGAGGCTCATTCAGGCCTCTGGATTTAGACTGCAATCACAGACTACCTCTGGCAAACCCAGAGGCTTTATCTCTCTCGCTCTCTCATGCCCGTAGTTCTGCAACAGCCTATCTGCATCCAGCTTCCTGCAGGACAAGCAAGTTTGCCAGCTCACCCCTCCTGCACAGTGGAACAGGGAACACCTCAGCCACCTCACGTGCTGCTCTGGGCAACAGCCAACACCATCTCTCCGTGGGTGAAAGTCACTCACCTTCCCACGTGGCAACAACAGCCAAGGGCCTGAGTGACCAAACAAATGCAGCAGCACCTGTGCTTCTACATGGGGACATGCGGGGCTGAGGCAAGGTTAGATCACAGCTCAGAGAGGTCAGGGTGAACAGCAGCAACAAGGTAGACCCAGAACAGAGAAGATTTAGGTATTAATTATGTAGCTTGTCAAATTAGCATCGTATCTAGTATTACCCCAGTGATGAAAACATGTGAAAGGCCCTGCTGTACCTCACCCATATGACATTTTATCACCATTAAACGTTTCATGAAGTGACATGAAATTTCATGCTTTACCTAGCTTTACCCTAGACATACTCGGGTTTTAAATATCTCTAGGTTCAGTACTATTTAACTACCATTGCCTTGGCTCCTGACAGAATTATCTTCAGTAGCTTTCGCACTCTGTGTACTGGTAGACACAGAACTAATGCTTGAAGTCCGAGAGTGATTCTGAAGAACTGGTGCCTTGCTCTTCTCCTTTTTAGAATCTATCCTTCCATTAGGTTCTTTCTCCGAACTGTTGAGAAAATCAAACAGCAACTCATCATCAGGTTCTGACTTTTTTCTTCTCACAAAATGTGAGGCGCCTCTGGGTGTGGAAGCATTTTCTACTGGAGAAGCTGCCTCCAAGGATGTCCTACGTGCTGTTTTGACGTTTGCTGTTCCCGCCAGGATTGTGGCCTTTTGGTGTTTAATATTTTCGGCTGCTGAGGAGATGTAGGCTGCTTTGGATGATGTCTGATATTTCAGTTCTCCAGTATGCTGGTGCACTTCAGAATATTCATTGGCAGAGTCCAAATTCTTGTTCTCATAAACTGCACTGCTTGATGTGTCTCTTTTGCTCAGAGCTGATGCAGCTCCTTGATCAACTCTGTTGAGCAGATCCTCTGCCTTTCCAGCGAGATCAGCAAGCCAAGACATGATGGGTGCCTGCTGATGAACTCTGTACCATTAAAATTTCAGGACCACGTACTGCAAAACACAGAAGGATTACAAATCGTATTGCTTCTGATAAGGCAAGATGTATGGTTTACCTAAACAATTGTTGTGTTAAACTATTAGTGCTGCAGTTATTTTAACACTTTTCTTCTACTCGTTTGGTATTCTGTTTTGGTAAGTAATGGAAATAAACCAAATCTGTTTCTGAAAAAACCGACAAAACTTAGGTTTTTAAATCAAGGTTATTAAAAACAGACCACTGCATCAGTTTCTGGTATCATCAGCTGCTACAGAGTATCACAGAAGAGAAAACAACTACGCCTTAGACGTTTGACCTGCAAATTCCCAAGCTGGCTCAGGCAAAGGATCTTCTCCCCCACAAACTCTGCAGCCCGCTGCCCCTCCCGTGGCACCAACACGGCGGACAGGTGCGTGCCTTCACCTGCACCACGGGCCTGCGACACCACACCGGCGGCCTGTGCCTCTCCCCCAGCTCCCGGGAGGGCGACGTTCAGAGTGGCCGCTGCCCCCCACCCCCAGCACTGCCTGTCCACGGCCCTCCCCAGGCCCCGTCCCACTCAGGAGCGGCGGGGACCTCAGCACGGCCTGGCCTCACCTGCTGCAAGCGCGGGGACGCCCCGGCCAGAGGGGAGCCGAGGGGAGCCGTGAGGTGCCGGCGGGCAGCGGCGGGCAGCGCTGGTCNCTTGCCGCGCGCGCCCCCTAGCGGTGGTTTCAGTAACCTTTGAGGTAAGACTTGTCAGGAACTGCGAATGCCACAGAGTCACAGAATTGTCTGTGTTGAAAAAGATTTCAAAGATCACTGAGCCCAGCTGTTAGCCCAGCACTGCCATGTTCCCCAGTAAAACCACATTCCCAAGTGCCGCGCACTTCTGACTGTAACGTCCTTCCCTGTCATCTGTGACTCGGTGTCTCCAACCTGCTGTACTTGAACCTTTTCAAGCTTTATGGCTGTTACCTCTTTTCTTTAAATGTTTATTCTTAGTAAGGATAGCTGTTAAAGTGTACATAAAGTACACTCAAGGTACATTTAAGGCACTACATATGGTTAAGTTTAGTTGTTCATTCTCTCAACCCCCTTTATTTGTTTCCTCAAACTCCTGTACCAACATATCACAACTAACCACCATACTTGCTTCACGGAGAGTTTCTACTCATGTCTGAAGCACCAGTAAGAATGTGAGTGAAGACAATACTTACACCTCCTGCCACTTCAGATCCTCCTCTGTTGAGGACCTGTTGTCCTCCTGATTATAGTGCTGAATGCATGGCTGGTGACTTACATCCATGTTTATCCAGTTCTACTTGTTATCTTGTCAGATCACACCTTACAAGTATCCTCTGGTTAAATTCACAGGCAGGCTGTTATCAAGTTATCTGAATGTTGTTATCTGGCTTACAGAAGGTTCCTTACATCTTATCATGGTAATCCTCTTCCAATGGGGAATTTACAATGTTTGGAAAGATTATGAAGAGTTCCTCTGTAGGTCAAAGGCTTCAAAATGTTTGTCTACAGATATGAATTATCAATTATCATTGGGCATCCTTAGGACTTAAGCCCAAGCAGGTGACATCAGCCCTGCTCCCTATTCAGAACATACTCATGGCACTAGTACTGGCATGAGTTAATAGAAAATCCATCCTGCCTCATTGCAGATTAAGCAACACATTAGAAATAATAATAACAAACAAAATGAATTCACAACCTTCAACTTTTACATCATGTGATTCAGTTACACATAATCACCATTTCAGCTAATATGACTGTATCACCTTCTCAGGCACTAAGAAAAGGAGAGATTTTTAAGAGATTGTATTAATTACAAGTTTACACTTGTTTTACTCCACTTATTTGTTCTTCAAAACATGTTACAAATCCCTTCAGTGGAAAATTCACATATGATTGGGAATGTTTGAAGTATTTAATCATTGCAGACCAAGGTGACATGAACAATGTTCAAAAGAAACATGAAGGGCCAAAGACAATGCCATAGATTATCTCTGTCATTTACAGAGAGGATACAAACATATTTCAATCCAGAAAATATCCAATCGCATCACTGCATCTAACAAGTGCTTCTCTGCATTAGAGTCTGAAAACCCATTTTGGAAATATACCCACAGCAGAGATGCATAACCAGCAAGAGGAATTCAACTCCCATTTTAACATGTCCCATTCCACTCTAGAGCCAATGCATGGTCCTTGTTTGACTGAATCATCTTACACATGTAAACTAGTTTAGATAAGTAAATGGTTGGACAGAAGTGCCTTTTATTCAAAATTCCATAGGCAGACTCCTAGGATCACGTCTGAACTGCCCACAGCCTGAGAATTTCCAGTTCTTGCAGAGGACATCATTATTTACCTTGAAGTAAATTCCATGGCAACTTCCTTTCCCTGTTCACACAAAATCTTTAAAACAGGGATCCTGTATTGGTAAAGGGATTGGCTAAGAGTGGGGGAAAACAAATCCTTTAAGTCCTGTATAGATTTTATATTGAATTGTTCAGTCATAGAATCATTTCATGAAAGAAATCATGCTTTATGTGTAACCTGGAAAACAGTTATTCCCTCTGAATGCTCTGATAAAATGTAGTAACTCCACTACATTTTTTCCCGTTTAGTGTCTCCCATGTGGTGTGTAATCTTTGCAATTGCCTGATCTTCTAGAAGACATAAGGGTTACAGCAACACTACTAAAATTTGTTCCATTTATGTTTTCACAATCACTGATAGTCTCCAAAAAATAATGTTTCCATTTCTAAAATTAGAAAAAAGAATAGCAGAAAGTTTACTGGCTGAGACCCTGAATAAGTAGTGATATTTCTTTCCTTGGTGCTTCTTTAAGATCTGTATTTTTATTCCCATAACTGATGTTCTCAGGTTTTGCAGGGTGGTGAGGCAGATAGAGGAAGGAAAGAGAACTTGCTGCTTGTTTCACTGACCTATTTATAAAGTCCCTTATGTCTGCTGTATCGACAGTCACTTGTAAGAATCCTGTGACCGCCAGGCTGAGTGGTGAGAATATTTAATTCTGTCACAAGGGGCATACAGCTCCATTAACTACCACTGAAAACTTTACAGGTGTCTTTTCAGTTTACAGGTGCCCTCCCGAGAGTCCAGGCCCTGATCTGATATGCTACATGTCTTGCTGCATAGTTTGACAGGTTCTGGCTGCAATTCTCTGTCTGCAAGCACGAAAAGGGAGAGAGTCATATCTAGCTATAGACAAAAAATTAGACTTTCTGTACAAAGCCTTTAGATCCTTATTCATACTCAAAGCAGAAGTAATTTTAAGCTATAATTTAAAGATATTATTTGTTCCTATGTAGCTCTCATTGTAAGGAAATTTAAATAACAAAGCCAGAAAATATCTGCCCCAATAACTATATCACAGCAAGATTACCTCACTTCCTCAAAATTCATTGCAAGAAAACAATTGAGTCTTTAGGTTTGATTTTTTTTTAATTAAAAAAAGAGGCAGACTGCAGCTGACGATTTTTTTTTTTAATTACGATTTCCCACTTTGAGCTGATTCACAGGTTCTTCATTGTTAAATTAAGGGAAATTTTTAGGTAGAAGAGGCAAAACAGATACATAGTCACATGACTTGTACTAGGTTAATTAATCTCTAAGTATACTGAAATAGGGCTTTGGCAGTTAGTTTCTGTCAAAAACTGTGCTGAAAACCATAAAAATTGCAAAAAATATAGCAACAAAAAATAAAGATGGGCCATGTCATCCTCATTCAGCCTTCTTTTTCATGTGTCATGATATATTAATACGCAACTACATATGTGGTCTAAGGTCTTTGATTTATGCAGTATACTGGAAACGTGCCAAATATCAAGGATTGCAAAATAAGGTCATGGTCAGTGGATGAGTTGCTACTTAAACTTTTATTTCATTCTCGGCGTTCACTACGTGGCCTCATGCCATTCGTCACTTCAATGCACCACTGAATAAAATGGTATGAACTTGCCCCATAAGTTCATGCTATTGTCTGTGACTTTCCCTGACTGTGTGTGGGCAGAGAAATCAGGTGCTGGCCAAAAAGCTACGGTGGAACAGCTCTGTGCTGCCTGCTCACGTCCCTGCATGTGCCCCGTGGTAAAGGAGGCCACGTAGCCTCTTCCTTTAGCCATGCTTTGCATGGCCTCACCCACACTCCCCAGGGGAGCCTACCTTTGAGCTGTCACATTTGCCCACGGGACGCAGCTCACACGCCCACAGCCTCTGACGCAACTGGTTTTACTATCTTCACATTCCAGTGGGGAATTGAGGTATAGTGAGGAGGAGGTAAAGACAAAATCGTCCTCCACGCCTGAACAGAGCAAAGCAGGTTTGGTCTGGTCAAAATGTACAGACTCTGGGGATGGATCATGTTCAGTGCTAATAAATGTGTAAGAGAATTTTAATCACCAGCCTTCAATACACTTCTGGGGTCTGAAGGTATGTAACTTGTCCAGATGGGACCGGCCTCTCACAAACAAGGCAAAAAGTCACAGCTGTGATTTGAACATAACCATTTTCTTGGTTAGAAAGGTCAGTCAAAGCACAAATCCCTCTCTGAAAGTGGCCAACTGCAAGTCGTGAGGGAAGGTACAATAACAGGACAGAAGGTATTTCTCAGCTCCACTTTCCCGAGGATTTTGACTCAGGGACTTCCAAAGTCAAAGGTGGTTACCTGCTTTTAGAAGGCCTTCAATGATTTTTAAAATTTTTATTTCTTTAATAATTAATATAACTGTTCAAAGCATACAGGTGCAAAAGCATCTCAGCTACAGAATTTGTAAACAGAGGCACAAATCTGTTTGCTTTTGCTAGACCCTCCACCCCCCTCCCCTCACTTTTTATTTCCCTTGGTATCACTGAATGATTTATAAACTGAAAGTTACGAGAAAGCAGTTCTTCCATAAACATCTAGCATGGAAAATGTTAGGGTAAACTGATAGGAGTTTGAGGGAGACTTTTAGAAGAGCTCCATTTTAACAAGAAGTGATGGAAATTCTTAACACTGCCTAGTGGCTGTATCTGTGGGCACATGAGTTTACACAACATGCAGGGGTGCAATGCAATGGACTCTGGCTAGAACATGTAGCCAACTCATGGCTGGGATATTTGAAGTTGGACCACTCCTATTTTTTGCATCAAAATGAAAGACACAAAGTTAGGATGCGCTTGTAGTCCTTCTTTCTCAGTGTAACTCAACTGTATGAGGAACACACACATACATTCTTTCAATCTTTCTGTTGCTACTGCTTGTATTTTCTTTTGTTACTCTTATTTCTTTATTTTCCTGTAATAAATCACAATGACACTTTTTCTGCAGTGTCCTCACTACCTTATTTCCTTCCTCTATATAAAAATGATAGAATTAGCATGTTATTCTTCTAGCAGGAAACAAAGCCAGCTCTCCTAGACACTGCCAGAATTATCAAAGTTAGGACATCAAAAGTGTCTAGTGACATTTAAAAAATAGCAACTTAAGGAATACCAAGTCCGGAGAGTAAAATGCCATTTAAGGATACAGGGGGTTATTTGTATTCTGTCATATGCCTTTCTTCATGCATTTTCATGACCTCAAGGTACTCAGAATAATTCTTTAAAAGGGTAGAGGTTTACCTCTAACAAGAAGATGCAATTTGATGCAAGGAATGGAAGACCAGCTCATGATGTGAGTGCTGGGTGAAAGATCTTCACTGGGCCAGTTTGGTAACTTCCTGGCTTAACTGCGAATTACATGGATTAATCCTGGGGTTGCAAATGTACAGATTGCCTGGGCAAGCTTGACTATAAAATGGAGGGAAGCATATTTTAACCAACAGAGAGAGAAAAGAGAATTCTTCCTGACAGTGGCAATGGGTAATGCAACTGTTTGGAATTCGAGTGCAGATATCCACAGTGATACTGCAAACATATCATATATTTAGACATTAATTGTGTGCAGGAAAAGAAATCATTATCAAGAGGATGCATGCAGTGAGGCTTAGGAAGTATGTCAGTCAGATATGGGGATTCCCATGACTGTCTTCAATGAACTAAATAGACAACAGAACTCAAGTTCAGAGAATCCTATTCTGGCTATCCTATTCGTAATTGGCTTCCCCTTCCTCCTCCTCACCCCCCAGCCCCCAGATTTCAGTGCATATTCTGTAGGTATGAAAATGCTGATGAACTAGACTTGCAATAAATAACACCATTTAGCCTACTGCTGGCTGTTATTGTATTTCACAATTTTTAAAATACATTCCCCATTGCATAGTCACACTGGTTATTTGGAAGCCGCTCCCAGTAAGGACGTGTTTGAAGTATTTTAGCCTTTAGATTCTTCCCCTTTTCCTCCTCTCTGCTTGCTTTCTCTAGTACACATTGTCATTCCCTTCAATTTCCTGATCATAGGGATATTTGAGGATATCACCTCACGCCTACTTTATCCTACACCAAACTTTTGCTTTTCCATACAACTCACTTGACTACACTTCACTACCAAAGCAGGAAAGTGTCATCTGCAGAAGAGATGCACAAGGTTAGAAGTTATTTTCATGTTTTCTGAAGGATGAAAATAGGAACCTAACCTGAGTGCATTTAGCTTTTCTGATGAGCCTTTTCTCAGCTCTCCATGCAAGCTTGTGTTCAAGGAAGCATTTCTTCATTTGCAACTGACACTGTTTTGCACGTAGTGACCACTAAAGTCTTGCACTTAAACTTTCTGGAATACCTATTCAGACTTCCCCAGATATAATGGTCAAATGTGGTTAAATCTGTCAGAACAGTTGAAGAAATCATGTACGAAGCTGTAAGGATAAGATTTTCCCTCATTCACTTTCAAATTGTACGTGTATATATTCCCCAAGTGATGTAAGGGAACTAAACCACTCAATCCCTCTTCTTTCCAGACTTGTTTAACCTCAGTTTATCTTCATGATGATATGTCTGATATTAACTTTCTTTATTTCAGAATTAAGGTCACTTTACGTAAGTCTCTTCTGATTTTTCTCCCAAAATAAAGATGAATATTGCTTTTTCCTTTAATCATTTGATAGCAAAGATCACCCCATTGTTAATCTCTTAATTTTGCTAAAATGAGAATCTTCCCTTGTTTCAAACATACAGAATAACCATGTCTGATGTTTCCCTTTACAAGGCAGCATCACTGCTAGACTGACAAATCTAATCTCATTGCTAGTGAAGATATGGAAAGACCAGGCTCAGCACATTTTTTCATTTATAATAAATCTGTTCCACTCTTTACCTTTAATATTATCCATTTCTTCCTATAATTTTTTATTTTGTTTTGCTATTAGCTAGCAAGTTAGTGCAACTACAAAGAATAAGCATTTGTTATATTTAAAATAGGCTAAGGAAGCTTAAAAGATACACACCCTAAATATGCTCAGTTCATTATTCCAGTCCATTTTTTCCCAGCTAAAAATTGTCCTTGACTCATTAAAAAATTCTTGATCTATTCAGCTGCTCTTAAAGGAAAGTGTAGGTGCAGACCAGAATGGCTTCCTGTACATTTTCTGTAGTATCTGTTCTGCTAGATTAAAAGCAAAATCAACTTTGCAGTCTGAATTTCATCAGCTGTTATATTAGAGGCATGGAACCATAAATTCCTGTGTTAAAACATCTCCAGAGTTGTGCCAAAAATCTGGTAAACCTCTTTTGGGGAAACCTGTGTGTTACCAGAACTACTACTGCAATGCCAGCACTACCAGTCCAGTCTGGTGTTAGCAATGTTGGATGTAGGAGTTACAATCCTCTCAGAGCGCTCTTAGCAAAACAGAACCAGGGCTAAACTACCCACTCTTACCATATGGCAGCCTTCTGGTTTGTAGGAAAGGTATTAAGAAAGAACTGACACTATCTGCAGTTTTGAAGTTTCACATTTGGGTATTTTTTTTTTTTTTTTTGGTAGCATCTTAGATACCATTTGTAGCGTGTGGCTTTGGTGGGTTGGTGGAACTGTCTTCCACAGAGTTAAAGTTTCGTTATGAGACATATGAGTGGTGGTTACTTTTGCTTTTTAGCACTGTCAGAGCCAGAGCAAATTGTTTCATAGCATCATAGAATGTTTTAGGTTGGAAGGGACAAAAGATCATCTTGTTCCTATCCCCCTGCCATGCTAGACCAGGCTGCTCACAGTCCCATTCAACCTGGCCTTGAACGCTTCCAAAGATCCACAGCTTCTCTGGACAATCTGTTCCAGGGCCTCCCCACCCTCACAGGAAAGCATTTCTTCCTAATACCTAATCTAAACCTGCCCTCTTTCAGTTGAAAGCCATTGCCCCTTGTCCTATCATGTAAAGGAGTCCTATCATGTAAAGTCCTTTTTACGAGGACTACATGTCCTTGTAAAAAGCCTGTCTCCCTGCTCTCTTGTAGCCCCATTTAAGTACTGGAAGGTTGGTATAAGGTCTCCAAAGAGCCTTCTCTTCTGCAGGCTGAATAACATTTCATTTAATTTCAATTTCATAAATCCATCATGGTTTTACCTACTTATGTGCTCTTCTCTTTTAAAAAAGAAGATATGCACATTTGTTTACATAGTCATAGTCCATTTCTTCTTTTCCATGATAGCAGCAGTTACACGGATCATGCTGGATTCCTGCTGCAGGTGATGTAGCTGCTTCTGTTTGAGCCCCACAACTGTATCTCAGCAATCTCTGCTTACTTCAGCCCATATACCCAGCAACACCATCCATATCTTTCCCTTAGACAAAGTTCCCACTCAGTTCAGGAAGGCTTCCTAAATTTCTAGCACAATCAAAGAAATAATTGAATTCAGTAGTAAAAATCTGTGTATTACTCGAGTGTCTTTAGTACCTGCCCAATACATTTTGAGAGAGCTTTATGATTCTTGTAGCAGTCTTCCCATCTATCTCACAAAAAGGAACATCATGCTGATGTTTATTACTGCAGAAGTTATAGACAAGTTATTTGGCAATGATACTATTAGACTTCTCAGAACTGCCAGCTGATACGAGGTGTACTTACCTCATGTAGCCTGGCTATGAGAAACACCTTTGGACTTGAGTGATGGGTCAGCAATGCTTTTAAGTGATATCAGATACCTTTTAGGGCAGAAGGATAATAAAACATAAGCATAACCCACTTGCCTACTAAGCTGGAATTAAATTAGGTGAAAGGAAGATTCCTGGCTTGGTTTTTTTCTTGCTGGATAATCAGCATGGTGATCTTTGTCAGTTCAAAAAGGTAATTCCTGAAGTGACCCAGATTCTAACAACTTGACTGTGTCAGGAGGTATGTCAGGCCACTGGGCATGCTAGCTCCAGGAAAGTATGGATTAACCTGTAATGACCTTTTACATTTATGATCATAAGCAAAGCTGAGTCGGTGCAGACAATGCAAATGGCAGAGTCAGAGCAAAACTATGACTTTCTGCAGACATTCAAAAATAGTCGGTCACAAAATGCAAAGTTAGTTGTTGGGGGTTTTTTACAGGTATGTAAGTGGTTTTTATAGTATGCAATAAGGAAGCTGGTGTGCTTCTTTGTACATGGTTTATTAGGCAAAGAAACATGTGCCTCTACTTTTCACAAAGGATCCTTGCTTTTCCTTATGTCATTAAAAACGGAGAAGACCTGGCAGAGGTATCAGCAGACAGCCACACCCCAGCCTCTCTGCCGGTGCGTGCGAGTTCAGGACCGCGCCTGCCGCGCCCCGCGCAGCTGGCAGCAGGCAGAGGGCAGTGCACAGCCTGCCGCGGGCAGCCAGCGCTGCGCCGGCCGTCCTTGCTGAGACACGCAAGGACCGTGTGGGGCCGTTCGTTTTCTTAAGTCATGTCATGGATTTCCTTTGGCACATTCCTCTGCCTTCCCGTTCTGCGCCTCCTGCCTCCATCCTGCCCCGAAGGCACAGGGCAGTTGCGACGGGAAGGCGCAGCCCCGCTCGTGTCCCGTGGACCACTTACGCAAACGCCGCGGCCCAGGAGGCTCCCGGCGGCTCCCGACGCGCCCGCCACCCGGGCCCGGGCCACGCCAGAGGAGCTTCCCGGGACTCCTGGGACAACGCGACTCACCGTGCAGCCGCGGAACTACAACTCCCAACAAGCTTTGCGCGCAGGGCCCGCGGCCCTCTGAGCGAGTGGGGCGCCGGGCTGGCTGGGGTTCGTAGTGTGGCCGGGCGGATGTCCGGCCCTGCCTCCGCCCGGCCGCGATTGGCCGGGGCCCGGGTCCGCCCCCCGCGCGCCGCGGTCGCCTGGCTCCGCACGGCGCTCGCCGCAATCACAGCGGCCGCGGCGGCGACTCCTCGGCACGGCGCGGTGAGGGCGGCGGGGCTGCGCTGTCCGGGGGCTCCGGCCGGGGCGGGGAACGCGGGTACGCCTGAGCGAGGGGAGCTGTGAGCAGGGGACGGCCCGCCCGCTCCGCTGCCCGGCCGCAGAGGCAGGGGGAGCGGCCCCGCCGTCTCCCAGGGGAGCGGCCGAAGGTGCCGGTTTCCTTCCCGGGCTCCGAGCGCTGCCGAGACCCCGCCGCTCCGCCCGGCGCCCCCTCTGGCCGGGGGGCTGGCACGCCTGGCCCGGGAACCGTGTTTGATCCTTCCGTGCTGGAAGAGAGACGGGAGTCAGAGCGGCTCCTTCCGAGGGGCATTGCCCAGGGCTGGCAGAGGAGAGGAGGGAGATCTGCGGGGGGGAAGCAGTGGCAGCAGCTTAGATTTAGTCACCGGTAATACATTTTTAGCGGGAGAAAAGGATGGAGTAACTATTAACGGGATTTCTGCAGAGCTGGTGATGCCTGAAGGGTGCTGCGCTGTGGCTGGTTATTTATAGCTGGTAGACAGCTTTGCCGGAACATGAGGTTCTGCTTGGAGGTGGTAGCACCACTAGCTCCCAATTAGGCTAGAACAAAACTGTGTTTGGTGTCTGTATTTGGGAGTTAGCATAAATACTGTAGCCAAGATCTGAAATGCTAAGGTAAACCATAGTAAAAGACATGTGGAGTGCAGGAATCTTGTGTAATCTCACACAGGAATTTCTGCGTAATAACTTCTCCAGAATTCCATTCTCTCCGTGCTGCCAACATTTCCATGTTTGCTGAGCAGAAATGCTTACCCTTATCTGACTTACTCTTCTAGCCTTATACCCCCCCATGCCAAATCAAGCAATGTAACAAAGTTACTCTTGCAGTGTTGCAATATCTGTTTTTTCTTACTATCAGAATGCGATGACAGAGGCTTTGTACATCTGCCGACAGATAAGAAAGTAAATAGCAGAAGCAGTTTTACTGAAGCCTTAAGTTTTGCCAGATTTGAATCTGGGTTTTTTGAAGTGTGTAGAGAAAAAATCCGCTAAACCAGGTGTATTAGCTTATCACCATTCTAGGAATGATTTTGGTTTTTTTTTTACCTTCAGGTAAATTGTACCATCTCTGCTGCTGAGAAAAGTAAATCTGCAAACAGGAGAATGAACTTTATTTATAATTACTTTTAAATACATTTATTTAACATTAAGAATCTTTCTGAGTTAACTACAAATTCATGGGATTTTACAGTAAGAGCGGCATATACATCTTCAGTAGCTAAACAGAAATATTTTACTACAAGTTCTAATCATACTAAGCCAGTTCATAGAATGGTTACTAGCAGACTTTGTAAAGAAGTGTTTTGCAACAGGGACTATAATCTCTTTCAAAATGTACCTTGTCAGAATTTATAGTGATAAAGGTTTTTTTCTTTCTACCACACAAGTGCAGAAAGAAAATCAGATTATTTGTGTAGGGGCCTAATCACATGTTTAGGTGCTTCTGTTTGTGTAGCAGCCAGCACAGCATGTAGGCAGAACATTGCTGACAGAACTGTGGACATCAGTTTCCTGTGAGGAAGACTGTCACATATTTTGTGGAAATCAGCATCTAAGTATTACAGTGGCAGGCAATATGCAAGCACTGTGTAGAGAAAGGAACTGTGGCTTGATTCTGAAATCTGAAAGGCTAGTGGTTATAAGAAGTGAGCTGTTAAGAAAGACTTAACGGAAAAGCTGTAATGGTCATCTGATCAGCTTAAGTCTGTTGTTTTTCAGCAAGGTTACTGTTAGTGTACTTCTCATGCAAGTAAAATAGAGATACAGTTTCTGTTTATATAGCACTTGGAGACTGTGCTTAAGGTATTTGGAGTGCAAGCTACTGAAGTGTCAATATTGCTTTAAAAGCTAGTGGAAAATACTTTGATCAACTCAAAGCCCTTTCTTTAGAGTGCTATCCTCTTCTAAGAGTATTGATCTTAAAGGACTGTTTCCCAAAGGAAAGTTGTGAACTCAGGCAACAGGCAGATGGCTGGAAAAATAGTTCTAGCAGCAGCCAGCCATTTCCAGATGTGGTCTTTCTTAAGCATCCCTCTCTTATCAGGTCAGAGATGTACGCTAGCTGTCTAGTTGGAAGTGGTCAAAGGACCTCTGTCAGGTTAGACTTGTTTTAAGAGTGAATTGTTCTGGCAAGAGCCACCCAATTCTGGACATGCTGCTTCCACAGATTATGCAAACTGCACAGCAGCCTCACCTGCATGTCTGCGTGGTGGTCTGATGCTGAACCCACTGCATCTGAGATGGGCCTTTGTCCTGGCATGGTCTCAAGGCAAAGTTAATTAACTCTTCTGTCAGAAAGACTAGGCAGAGATGATCAAATCTTACCATATTTTGTGCATTAACCAAAGCTCTAAGATGATCCTGTAGTGAATTTTTTAGTTTTTCTACATAGTCTCCATCTGCATGTGATTTAGGATTGATCGCATGTGATGGATCTTCAGAGAAAGGCTTTTTCTGTACCTGTGGTAAGCTGGTCAGTTGAGCTGCTTTCTCTTAATATGACTTGAAGACAAAGCATGTGATGGGGAACTTTCTCTTCTCAACTGCAGGTCAGGAACTCGCACAACACAACCCTGAACACAGCCTTTTAAATTGCCCACTTGCACACAGGCTTTCTTTAAAACAAGTAGAAATAAGTGTGTGCATGAGTGTGTTTGTTTGATCATCATTTGTTTGTTTGTACTTTGTTGGGTTTCGTTTGGGGTTTTTTTTAAGTAGTAGTTAGAGACAAACAATGAAGACCCATTCCCACTGCACATGTGTTTAAAACTATTTTAAGTGCTGCTTGGAGAACTTTGGGGAGCTGAGCATTTATTAGTTTTGGTTTATTAGTCCATTGTGGTATGTCTGTTTTGTTTTTTTTTATTTCCTCCCTTCTTTCTGGTGTTAATTTGATTTAATTATAGTATAGGAAAAGACACATAGGAGAGATTATATGTCATTAATTAGTGCCAAAGAGGAGGTTCTTTTCTATTCTAAATAATCCATGACAAAATATGTATGATTTGGTAGTACAGTGCAATGTTTCTTGATGCTTATTTTTTTTTTCCCTGGGTGTTCTGCATCAGTCACAACTTTTGTCTCAGCAGAGGTGAGAAATGCAAGGACCTAGATACCCTTGTACTACCCGGAAGACTTCTGAATCCCTCATGGAGGGACTGCCTGAGGGGCTGGTAGCTTAAGTCTCTGTTCCTGGTCTGGCCCAGGGATTTTCTGTTGTGGGGCTGTTTGCAGGCAGAATGCAGTGCTGGTGTGTGGTACATCTGTGGTGTGTGTGGCACAGCACGGGCCCGCTCAGAGATAGTGGCTGGGGTCCTGAGAACTGTAGATCCTTGTTAGTATAGTCAGGAGCATGAACTCACCAGGAAAGACAATCCAGTTGCCTGGTATATCAGTAACTGATAGTGGCAGTGACTGTCTCCATGTGATGGATCTCTGTGTGCCAGGTCCTCCCTTGAAATTAGCCATCGTGTTATATGGCCCAGTGAACAGCTGGCACCAACACAGCTTCTGCTGATATGCCCTGGATTCTAATGAATGGTATCTCAAAGAGCTAAGCGTTGTGTGAAAGGATCTCCAGCAATTATTTGAACCATTTGTTTTCTCTTTGTTTTTTTTCTTTTTTTCATGTAAATATCATTCATGTTATAGTTGGAGAAATGTTACGAGACAGACACTGAGCTCTGAGGGATCTGTTTGCAGGAAATACAGCTCAATATTCCAGTAAGTCAAACTCAGTTAAGATTTATAAGCAGATTGTCTAAGCGATAGTGATTTTCTTTTCTTGCCTAATATTTCAGGAGTTAGATGTACTTGAAATGGAATATTGGAAATGAATAGGCTCATTGGCCTGTGGCATATTGTGTCACTTTACAGAAGTTCTAAACAGCTTGGTCTGAATCTTAGCCAGGCTGTAGGCAACAGCATAGGCAGGTTTTATGGATGTTTTACAGACAGTGCATCTTCAGCACAGTATGTTAGTTGTCTTATCATTTGAAGAAGTGACAAGATAGATCAGGCAGAGTTGCCATACAAAGCCCTGTGTCATTCTTTGGCAACAGCAATGACAAAACTTTACAATTCCAGCTCAACATGAGAGAGTATAATCATATAATAAAAAATCTGCTTATTCCTTCATATCTGCTTGAGTGCTGGAGAAGCTAATAATTCAACAAACCCTAAACTGTTAAATTACTGCGTATTATTCTTGCTCCAACTGTTACAGGCAGTGACAGGAGTGACTTCTTCCTGAAAGATAAGTGTTTGGAAGAAGAACTTTCATAACAGTTAATGTTTGGTTCTGTCTTGTCTGTTCTGGAGTTTTTCATGTGTGGTAACAGTTCTTCCTATAGGAGCTCATATGATAACATGACTTCCTTTACTTTGTGCTAGCTCTGCTAAAAAGGATAAAAACCCCCAACTTGTAAATACGTATATATAGAGTATAATATGTACATATATATGTTTTTCATACTACTGCCTGCACTAGTGACCGGTGAACCCATGCTATGTGTTATTTTAGTAGTCTTCACTGAACATAGCTGCTTTGGAAAGGAGCTGGCTGTTTCTCTGTTTCAGCCTTGTTTGGGTGGCTGCAGATGGGTGGTTTTGACTGGGCTACTGAGGCTGATTTAGATACTGTTTACTTGGTTTAGCTGTAGTTTTGACATTTTGCCTTGTGACCATGTTGAATGGCTTGGGGATTTCCAGCTTTTATTCCAGAGAAGGCAATGTTAAAGTAGACTACTCTGCCTCTTACTACAACACCTCTTCCATACCTAGCAGCAATGATTAACTTCCAGGATCTCTTTTTTGTGAGTAGATGGGTATAAAATCCCATCTCTCAGTGCATGAAGAAATGTGTAACATTTATGCATGTGCCAGGAGCATGCAATGCTTCAGGGGAGTTTGCATTAAGAGTTTCACATTGGATGCACACCTGAGACTGTGACTTATAAATGGAACCTGCCTGGTCCCTCAACCCCGATTCAAAAAGCAGACCTTAAACCTGTGATTAGATATGGCCAGAGAGTTTGCTTGTAGAGCAAATGCTTTATCAGAAAATCAAGGTGCTCAGGATATTCACTAGCAAGGACCCTACTTCTAGTCCACTCAAGGAAGTAGAAAGAGCCATTTCTGCATGGGCTCAAACCTCCCCTGTGCACTGCTTTTCTGCATTTGACAGTCACAGGCTCAGATGCAATTTTCTCACTGTGCACCTTGTGCTTAACCATTGAGCAAAAGAGGAGAAAATGCTGCTCTTTCATGTGGTACTGGTTCACATTTGCTCTCAACTAGCGTAACAGGCTGCACAAATAGTGTGAGGTTCTCACAGGCTGCACTTCCCTCCAGCCCCAGCAGTTAGGGCTGTATCTTGTGCAGAACAGTGGCACGGCCTCTTTCCACCCTCTTTGGTATTGCGGGCACAGAGAGCTTTTGTGACACTCTGACCTTTCAACTCCTCAGCATTTTTCTGTGTCTAAGTATCCTACATCATCCAGGATTTGACTCAGTAATAATGGGCTGATTGCCAGTGAGTGGAAACCAGAGAATCACATAAGCAGAGACCAAGAGAATAATTTTAATCTGAAAAAGTTTTATCTGTGAAGTAATTGATAGTGAGTCTTGCTTTATATTTGAGACTTATTCATTGCCAGCTATTATAGAACAAAACAACCAGAGGGAGCTGAACAACTTGGTTGTCCTATTCAGAATTCCTTTCAGTCAGATTTGAAAGCTGACAAAAAACTATTGTAACTAGTAGCAGCTTGGTGCTAAAGGAAGATATGACCAGAAATTGTACTGTGGGTTAAATGGTCTGTAAAACAAACAAAAAAACTCTACAAGCAAGAAAAGCTTCTAGTTGTGGTACTACTGATGTTTGTTTTGCATTTGTTTATTGACTGATGTCCTCTCATTTACTTGTCTCAAAATTCTTCATTAGGAAAATTTTCTCCCATTTGTGGAATAAATAAAGAAGAGATGATACTGAAAGCAGTTGTGCTGCTGGGCTGTGCTCTGGGCATCAGCACATTCCCCATGGAAGAACCTGAAGATGGAGGCAAGCACTGGGTGGTGATTGTTGCAGGTTCGAATGGCTGGTACAACTATCGCCACCAGGTAAGGACCACTGGTTCCACATGCTGATGCTGTCCGTGCTCCAGAAAATGCCAGCTCCCAGACTGGCAGGAAGGTGATAGCTGCCTATCATCTAGACTAGTTCAGACCTTCTCTCGTTTGAGGAAGTGCTTCTATTTCTAGACTCTCAGGTGTGTGTGAAGTTTTCAAAGCAAACAGCAGCAAGATTCACTCAGAACCTGCTCTTAGTTCTTGTTGTTACCACCCCAAGAATTCCTTTCCACTGCTCCTTTTACTATGTGATTTTTTTTTTTTTTTTTTTTTGTGTACAACTTTTTCCAGCCTCTAACCTCTTGAAAAAGCTGTCATTACAGGAGGACAAATATTCTTCCTGTAATCACACTTCTGCCTCCTGGGAGACCTGTGCCTTTTAGGGTAAATACTCTGTTACTAACTAGGCTAAAGGATCTAACCTCAACTTGCAGTTGTACAAATGATGTCTAGAGTTAAACCTAATTTTGAGACACATGCATGTTTCTTTCCATTTTTTTTTCCTCTTTTCATTATGCTATGAAAAGCTTCCTTTTTTTCTAGTTAAAAAATCTCTGAAGGCTGCAAATGCACTGTATGTTTTGAGGAGTGGAGGACATATGGAAGGGGGTTCTTTTTAATCTGAACCAGTTTGCTGACTGTGTTCAGCAGCATGGCCTCAGAATTATGTTGTCACAACAAAGATATGGAGCACCAGGGTGCAGAGAACAAAGTGAGTGGCAGAAACAGCAGGAAAGGGAACCGGAACTCCTGAGTCTAACACTGCTGGGAAAGCCAGTGTGTTGTGAAATTGTGGACTGAGTGTGGGTGTCACTATGGACAGGATTAAATCCAAGTGACTTAACTCTGACTAAGTTCAAGATTTATAATCAGCAGTCAGGAAACTTCTGCAGCATTTTCCCTTTTGGGAATTGCTGGACAATCCCTTGAACAGATTAATCTATGCTCAAATGGTGTGTTTGCTCTAAACTTGCAACTTGGCTTTCCTGGAGAACAGGGTCAATTTAATTCTGATTTATACATGTATACCTTTCTAAGTGTTAGAAAAATAATTTATTATCGCATTGTTGGTTAAATACTAATACACAAAACCAGCATTTTAAAAACTGAATTGTGTGAAATGTACTGGCTGATTTGCTGAATGCTAGAACTTTTAAAGTATTTATTTTTTTTCATGTAACTGTCTGTAAAATATAGAGAGGCTTCATTCTCTTGGTTGATTGAGGAACAAATGAGCCTTCTGTGTCTTGGGCACCCTGGGTATTGTGTATGTTTCTCCTCCTTCTCAGCTCACAATCATTTTGTAACTTCCAGCGCAGCGATGAGCTTAAAACTAGATGAATCAGACTGACAGTCTTGTTGTGTCTGAAGAACAACCTGTTACTGGCAAGTGCTAGCTCAACACTTTGACAAACAGATTTTAGGGATTTTGCCAGCTCCTTACACTGTAGATATCACCTGATAATCATAGTTGGAGTACTAGAGCCTTAATATAAACTATCCGTATTTCAAATTAAATCTTGAAGAAGAGTTTTAAAGTTGAAATTGGAAGACCGTGATGAAAATACTACTACTGTACGTGATTACTGCCTGTGTTGGGATGTCTAAATTTAATTACTGAGTGGTGCTCTTTTTGTTGCTCTTGCTGCATAACCAGTCTAGCTGGCTCCCTTCCATTCTTGGAGGAGTTAATACCACAACATTCATTCTTTAAATAAACCTACAATTTTGAAGCTGTGGCTCATGAGAATTCCTTTTCTCAGTTGCCTGGGCAAAGTTTTTAATCTCTCTGTCAGTCAGGCTTCAATGGCAAGTGTATCTGCCAGGTATAATAGGGTTATGAAGAACACTAGATCCACACTTACATATTGGTGTCCAACAGTGAGTGAGTCTTTGGAACATGCCAGTTTCACAGAAGCCTATTAACTGTTGAGTGTGGTCATGCTTTGCAGACAGTTGTTAAGTAATTCCTTTTCAATGTTAGAAAATTAAGAACAGGATTTCTTTAAATACCTTAATTTTGAACGTAATGTCAATTAACAATGCAAAATATCTGCCATGTCAGATTATTCTGAATTTAAATACTAGAAATCTCTGTATTTTAAACTACCACTTGCTTCAGGTACAGTATTAATATTTGGAAATGAGAAAATTAGAACACCAATAATAATCCTATTAAAGTTACAAAAACAGCATCGTAAAAGAGTCTGTATGAAGGATCATTCAGAATGAGGCTGGGTTCTTACTTGCCTGTCCTGAACAAGATGCTGTGCATCTTAACTTGTTATGAAAAAGATCAATTCCCACAAGATGCAGCACATCAGCAGCCTGTGCTGTTCTGCCTAGTGGCCTTTTGTGGCCAATCTTAAGGGCCTGGTGGGAGTGAGCAGGTGTGGTAGGAGAGAGGCATGTGGTGAGACAGACCCAGCAGTTAGTCATGGGAAATCCTCTTGTGTGTGCCATGAAGTGTCATCCAGGTAAGAGTGCCTTGAGTATCAGAAAACTGGAGAAATTTGTTCCTAGCAAAACAAGCAGAATGGTAGACTTTTAGGAGCGTTATACAGAGGAGGAAAGATGCTACAGAAATCTGAGGAGTTGTAACAGATTTTGAAAAACGTTATGCAGACTGATCACCATGTCTTTGTGTGTTAGTGTTCCCTACCTTCCAGAGGTGGAAGCAAAAATATTTTAAGTAATTAAATTATTTGCCCAAGTCATTTACAGTGGAACTGGGAATAGGACGTGGTCTTTCACTTGAGAACACATAGTGAACACACATAGAAACATGTGGTATTGTTCAGTAGAATCATACCTGTACTATAAGAATTCAAAGCAGTGCTCCAGGATTGCACGTTTGTGTAATTTTTTGCTTTCCAAGGGAGAAACTGCAGAGGAAAATACATAGTACTCTCATTCACGTCACTCCTGCCATCACATTTCTTCCCCAGCATTCTGACCTAGCCTGTGTACAAGTGGATTTGTAGATGTGTTCCAGTAAGTAGTTATTCAGTGTGGCTTTTTTTTTTTACCAGACTCATTGCTGTTCCCCCTACATGCAGCTAAGCACTCATAATGTCCCTTTGTAATTTGAGAACTCAGCAGACACGTCTCTGGGTTTTAGTTGCTCAGTTCAGCTGTCCAGAATCCTGTTAATACATGATGTTGTATGTTTGTGTTACATTTTTATTTTGTGAGCTCCAGTTGTTTTGCATGCTGCCTGCTTCTACACAGTCAAAACATACTGTATTGTCTGCCACAGTAATTGTCTGGTGGTAAAATGTGTTCATCTGACTGAGCAACCACAAAAGCAGACGAAATAGATTACATATTCAAAAAGGTCTCATTTCATACATGAAATGCTGTACAGACCCCAGGAACAGTAAGTTTTTAAGGACTTTGCAGGCCCTGGATACACTGAGTTTGCACCTGTAACCTCAAGGACTCTGAAACTCCACCTAAGACTGGTTATTTAGCTGTCAGTGGGCAGGATCCACTATCAGTACAAACCAAGGATAGAAAAGATAAGGAAAAAACCCACCATTTGCACTTAATATGAGCAAGATGCACACCTAGCAGGCAGTGGTTTCCTCTGTGATGGCTGAACTGGGACTTTTTCCTAATCAGGATGATTTAAACTTGACTTACACATTTATTTCATCAAGTTCCTAAAATATATTTTAAGTGTTTTGTGTAGTATAGAGCCCAGTGTGATAGGCTTACTGTCATTGCAAAGCTAGCTTGTATATTGCTCTATGCTTGTGGCTTCTCAGTTCTTTGTTGTTTTTATCTTTATTTTAGTGGTTTTGATTAGAGTTGCTTGGGCTGTGGAAGGGCTATCAGTGTGCTCTCTGCTCCTCAGCAGTTACTCTGACTTCTCTGTAGCAGCTTTTCTATTACTAGACTGGCTGCTGTTCAAAAGTACTGCCCCTGTTCCTTGGGAAAGTGGCTCAGCTCTCTGCTGCACAAAGAGCTGGATAAAATACCTCTGGAAAGCTTAGTGGCATACGTGAGCAAATACAGTACTAAATGCTTTTGACAGATTTAGAGAATGACTCAACAAACTACTTCTCATTATAAGAAATAGTCTGGCTCTTCTGTGAGATTAACATACCAGCTAACTCAAATCTAAAGCTGGCTTCACATCAGATCAGAAAAGGACCTGTGCTTTCTGGATACTCAAAACCACACAGTCTGTGGAAAAGCCTGGTATGAAATGAGAGTCTTACTAAAGATGGAGTGCATCCTCAAGAAAAATGCCAGACTGAAAAGTCTGGCATAATTAAAATTAAAAAAATATGAATTTGTATACATGGGTCTGTTTTCAATTGTTTTTAGTCTTATACTTACTGAGCTTTATGGGTCAGAGACTGTATTTATTCAGGGTTCTGAACACTACCAGCCAGAGCAGTATCTTATTCCAGGACAGTCTTAAATTCTCCTGTCTTGTGGGTAACAGACACTAAGGATGCCTTGGCTGCATGGCTTCAATTAACATTTTCCCACTGTGCTTACAAAATTTAAACTGAGCTTACAGGAAGCCTTTCCTAAGTTCTTGATAGAGTTATAGCTTTGGGCAGATTCATTGATGTATGTTTAAGCAGTGGAGTAAGACTTGGCTGGCATTTCACACATATTCTTTTACCTTGTTTATATATTAGAGTTCATTCTTGTTTAGGCTGTGACATTTCAGCACAGCTGTAGTGGGAATCGAACTGCTTTATGGTCAAGCTGACAGTTCCTTACACATGGCTTTCAGCCATGAACCTAGGAGTCATAAGACAGGAAGTAACCAATTTCACACAAGTTCAAGCTTTTCCCTTTAGGAACTATTTATGCAAGCTTGTGTCATAAACAACTTGATTTTTCCAAAAATCCCCCCAAGCAGTTTGCTTAAAAGCTGTGTCATTCAAATGTGTAAACAGCTGTATGGCGGAGGAAAATAGGGGTGCCAGGAAAACAGAGTAATTCGCGCTCTGATCCCCATGCTTTTAAAAATCTAGGAGTTAATTATTTAAGCAGATCTTCCGTAGAAATTTGCTGATGTAGCAAAAGGTTTAGACTAACCAGGGGGTGATAGGTCTAAACCATGCTCTTAACAGTGTTCATTTTGAAGCTGCCCATAAGGTCAGTTGTGCAGCAGGAGCGGTACAGCTGCAGCTTTTCCTATGCTGTGTGGAGCAGTTGTTGCCCTACTCCAAATCACAGTCACAAAAGCATGATTTACTGACAATTTATCCAGTAAATGTTTATAGCATTCATGTCACATATTAAACCAACAAGAATAATACCAATAAGAGATCTGGAACAAGTGAACATCTGTCTCTTTTAGAGTGGTTTACAGGTACAGATATGCCAGAAGTATTTCTGAGAGAAACAGGCTCAAATAGCAGTATTTGAGAGGCAGTTACACATCAACAGGAAATACTCTAAATTCGCACACACCTTCCTACTCTAGCTGCAGACTTTTCTTCTCTGGTTTTATAGAGATTTATGTGGTTTTTATGTGTACACAGGGACCAAGCAGGAGGAGTATCATAGGTGACTAATTAGGTCAGCTAATTGCATGCAATAAACCCCAGACTCAGAACTGCCCTACTTTAGTCAATGGAGTTTTAGCAGGAAAACATGTGTTTGCTGCTCTAGCCTGTGTTGGTGATATCATTATGCTACCAGCAGGTGAAGTTCCCTTAGAAAAAGCCTTAAAAGGCTGGAACAACCCCCAAACACAGGCATAAGTTAAGATTGAAGGGAATTGACTACATTGATCTGTCTTACTTTACAGTAGGGATTTTACTAACGTCTACTGTTTACGAAGACAGAACATACTGAGCAAACAGTGAATGAATCAGAAGGAAGGAGAGGAAACAAAAAAAGCTGATAATATGCATTTACAAAGTTTAACTAATTTTGGGTACTTCGCATCAGTTAAAAACACCTCTGAAGTCCCTACTGGCCAGCCACATGTCTATGGAAGCACAGACATTTGCTGATTGAATATGGTGATACTTTATCACTGTATGCCTAAGTATTTCCGCATGTTGCCAGCCTATAAAGGTTCCTGTCAGCATCACAGAGATGTGTGATATCTTGAGAATGAGAAGATATCTATGATCTACTCATCACTCAGTGTAGAGAAGCCCTGATTAGTGTTTTCTTCTGCTTGTGAAAATCAAATACATGCTTGGTCAAACCACAGCAGCCTGTGCTCTTTTGTTTCATATTGTATGCAATACCTTCCTAACTCTGTTTAACCTCAGTGTTTTGACTTGTTGAGGCAGCAGCTGGTATAATGACATATAAGGAAATGGAAAACTAATTGGGAGATTGTCTGGGATAGGTGGAAGAGAACAGAGGCTGACCTGTGAAGTAGGAAATGGAACTGCTTTACTAAGAACAGTTTAACATTCAGGGTTAGTCACATGAGATTTTACTGTGGGGAGTTCATTAGCACTGAATGTGCCTCGCCCTTCCTGGAATCTTGTACAACTATCTTCTCTTTTCAGTTTCATCTGCACTTAGAAGACTAAAGATTATAAAGTTACAGTATTTTACAGTGTCCTTTTGGTTAAACTAATCAAAATCACTAGTACTCCTAAGTAATCTGAACAGACGTTGGTCCACTTAAACTGCTTCAGTTTGGTTTCTAAATTAGCAAATTAGATTAGTTCAACACAGGTAAGCTTTAAGGCTTGCTTCTTGTGTGCATTTATTAGATGACATCTCTTCCATTAAACCTGCACAGCTTTTTCTAGCATGTGGTAGGTTGTAGTTCTCAAGTTTAGGAATGATTGTAACTGTCCCATTAGGGCATTCAGGGACTGTAAGTTTTAAAGAAGAGAATCATTTGGGCTGCGGTTCCTAAGAAGTTAGCATTCTGATAGAGGTCTTCATTTGCTGTAATATCACTTTAATGGGTATTGTTATTTCTGCATCACAGGAAGATGGTTCTGTAAAGAAAATGTGCTTATTCATACCCTGTACAAATCAGGAAAAGAGCCTCAATAGAAATTCTGCTTTCCACTGAAATCTGTTGTGCCCTGAAGTTGTTGCTCTGCAGAGTAAGAAATACATAATTAAAAAGAAAATATTCCTTAACCCAAATTCTCATCTCATATTAAAGCAAGATATAATAAAATTTTTGCACAGATGAGATTGGTAGACAATACTTGCTTAAGTCAAGGACAGTCTTCAATGCTTAGTTGTGAAGGCTTGGTGCAGAACTAAGTGAAATTGGTGGAAATCCAGCTCTTCTGCTTGGCACACTTTAGATTTATCTGTCATTGCAGAAGGTTTTTATTTTTATTTTCTCACACAATGCAGAATATCACTGAGAACTTAATGTTAAATTTGTTTTCTGTACCAAGTCTGAAGTAACTTCTCATTTCTGTTTAAATAAGAAATCAAAATAGGTAATGAGGGAGAGATATTAATCATAGTCTCTATTATTAATGCAAGTGCTCCTAATTAGAGAAAGACAATGAGCTCTGGTTTAACCTGTGCATTTCAGCTGTCTAGCAACCTTCAGTCTCTTATATTGGAATGCAGTTTCTTTTGGACAATAGCCTGGTCTTCAGTCTGAAAAGCTATTTTTCTTCTGCTCTCAAAGGTAATATTTCTGTTAAAGCTAGTAATGAAAATTTGCTTAATTTCAGGCAGATGTGTGCCATGCATACCAGATTGTACACCGAAATGGAATTCCAGATGAGCAGATCATTGTCATGATGTATGATGACATCGCTGATAATGAGGAGTAAGTGATGAATGCACACTGGTCACAAACTGTATGGTTACTACAAACATGCCATAGTCACCAGTGTGTTTTGAGTTTGTAGTAGTTTTGAAAGAAAAGCCTTTAAAACCGCCTGTGATATGCATAGAGACGTTTCATCCATCAGCACAATAATTCTCCTTTGAAATGTGCTCATGAGCTTTCTAAGCCTTAATCCACAGCTCAGCATCAGCTGTGGCACTGAGGACTGCAGAGCTTTGTTATGAGAGTAAGGGATCCTAACTCCCAGGCATAACAGTGTGCAGCAGATAAAGAACCTCAACTCATGAACACAGGGGAGCTCTGTGTATGACTTGCGGGGCTTTTTGGGGAGGGTATAATCAAATTAATTCCCAGCATGTGCATTCAACAAAGATGGGTACAGGTCCCATTCTCAGTGACTGTCTAGAGCATATAATTGCTTTCTGCATGAAACAGTTTATTTCTACAGCCTCTAATTCTGAAACAACTTCCTCCCTAATCAGCAGACATTACAGGCACAGCAGCACTGGGAGCAAAGTGTTAAGGGGAATAAAGGCAAGACTGCAAGGAGAGAGATGATAGAGACCATCCACTACATCTTCAGATTAATTGACATGATCTGAGGTAGAATACTTGAATATGCTCTGAGAGTAAGGACACCTGAGACAAGCATATGTAACTGACTGAAGTGCAAAGCCCTTTATATTCTGAGATCACTTAATGACATATGGTGCAAGTTCCCATACTCTCAGGCAAGCTGGCTCCTAGTTGTTCTATGGTCATTGTATGGCACGTGGCTAATTATTCCTATTTATGTTGCATTTACCTTCCAGAAATCCAACAAAAGGCATTGTCATCAATAGACCTAATGGCTCAGATGTGTATGCTGGAGTGCCCAAGGACTATACAAAGGAGGTAGGAACAAAACCCCTCTCCCTGGGGAAGGTTCAGCATTATCCAATGTCTGAATAAATTCTTTCAGCCTGTAGCTTACACTCCAAAATGCACATAGTATAAAGTGTCAATGGTTTGGCATGAAGTTTGGTGTTCATAAGATGAATATAGACAATAGATTCTTTGAAGTGAAGCACTGGTCATAAAAGTGAACCTTTACACTCTTTCCATGCTGACACATGAAATAAAAGGAAGAAAGGTCTTGGATTTGTCAATGTTGTAACTCAATCTTAAAAACAGCTATGTAAAACTACTTGTTTCATTAAATCAGTATAGTAATCCAGTCACTCAGTGATTTCATGATTCAGCAGCCAAGTGAGTCATTAGATAAAGATGGATTGAAAAGGATGGCCAGCTAAATTTGTCATCCATGCCTGGATTCTGACTTTCAGAAGCCATCTTTCTAAATGAAGATTTTTGTTGTTGTTTTTATGATCAGATCTAACTTTAATCTTCTCAAATCCTTAGGATGTTACTCCTAAGAATTTTCTTGCAGTTCTCAGAGGAGATGGGGAAGCAGTGAAGGGGGTAGGATCAGGAAAAGTATTGAAAAGGTAAGAGAAGTTTAATTTAGAAAATAATTGCATGTGTAGTTGTAAATTGATGTTGACTTCAACAAAAGAATAGGGTAAATTAGAGCAACTTGAGAATCCAGCAAAATTATTGATGGCAGTTCCAGGTCCTTCACGTTACAAAAACAGTGGTTCTAGTTTCTTAAACTATGCATCACAAGGAAGCAACTGCTGATATTTGGCTGATATGGAGTCCAGTATAGATTAAGGTATAAAAGTTCTAGAGGATTGTATCAACTGTATTAAGGTATTTGTTATTTAGATTATTGTCTTTTGCAAGAATGGCAATTCAAAGAGAGTATTGCTAAGCTTTAGAGACCTCTGGAAAGGGTTTTCTAATGCTTGTTTTAATGTAGATGAACAGTTTTATTAATCAGCTGAAGATTTAGGTCAGACTCGGGTCAGACTTATCAGTGAGTGGCAGAGAGACAGAGAGACCTTAACCAGCTCATCAGGTGGAAGAATTGCATGCCTAATCCCAGCCTTGGTCTTTGTAGCACATCTATAGTTATTGAGGCTGAATATAAACCATAATTCCATTTCATTAGCAATGGAATCATGGTTTACAATTAATGCAAAAAAAATCTTTATGATTGAAAAAGTAATACAAACAATTAAATTTGGAAGTGATGTATTATGCTTAAATTATTTGTAAAGTTACACAAATGATTCTAAGTTTGGCAATATTCTAGTATATGAAGAATAATAAATTATAGATTGGCTAAGTGGAATGTAAGATTTATAATTAATGATAGGTTATAGAGGCTTATATAATTTAGATGATTCAAGAATGTAGTTAATATATTTGAGGGCGTAATAAGAAGTCTTCTTGGAAGGATACCTGGTGTCAGTTATTCATCTTGCTTCTGCAGAGTTTGAGATGTTAAAGTATGATGCCTACTCACTAAGATGTACTATATTTCTGAGTGTTGGTAAAGAGTGATATGATATGATATTATATTATAATTTTTCTATGTACGGGAATTACTGTAAAACCTGTAAGAATTTAAATTCGACCATTTGGAAGGACTAACCTTGTTAAAGAAAAACTGTAAAGTCTGTCTTCGTCCGACAGTTGACTTTAGAGGCATAGCAACGAAACAGAACAGAAGAATCCCACCCTGGCACTGAGGAGAAAAATAAAAAAGAAGGAGCAGGACAATAGTCAAACAAGTTACTGCTCTGAATTGTTTAAACTTCATCCTTAAAGTTGAGGTTGAAAATAATATATGCAACACATATAGGCAAAAAGTTAATAAATCACTGCACATTACCAGATTGTGCTCTTCTAGTGTCTGGAATGAGTCAAGAGGTGACTATAAAGCAAATTTTATTTAAAAAAAATGTGCTTCTGAACACACCTCACCTGTGAAAGCTTGATGTTCCTATTCAAATAAGGGAGTAGCTATGCGGAGGGCCAAAGTCTCTGAATGTACTCAGGAACACAACTTGAACCCACAAATAAAAGTCCTAATTGTTTACATTCCACCTTGGTCAAATTTTTTGCACTTAGGCTCAAGAGCAGGAACCCGAGAAGTAAGACCCAACCCTTCTTTATTAGGCTCTGTTTGAATTTTCAAGTGGCCTAACTTTTGCTGTTGGGTGGGACAAGAACTCAACTGTCCTTTCCCCAGGAGGCTTCCAGATAGACTTCCAGGTGGTCCCCCTAACCAGTAGGTTACTGGCCGGATAGAAGGCGGGAGAATGTTCACTTAAACTGCTGCAGTTGTACCTGTTTGCTGTGAGGAAAGAGCAAAAGCAAATAAAGATTTCTCAACTCTGGTACAGAGGAACAGAGGACGGCTTGGACGCGCCTTCTGATCTTTTTACACATTTTATATTTAATTGTCCTTGAATACAGTTTAAAAGGAAAATTCCTTTGCAGATCTGGCTGTTAGGGCAAGCCCTTTCTATCACGCAAATGTGATCTGTTTGATTTAGAGTGGAATCAGACTGTAGAGCAAACTGTACTACAAAGATGTGAGGGTGTCAAAGCCTGTGAGCACTCAGTGCTCAACTGACTGCAGAGCCACTGGTGCAAATGCCAGTCTGGCCTCATGGGTATGTGTGTACATGCATCAGTTCCTCATGGAGCTGTAGGCTCGCATGCTTGGTGGTATCTGTGGCTGATTATGGCCATACAGATCACAACAATGTAGTCCTTACACATACCTAAGGGTCTTAGCAAAGGGATTTTTGTGATTTATCCCTGTGTTATTGGTGCCTTGGTATAACTTAGGTATAAAAGCATTCCTTTTTTACCAGACTCCTACAAATGCCCACAGTATAATAAATTCTTCAGATAGCCATTAAAAACCAATTGTGTTTCCACCCTACCTTACATAACAGCCTGTCTCACAATCAGTTTACAGTTTGGAACATGAAGTGTGATTGCAATATTCCCCATGCTTGAGGGACTAGCCTATATCCCTGTTTCCATTTCTCTTGTGGGCACTCATGTCCTCTAATAAGGATCCAAAATAATATGCTTGAGAGAAAAAAGTATTACCAAGACCAGAAGGTGCTTCAGCTCTATTATTTTCAGATTTTGAAATGTCTTGGCACCGAGAAGCAGATGATTGTTGTTGTTATGAAGGTTAGGTTGGAATAGTTAAAAAGACTTGGTTTGCAATTTTTTCATTACAGTGGTCCCAAGGATCATGTGTTTGTTTATTTCACTGACCATGGAGCTCCAGGACTTCTGGCTTTTCCTGATGATGATGTAAGCATTTTGGGAATAACATAAAAGCCATCATTTTAGTGACATACTAAAATAATAACTAATAAATGTAAAACATGAGAATATTTAGGGCACTGCTGTATTGAGGGGAGAGGCTGAAAAAGAGCAGTGTTCTTCTCATCACTGCATTCTGGATTTTTTCCAGTTGGAATCTGTAACATTCAGTTGAAACTTAAGTTATGTCATTCCATATTTCATTGCACTTTGGTGATCCAAGCAGACTGTTTCACACAGGTGTGACTTGGCTTTCTGGTGCACCATATATATCCTCTGGGACCATTACTCATCTTTTCCAGAGCAGTAAATATTGGAATGTTATACTTCAGAAGGGCAAAGGACTGGATAAATTTATTGGGAAAATAGTGTACATATTTACAACAGTTAGTAATTATTTTTAAGTGAATTGTGTGTCTGTTGAACATAAGTGGTTTTAATACAACCCTTCTTATTTTACAGCTTCATGTGAAGGACTTGAATAAGACTATTTGGTACATGTATCATCACAAGAAATACCAGAAGGTAAACAAGCATGCCAGAAGTTCTGAAATTAAAAGAGCAGCTGGCACGGAAGAGAGATGTTTTTATTTTGAAAGTTGGTTCAAAGTAGGAGGAATCTGTTACGT
The DNA here is from genome assembly GCA_013397755.1 of Cnemophilus loriae. Classification (NCBI taxonomy): domain Eukaryota; kingdom Metazoa; phylum Chordata; class Aves; order Passeriformes; family Corvidae; genus Cnemophilus; species Cnemophilus loriae. The sequence goes on from VZTF01007679.1 coordinate 87,006, forward strand.
GCAGTAAAATTTGGACTAGGATTTTGCAGTTTAAAAGGACTGATCTGCTCCAAATTTTCCATAATTAGTTTAATTGTTTTTGCAGTCAGTGTTGAGATGTAGTGTAACTGCTGTTTGCTAATGCTTCATATTCTGACTAGAAAAACAACATCCGTAACTGCTGCACCCCCATAATCTGTAGCTGACTCTTCCTGTGCTTTGTTCACTTCAGACTTCACTCTTATTACAGGAAGTTTGTATATACCTCATGTTTTTCTTACAGTTACTTAGGTAGTTTAAAAGACTGTACCTCTTGTCAGAAAATTTTGTGCATTTATTTCATCACATGTACCGTTAAGCAGAAAAATTAATATTTTTAACATTTTACTATTGCTGTTTTTTAAGCAGTTCTCTGTGGCAATGTCTGCTATGGCTGGCTGTGTTTAGGAACACACAGATTGCATCAGTTCCAGAGATACTACATTGAATACTAACACATTGCTGTGCCTGTAGAGTGACTGTATATTTGATCTGTCCTTTGTACTTTAGCTAGTAGATCCCTGTGGATTCTGTAGAGATTAATAACACCTTTTCATTACAATTTTTCCCCCTTTCCACATGGTTTGATTCCCAAAATGAAAAACTCTTTTGTTTTCTAGCATTATGCTTGGCTTTTGTTTCAGGAACAGCAGTACAGGCCAACTAGATACAGCTGAAAAACACCAAACAACTTTTCTCCATTTCCTCATGGAATTTCTTAAGGTGTCTGATTTATTTTTTTATTTTATAGATGGTGTTCTACATCGAAGCATGTGAATCTGGATCTATGATGAATCATTTGGCTGATAATATCAATGGTGAGCAATCAGTTAACTTACCAGACTTAAATATCACAACTTGTCACAGACCTAAGCAAGTATTGACTGTGACAAGAATAGGTTCAAGACATGTTTATGTAGAATTTTAGCAGAAGAGCACAAGAAAGTAATACTTTTGAATTACAGGAAAGTTCCTTTTGATAGAGTCTTACAAAAGACTGAAAAGGCATTCAGTTTCTTGGAAATGAGAAGTTGAAAAAGTATTTCTGTTCAGGAACCAGGTGGTTGTCCTTGACTGATAGCAGTTAAGTTATACATTCGTTTCTCTGCCTCAGCACTGCTAACAGCACGTGTGAAGTTCCTGCTCTCAGTTTCATCGAGCGGCAAAGCAGTTGTGAGACACCACTGCCAGGCAATTTTGCTGCACATTTGCACTATAACCCAGGACATTGAACTCAGATTTTTCAGGGCAGAGCTGGAAGCTCAGCCTTGATTAGGGTGAGGAATCACAACCTTTTGAAACACCTGTTCCATATCAGGGACCATCAGGGAGACAAGTGCTCGCTGTTGTGGTTTTGAAGATGTGATTGCAGAGAAGACCAGCCATGTGCCTGTCCATGGCATCCCGGGTGTTTGGCCCTGGGTATGCTGCCTGACACCCACCAAGATTTCTTACAAACAGTTTTTTACATAAAGTTTCATGTTGACGATTGTTCAAGACAAATGCTCAGTATTTTTCAAAGTTTGTTTTATCAGAAATTTCCAGTCTGAGGACTCTGGTTTTACAACCAGCTCTGCCACAGACTTATGAAGGCAGAAAATTGACAATTTATGTATTAGAATACAAAGCTATCTTTGGCAGCTTTCACCGATGAGCTAAGAAGTTTAACTGGTTACTTAGTAAGCATTTTGAAGGGTGCTAAGAGGAGCATTTTACTCCACAGAAAAGATTCAAGTTTTTTTTTTACTTTTGAGCTTTAGGTACATTCTGAGTAGAAACAACACAATAGCTCTATAAAATCATGTGGGACACTTTCACTTTGAAATTTGGATTTTCCTTCAGTTACACAACTATGCTATGTATTGACTTTGGCAAAAAGCCAAAATAGCTTCTGTCTTGATACCTGTAAATATATGTTTACAGTATTTCTGTTGTGTTAGAGATGACTTACTGGGAACGCTGTGCTCGGGGCAGATGTTCTAGGTTTATTTTACTTTTCTCTCAGTGTAGAGCATTATCCAACAAAGTATATTACTTAGAAGGTGGCATTATGTGGAAGAAAAGATGATTTTTAGGGAATTCACTTCGAGTTTGGAGAAAAGGTCTCATTATTGTAATAAAGAAAATGAATGTATAGATATTTATTAGTGCACGGTGCTCTCAGGCAGTTCTTGAATAGTAGATTTTTCCCTCAGGCATTTTTTTTAAACACCCCAGACCACATTCGGCAGCAAAGAAGAAGCTCTTAGAACAGCACTGAGGGTGACTGAACAGAATGATTAACAGGCTTCTTTCCTTCCTGCTATTTAGAAGTAAATGATTGAAAGGCAAAATACTTAGACAAATATACCATGTGCAGCTAAGTATTAAATCGTAGAGGGGGGAGGGGAGATTAAAGAAAAAAAGAAGATAAAAAAACCCTTACTATTTGTATTACAGTTTATGCAACAACAGCTGCTAATCCCAAAGAGTCATCTTATGCATGTTACTATGATGATGAAAGGCAGACTTATCTTGGGGACTGGTACAGTGTGAATTGGATGGAAGATTCAGATATGGTAAGTTACTTAAACAAATTTTCTTCATTTTCATGTATGAAAAAGATAACTAGGCTTTTTAAACATAGCTCTTTTACAGGGTTTGTGAAAATATTTGGCTTTATGTGAGACCAAAATCAACAAATTAAGTTGGTAAAAGTATTTATCTACTACTCAGAACCATATATATAATCTTTATTTGTTTGGGCCACTGAATTTACTTCCAATATCAACTTTCAGAAATATCGTTGTCTTTTGTTATTTATAAGATAGACAACATCTAACTTCTAGTTCCAAATGCACATAATCTTTATTTGCTAATCTGAGACCACATCTCCAAACGTGTTAAACAAATTGGGCAGTTCAGTAAGTTGTATGTCCGCTTCAGGGGTGCTTAAATACTGAACTGTGGCTAACCCACTTGTTAGTATAATGGAGAATAGTGTTAATGAAACAAATCTGAGATTTGTATGTTCATGCACTCCCTTCTTGCCCATCTGCTGGGAGATGAGATTACTAAAAGCAATATGAGAATATGCTGTCAAATCTTCTTTTCAGTTTTTACTTCTATGTCTTTCAAAGGCTGTATAGCTCTTGCTCTGTACTTCCTTCTACCCACTGGCAGCTAAGACCCTTTTCAGCTTCCCTTGCATTTTTAGAATAGCTGAGTTTAACTGTCTTTGACCTCATGGAACTTTCTTCATGCAGGAGGATCTAAGAAAAGAAACACTCCACAAGCAGTTTCAGCTGGTGAAGAAACGCACCAACACCAGCCATGTGATGCAGTATGGAAACAGAGTATGTATGCGAGAGGGCTTCCTGCTCAAATATATCTGCAAGCCTTTCATACTCTATACTTTCAAGCCTTAAACCAAACAAAAAACAGCTGTAAACTGGCAGGATTGATTTAGTAATTTTTGGTCATGAGCTATGTCTCTTAGAAGAGCTCTTAGCATTTAAGAGATGATGATCCTGATGCTAAGGGAAATCAGCCTTGCATGTGCTTTAATCCAAGAAATCAGGGTACAAGTTGTCCTCCAAGCTCTGCCCGTGATTTGACACTTCAGTAAAGTCTAAGAAAGGTATTTACCACTTCCAGGCATATTATGAATATTAGTGAAATGTTAAAAAGTACAATGATGCCTCAAATGGAAGGAGCTAAGAAGTGATACAACATTTATAATAGTCCCATTATTCAATAGATTAAATACTCGTTAAAAAAAAAAAGTGCAGTTACGTAACTGGCAGCCTTTTTCCTCCCAGTGAGTTTTAGAAATAAAAGTTCCCTGATTTTTGGCAGCCTTTACCTCATTGTATTAAAAAACCTGACATGTGCATACACATAGACACACACACCTACAGCTCTCTGATCTCCTTTATTTTCTCTAATAAAAGAGGTTTAGAGAGCTAGGTTTGCATGGCAGACAAAGACAGAACTACCTATTGAAGGTGATTGACAGTTTCCATCTGCTTACTTTTTATCCTTCAGAGCATGTCCTCCATGAAAGTGATGCAGTTTCAGGGCATGGGGAAAAAAGCTATGCCCATTTCTCTGCCACCTGTAGAACACTATGACCTGACGCCTAGTCCTGATGTGCCCTTTGCAATCATGAAGCGAAAGCTGATGGCTACCAATGACATTGCTGAGGCTAAGAAGATTGCTGGAGAGATGAAAGCCTACCTGGAGGTAAGAAAAGAAAAAATAACTGCTCATCAGACCAGATTAATTTCTATCCTAAGCAATGGCAGAAGGAAAATCCCTGAAAGTCAACAAAATTGCGCTTCAGACTGGTAACCTCTAGCTGATGGTTTACTCTTCCTTTAAAATTCAGTGATCTGTTCCACAAGGCACATTCAGTGGTGATTATCTAGGCAAAGGTAAGAAAATGCAAAAGTCAGTCTCACAGCTGTTTTTTGACAGGAAATTCCTCATATGCATCCATAGGGGTTCTTGTGGGGAAGACTTAATCTTTGGTGTTAGAGAAACTCACGTCTCAGTAGAACTGAAACCTCCCAAATCAAATAGCTCCTGCAGAATGGAAGTCAGTATTGGTGTTGGTGGTGCTTTCTTTCCCTGGTAGACAGTAGAAGGACAGTAAGTGATTTTGGGTTCCAGGAATCTTGACTTTCTGTCAGTTTTCATTTGAGTGTTAAGAGACAAGTCCAAGAGACTATGCTAAAAATAAATTGCAAAATTGGTTCCCTAAAGAGCCTGAAAGTTAAAGGAGGCTTAAAGAAAGAGAAATTTCATTCAAAGTCTTTAAATTAGATTTAGAAAAAGCATGTTTTAAGTTCCTTTTGTTTTATGTACAGGTGAAAGAATTTATCCAAGAATCCATGCGGAAGATAGTCACTGTAGTTACAGGATCAACAGAACAGGCCAACCACATTCTGTCAGACAGATTGACCATCAGCAATTATGACTGTTACCAATCAGCAGTGAACCACTTCAAAGCTCATTGCTTCAACTGGCACTTACCTGTGGTAAGTCACTCATGAGATATAACACGATAAACACGCCAGAAAAACTAGCACAGTCATAGGCACATCTGCAAAAATCAGCTTTTATTAAAAGGGACCTTGGGGCAGTCATATAGATTAGTTTTGGAGGAAGGGTAAGTAATGCTTTTGGAAGCAGGAAACCATTTCTACTACACCTTTAGGTAAGCAAGAAGTTTACTAAAAACAACCCCAAAAACAATCTGTAATTTTTACTAGTTAGTGCTGTCACTTCCATCAGTTCCCTCCCCAGAAATCACAATGTTAAAAATGTCATATTGTATTGCTGCTTGAAACATCTCTACTGACAAAACAGAAACACAAGTGCCACACTGTGAATTCATAATCCTGGTGCATTGAGATTTCTGTATTATGCTATAGTATTATGCATAATTCCTTGCAGTAGCCTTGCTGCTATTTCCATGGTTTTGCTGAATTCTTGAGAACCACTTTTTAGTTTAGGGGCTTTATTACTGTTTGCTCTTCCTGGGATCCCAGTTGATGATCAAGTCCTGTTGTTTGACTGTTTAGATAAAAATAAGACAGTCCTGATGTCAGGCAAGATAGCCTCTTTACTGGATTTTTTGTTTTGTTTTGTGGGATTTTAAGAATGTAATGGGTTAGATGGTTTTGCCTACGAGACCAATATGCAGCACAGCTGAATTTGCCTAATGAAGTTCAAAGAGCAAAGTGTGGAGAGCAAAGATCTGTTTAGCCCAGTACTAGATCATCAGTTAAACACCTTGGATATTATAGCATCTCAGTTATTTCCACCATTTAGTCTCGATAAACAATACCTGCTTTTCATCACTGAAATGATTAACGATGTTCGTTTATTTCAGTATGAGTATGCACTGAGACAGCTGTATGCCTTGGTCAACCTTTGTGAAGGAGGATACCCCACTGACAGGTAATGAGGTTCCCAGATATGCCCTGTAGTTTTAACTGTGGCTAAGAGAACAAAAGCTAATAGGCAGATAAAGCTTAATCTCAAAAGCTTCCTGCTTGTTCTGCCCTTGTTATCATTTTGTCAGTAAATCACTCTAAAGTTAGAAATGTTTATTTTGACAAACATCTTTATTAGTTCTCTCCCACTCATTATGACCCATGTCCCCATAACCCTTTAATTTCCATACTGAGCCTCAGGGGAAATGACACCCAGTCAGAGAATCCCACTGCACCACACAATGTCAAACAAAACAGCATGACTGGTGCAAGGGCGTTGCCCTGTAACTCCTGGATGAGCTTACACTGAAGCCAGGTTGGGAAACGCTGTGTTTTCTGTGCTACCCCCTCAGCTGCTGGCTCAGAACACCACAGCACTGCTGGGTTCTGATGATGAAAGGGAATATGGTGCTAGGTCCTTCATGTGTGTGGTAGGAAAACAGGGAAGTAATGGTCCAGGCTGACCCTTGTGGTGGTGCAGTAGAGCCCAGGGCAGCATGGTGTTGAAATTCTGTCTTAGGAGTTTGTGGTAGAAGTTGAGATCCCAGCTTGTGAGTCATGCAAGAGAAGTAAAAGGGAGAAAAGAAAGCAGAAGGGTAGGGAATGTGAGGATGGACTGCTAGTTCAGACAGTGTGCACGTGCAACTCAGAAGGTGAGCAACTACTGCCCGCACTCCTGGTGGCAGCCCACTGCAGTCAGTTTGAGAAATAGTTTGAGAGCAGAGTACCTGAAAAGTTATTCATCATTATTGTTCTCTGTTGCAGAATATGCCTGGCCATGAATCAAGTGTGCCTTGGGTATTGATGGAAACAACAGTCCTGAATATAACCCTTACTACAAGTGATAACTTTTCATAGCTGTCATAATCCAGACTTTATGTGCATGCAACCTGGAGAGAGTCAGCCACTGTACTGGAACTGTGCCGGGAGCTGAGGCACCAGACCACGAGCAGTGCAGCACTTGCCAGTGCTCTCCCCTGCATCCCCACCTGCTGACAGCCTGCTGCTTTGAGAGAGGCATTTTGGCAGACCACCTGGAGCTTTCAAGATGGATAATTTTTTTCAAAGCACAATGCTCTTACAAATCTCTGGATGAACACTACAAGCCACCTATGTGATTGCTAAATCCGTCCTAAATCTAAACATTCAGTCATTAACTCTGGATTTTTTTTAATACTCTTGCTAACTCTTAACTTTAGAAAAAAAAGTTAAGAATTACATTACAGTGACTAATTCGCAGATTGGTTAAAGAGTGAAGAAACCAAAGCTTGTTCTTTTTAAGTTTTAACTCCTTAACAGTTTAAAGAAATGAGTTGCGTTGGAGAGCTATTTGATGTGGACAGCACAGTTAAATGTTAAACAGTAAAAATCTTTGTGAGTAGAAAGCACTGTTTCCCAAAGAAAACCAGAAATATCTAATGCCGTAACTTTAGCACCAGTATGCTGTAATTAATTGTGTATACTCACAAACCTGTGGGAAGTCACAGAGTACAGGAATGGCCTGTGAATAAAAATAAAGTTGACAGTTTCATCCACCCACAGTGCAATACCGTGTTGGACATGTTGTGTCTTGAAGATGAAGGAGAGCTAATTATTCTATGATATGCATTACAAAGTTAATCTGTCCCTGTAAGACTTTCACAAGGCAGGTCATCTGAAAAAAACCCACACAAGCAAACCAACAAAACCCAAAACTCCAGCCTAAAAGCAACAACAAGGTATGTAAAGCCCCAAATCACATTTGAAGCCACTCCTTAGAGGTAACTCAGTAAAGGACAAGCACAGCAAAATTAGAAGTTGTGAGGTGATCCACAAAACTTTCAGGTTGTCCACACCTTTTTACACGTGGAGACAGGATACAGAAATGTTTCAGAGTTATTTTCAAACAATGTGTTACCTCATCTCCACGTGAAAAGAATAAACTTTGACAAAAACTGAACCAACATCATGAGGATGGAGAGAGTTCTGGGTAGCTCCACACAGAGGAGAGGGGTTGTAGAGGTGTTAACTGCTACTTCTATACAAAGAAGAGCTAGGTAAAGCCAGGAACATGAACACCTTCATGAACACTGTCTGCTGAAAGAGAGAGATCAATCCCAGAGCACAGCTAGTGTCAGGATGAATGGAAGAGGTGAAACCCTGTGGAATTAGGCTTTACTGAATTAATAAATGAAAGTTTGCACCTTGGGAGTTGTTGAAAGTTCGGATATGTGCTGCTCTTGAGTTGCTTCTTGTTTCTTCTCAGCTGTAAAGCTGTTTTTTTTGGCAGAAACCTAAAAATAAGAGTATGAAATTTGTGGCTGCCTGAATGTGTTGCAGTTGTTTTCCTGAGGCCAGGAGGAAGAGTTGGCCCCACAGACAGCTTTTAGTCAGTCTGGCTGCTATCACAAAAGAGCATAGCAGGAGCTCCCAAACACTGGGAAAGAACAGGAGAAATTACTCTTTCAAAGCCCTGTTTGAATATATGCATTCACTCTGCTGTTTTACTCATTTCTGCTTTTAGAGGTTTTTCTCTGCCCTAGAAATCCAGGATTCTTCTCAAGCACTTGGCATCATCAATTCATAGGTTTAACATTTTTTTTCACCCTTTATAAATGCCCGTTCTTCTCCTGAAGTATTCAGAAGAGGCTTTTGTTCTTTTGGATTTTCATACGTAGAATGCAGAGGTTGAAAAAGAGGCCTCCAGGTTCCTCATAGATGATATCATTTTATGACCAAGAGTCTCCAGCCATATTAAGTAGACCTCAAAAAGTAATTATCAGATGAGAAATCAGCTGCTAGCACACATTTTTATTTTTACACTTCACTGGCACCCAGGTGGCACTTGTTACCATCATACTCTCTTGCCCTCTTGCAGACCTTTGTAGCCCTGAGGATGCAAAGCCAAGACATAAGAGTGGGACTTTGTTCTGTTTTCCTCTTGCAAGCGAATTCCATAGCTTCACCATCCTAAATGGCAGTGTTACCCCTTCCCTCAGGTGTGTGGCAAACTGAAAGACAGTGAAGATGTCACTGCACCCACAATGCTGTCTGATATGGAGCAGGTTCTCATCCATGCCCTGAATTTTAAGTTCGTATCCAGAGTCCCATTTCCTTTTCAGTCACTCAGGGAACAGCCCCACAGAAGAAAAAACCAATAACCTTCACCTGCACTGATCAATACATTTGTTTTAAGGCCTCCAAATAGCATCACACAGACTTAGTATGTGCGTGGCAGGCTGTTTATTTTGTGATGGTAATAGAATCTAATGAGAAAATAATTCTAGGATTGTGCAAGGTCAGTCTTACGCCACAGTATACTGTGGTGGATTGTGCAAGTACAGACACCCTCTCTCTTCCTGCAGGCATGCAGTTGCTCAGCCTATCATTCCTAGAATGTTGGGATGCTGGAATGCAAAATATGGAAAACTGTCAGGTTTCCAGCAAATTGTCACCACCAGGCAAAACAGGGCAAAGTTGAGGCTGTGTTATTTACAAAAATAGCAGAAGGGTTGCGTATATCCGTAGCCCCAGGGAAGAGTGTCATTCACTGCAGCCAAGGTTTCCTGTCCTCCTCCTTCTCCTTGTTGCTAGGATTGGAGTCCAAAGCCTGTTTCCCACTCATGTGCCACATCCACTGTGTGTTTGTGCCCAACATCCTCTGCACAGAGCGGTTCACCCTTTCCTTGGAGAGGACCTGATGTACACTGTGTGCTGACTACTTCTGTATAATGCAAACTTAGATGGACACAGCTTTATTCAGAGCATGGGTAACCACCCTCCCTTCCTTACCAGCAATAAAGCAGAAAGCAGTTCACCTGAGTTGGAGATAATGCACTTTTTTAGATTCCAGTAAGCAGTATTGTTTCAGCTCTCTTCAAGCTGCATCTTGTCTCATCAGGACAGCTTAAGGTAAGTGTTGAGCAGCCATGCCCATCTCAGGGCAGGAGGCTGAAGGCCTCTCATTCTTGTGCTCAGCCTCTGCCTGTGATAACAGGGGTGGAGGGGCAGCAGAAAGGAAGCTTAAGCTAAAGTGCTGACTTAAAGCAGCTTTTTGTGCCAAGAGCTTGGGCAATTCTGAATCAGAAGCTGTTTACTTCCTAGGGGCACCATACCCCAAAAGACACAGCAGACAACAGAAGTCCTACAATTCTGTAAGACTTGCACCACAGGCAGAGCTGGCCAGTATCCCACACTAGCAGCACCCATCCAAGGAGGGATGCTGGTGGGACAGGCAGGGCCTGCACAGCATCTGGATAGGAGGAAAGCATTTTTCACAGTGCAAGGGGTTGAAATGCTGGACTAGAGCCCCAGGAAGGCTGCATGACCCTGGAGACTGCAACACTGAGAGAATGAGGCTCTGAACAACCTTGGGAGGCAGCCCTGTTTGAGCAGGGATTGGACTGGTGACCCGCAGGAGTCCCTGCCAGCCTCAGTCACTCTACAAGCCCATGGTAAAAAGCCAGTCTCGTGCCAAGTTTCAAAGTACAGCTGGTTACTGGAGCATGAGGAGGCCCAAAAGCTTTTGAATTCAGCATGGAAACTGCCTTTGATCTCAATGGCTTTTATTTTAGGACAAACTTGACCTTCCAGCATAATAATTTCAGTGAATTATTGACAGATTGTGTCACTGAGTGCAAACTGGCATTAAATCAGCTCTGTACATGCAGTGGCCACACAGGCTGGTTGTTTCTCTGCAGAAGTTGCTGGGTTCAGCAGGTGTCCCTGTTCCTCTCTCTCACATTGGGATGCTTTCCTTGTGAGTCAATGAGTGATCATTGCACAACGTTTCTCTGCAAATGAGTGTTTGAAGAGGCCTTGGCTGAATTGCACAACCCTACTTGGCCAAAACCTCCCGAAACACTCCTGTGTGCTGAGGGCTCACATGAGGGCTGGCGCGTGAGTCACAGCGTGACCGTCTTGACTAACCAGGGGGGGCCACAGATCACCAGGCTGGGCTGCTTCCTCCTCGCCTGGACTGCAGCATGAGGAAACCCCATGGAAAAGCCAATGAACAAAATCCCATGGAGCATGTAAAAATGCCCATTTCATTCCCACATTTGGCTTCTTTTTCTCACGCCATTTGAAATGTCAGACACCTGCCCAAATCAGCGCAGGATCCTGGGCACCAAGGTCCAGAGGAAGGGACACACTGAACTGCTCCAGCAATCTCCATGCTGGAGAATGAGCGCTTCGCTGGGGTCACCAAAGCAACGGCGTGATTATTCCAGACAGGCTGTTTCTGTGTGACCCTGGTGCAGGCAGAGCCTGAGTGCCACCACTGAGCTGTGAGCTTGGAGAGGCAGCATCCTTCTCTGTTCCAGGTTGTCCAAAATACCATCATATGGGTCGTCTCCCAGCTTATGTTCCCTGACAAGGGACAGCTGTGGCCATGTCACCCCCGTCACTCCCGTACTTCAGAGATGTATGTTTACTGAAATGTTGCTGCTGGTTTATATGATGGGACCAAACAAGCCAGTTGCTCCACAGCCTCTGAGCAAGCTCCAGTCTGCACTGAGCCCTAGCACAGGGATTTCCTTCCAGGCAGCTCACAGCCAGGCACAGTAATGTGCATTACTGTCAATAATCTCTGGTTTGGGAGAGCCATGGCAACTCTTGCAAATCAAATCAGAGCTTTGCAGTTGTTATGCCAGAGGAAAATGTTGCATGTGCAATTTGAGAACCTTTGTAAAAGCCCACATAAATTCAAAGGTTTAAGGCACTCCTTGCATTTCAAAAACTGGAATCTGAAGGTCTGATTTTGGGTCTAGACATTCGTAGATTTATGTCTGAGCCCACTTGGATTGCAGTGATTTAGCACTGTTTCCACAGGCTACACTGACCAGCTCTATATCCCGTACTTCCCCTAGCCCCAAAGTCCAGATGGTGACTCAGATGTCCCGGGACACTGTGAGGTGCTGGAGTGCTTCACTTCGTCAATCAGTTGCTTGACCCTGGCTGGTGCGAAGTCCAGTTGCTTTGCAGAAGTATCCAGCAGAAGATCAGTCCTCAGCTTCTTTCCTTCCATGTTTCTACTTTAACCTCTTACCCGTTAGATTACTTTTAGGCTCATTGACTGTGAATGTTACAGTATAATGATAACCTGATCAGGCCGAGGATCAGGGGAGCATCAGGGGAAGTCCCAGTCCTGGATATCCAGCACCTCCGTGGGAATGGGGACAGGCTGGTGGACAGGCTGAGGGCAGGCAGGGTAGGGGAGCAGGAGACCAGTCGTGCTGCAGCATCACTGGGGCAGGGGCTGACAGACGTGAGATGCTGAAGTGGGGTCCTGGGCCATGGGCAGGGTGGGGAGGCACTGGGGAGGCACTGGAGGCAGCCACACCCGTGGGTGCCCTCGGGGCTCTGACAGCGCATCACCTCCCAGATCGGTACTGGAAACCTGTGTCTCAGGTTTAGCCCCGGCATCCCAAGTGCCGCCCTGAGAGCAGCACAGACTCCCAGCAGGAGCACACAGCCCCACAGGAGGGTGATGGCAGCACGAGGGAGGGGTTCAGCTCTGGCATCCTGCAGATGTGCTGCCCAGACGCAAGGCAGAGGTGCCAACAGCTGCACATAGCAGAAATGACCATGAATTTGGAATCAGCTGTGCTGTCACGCACTGCAGGCTCTGCACATGATATCCTCAAAACCAAGATCGCTGTTATTCACTGTTCCTCATTCTTTGTTGTCCCTTCCCAACAAGATGTGCACACAGCCCACACTGGCAGATGCACAGCACTGGTTTGCTATCTGTATGCAGATTTGGCTACAGCTGCGGCACATAGACACGGACAGTTATTTCCAGCCCCAGAGACTGAGAGAGTGACCAGCTGCATGTAACACCCCTTTATTCTTGGAGCTTCGGGAATAAGGCAGAGACCTTCGGCAACTTGGCCCAAGGTGCCCTGAATCTCTTTTGAATGTTATTGGGAGGAAACAATAGCAAGTTTGAGCAAAACCCAGAGTAAAACACCCTTTCTTTGTAATCAGAGCTTTGCTAGGCCTGATCCCAAGTTGGTGTAGCTGCACTGGAGGTTACTGGCCTCCTGCATGCAGACAACCCAGTATTTTGTGTTCGCAGTGGGAATCTTGCCTGTATGAAGGCACCCAGAAGACACGGACCTGTCTTGCAGTTAACGCTCCTGCTTCCATTATCCAATCCTGAAAAATTGTTTTCAAATTTAATTAAATGCATTTTTGTATTGATTCAATATATTCTGTGGGAATTTGTTTGTTCAGGGAAGTTTAAGTCTGCAATGCCTGAATGACTAAAAGCACACGTAGAAAGGAGAATTAGAAAGTTCTGTCTGCAACAGTCTGAATTTATTGAAGTAATAACCTGGTGGGAATTATAGCTAGGTTAACACTTGTGAAAATGACAGGCATGTAAAAAGGGATTGGTATTTAATTCTAACTCCTTTTGACTTTCGAATTTTAATCTGCTTTGATACACTGGGCAAATTATTAAGTTCTTTACAAAGGCTTATTTTAAAATAATTGCACCATATCACACATTGAAATAAATATACACTTAACCAGACACTATCAAACAACCAATGTGAATAAAACTGCTGTACATGTAAAACTGATGGTGAAGACTTTCAATCTTTAGGAAAAATACATTGATGAAAATGCCTATGCTACCTGATTTCAGTGACAAATAGAGAGATGGCAGAAAACATTCTTAGTGAAAGTACAGCATCTTGCATTGTTTGTAATTATGTGGATTTCAAAGGCAAAGACATGTTGTTGACAGCAAGACAGAGATGGAGTTCTGCTACAGGTGGGAACATTATGCCACTGAATACATCAGACAAGACCCAGTTTATTCAGTCTGGGTGAACAGATACTGTAAGGCACAAACACAGTCTTACCTCCAAGCAGACTGAGGTGTGTGCAGACCTTTCAAAGGCCTTGTGCACAGAGGTGATTCACACCTGCCATCATTTATTATAAAGTAAATGTCCACCTTTTTGCAAGATCTCTGGATTTTCTCTACTGTTCATTTACGTTCTGCGGTGTTGGCTGGTTGCAACTGAGAGGTTCTGAGGCTTGATACTTCAAGTTTTCCAGAGGATGGATGTTCTCCTGAATGCTCCTTTTACTTCTGCAAATGACCACTAACGAGAAATGCTGTGTGTTCGGACACCATCTACAATTAGCCCATCTGCCCTGTGTTGAAGGCCACACTTCAGAGAACTTCTGAGGTCTGCAGACACCAGAGGATCTCACAAGGTAAATTATCCAGCTTTTCCAGGATGACAGCAAAGACAGAAAAAAAGCACCATGGCCGTTAGGAAAAGTCTGACTCTTTGACAATTGGAACTGGTGGAGTTTTATGGTCTATTGGTTTATAAATAAAATGGAACTCTTTCTTGTTTTCACTCTTCAGCAGGGAGGCTTTGATATGGTGAGGAAGGGCATCTTCATCCAGCTGCAGCCACTGGTCATCAACATAAACAAAGAGTCTATAGTCCTCGGGATGGGACACTTCAAACTTCTCAGCACACTGCTGGCTCAGCTGCTCAGCTGTGGTGTCACGACGGGAAGCAAGCGTCCTTGATTGACCACTGATTTCCAGAAAGGAGATACAGATGAAATCCTGAAGAGAAATATGAGGAGAGACCTTGCAGTTAACACAGTAACCTAGGACTGAATGAGGTAGAATTCAGTCACAAAGCTCTAGCTGCCCAGAGCTCCCAAATATCCTCCAGTCATTCTCCAATATCCTAGTTATTCTCTCCTTTCTTCCCTCTGACAGGCTCTGAATCAGCAAATAGTTAAACAAGCACTTTACCAAATAATTAGCACCATAAAGACACTGAAGTTAAAGCTCTTTTTTGTGATTTTAGTGAATATCCTTAGAGAACAATCTCCAGTGGTTCATTCTCCCATCTTTTTACAGCTCCTGAAGAAAGGCTTTGCAAAGAAGTGACAGACAAGAATAACAGACCACAAATGTCAGAGATCTGGCCTGAAAAGCCCCTGTTTCCCAGAAACAGGTTAGGGCTGGCAGTGTGGTGACCTTGCAACTTCACAGTCACCCAAAGAGTACCTTGAGATTGTGTCCTCTGTGTTCCTTCCATCAGTAAGGAAATAGCAGAAGTTATGCTGAGAAGGCTGATTTACTTGTATCCTGTTTCAGGCAGTAACAACTGTTGTGACAACTTTCTTCTGGCCAAACACATAAGGAACAGAATCTAGAGAGCTTTTGGTCGCAGTGGAACTTGTGTGTTTAATTTGCATCTGTGAACTTCAAAACAAATCCCAACCATTTTGTTCAGAAAATAATGAGGTTCCCCAGCAGAAGGGAAATTTCCAAATGCATGGACTATGGGCTTCCAAACTGCATTGAAGGAGTACCACTGCAGTTGATTAAGGCAGGCAGAAGGATGGGCAGAAGCCTGCTGGACGTATCAGCAAGCTGTTTAGCTCTGCTGGAATGGGCTTTCAATGTCTCTTGTATTACCCCTCATTCAAATGGATGGAAAATGGCCCTTCAGCTGCTGGAGGTGGTGGGAATTTTCTGAGGAAATGTGTCATCTGCTTGCTCAGATACTATTCTCCATGCTAGGTACTTCTATGAGCTACTGCCAGAGCAGCACTCAGGGCTGGATGGGTATTTGCTGTATCTCATCCACCATTCACAGTTTCTGAGATCATCAGGGACTGGTTTGACTGCAACAGGGGAAACTTGTTCAACTCCATGCTTTCACACGGCTACATGGACTACTTTCCTCCACAGGAGACCTTCCCTTGGCTTTCTCCTCGGCATGTGCAGTTTTCAGTTCTGCACTGTGACGGCTCTACAGAACCCGAGACGTGGTGTTTGCTGCCTCGCTGTGGGTGACAGTTTGATCACAGCACATGGGGCTGGCAGGACATCCTGCCTGCCTGGACCTGCACCCAGCCTCGCCACGGCTGGAGGCCCAGAGCACCCATCTGTCCAGGGACACTCTCCCACCGGTGCATGGGGAGATCTTTGCCAGGCCACGCACAGCATGGGCTTCAAAACTAACTAGATCTTGATGGGTCTTTCCTGCTGCCAGATAGGCTCTGGAAGATGCTTGACTGACTGGCTCTTGGGATGTCTCCAACCCTCCTGCAGCTTTACGCCATCTAGAAGCAGCCCTGCATAGCCTGCTCACATCTTTAGCCCACGATTTCCCCAGGCATTAAGGGTGATGATTAAGAGGGGCTTCTGAGTCAGCACCACAGCTCCCATATGCAAAAGCTCCTAGCAGACCTCCTTTGAGAATGAACAACAAAATCACTTCCCAGTAATGTTAAAAAGGACAACATTATGAAGGTACTTAAAGATTTCAAAATGTATTCCATAAGTAGTATGTATTTCAGATGTGGTGTGGTTGTTTAAGGTCTGGAAGTCTTGCCCCAGATGTACTCTTCTTTTTTAATAGTGATTTCAATTAATTTCATTTTAAAATAATTACCACATCAATAATTTCTAAGTATGGAGAAAGCATGCAGGCTTTTCCCCTGGAATATAATGCCAGTACCTGCACTGACGAGCGGGAAGCCCGGGCCTTGTTCAGCGTTCTCCGTCGCTCCCAGCGGTGGATGGAGTCCTGAACCTCCACGCTCAGCTGCCGTGTGACAGTGATTTTGTCGTAGTTCTTGATATGCTCCAGGACCCCGTAGGTGGTGGTTAAATAGTAGGAGCCTGCAAAAGGTGAAAGCCTTGTGTGAACATCACACCTTCACGGGTCATTCAGTCACACTCCCACCCTGCCTGCTGATGCCCACATAGGGGCAGCTGTCTGACCCTTGCACTGCCTGTGCAGGCTGGAGGGAGTGCAGGGGTCACTGGTGTTAACCAGGTGATGGACACCTAATGACCAGCGTCCTCCAGTCCCTCCTGCTCCACAACAGTGTTGCTGCCTAGGCTGCTGAGGCTGTAGATGTTCTGGAACACAGGCTGAAAGGAAAGAGATGCAAAAGCTGCTTTCACAAACAAGCCCAAAGCCATGGATGTTTATTCTTTGGGCCATGGCCATCTTTTTGTTGTGTTTGGCAGGGCCCATGCAACAGGTCTGTAACTTGGGCTCCTGAGCAGTCCCCACAATGCAAGGAAATAGAAACAATCGTAGAGTAGTGCAGGAGAAGCACAAGGCCTGGATCCAGCCCTCCAACTCCAGCTACACTACTCGAATATTTGGACCCCGCGGCTCCTGTGGGCTCAACACTGTTGAGGGATATCTCAGACCTGCAGCAACAAGTCACCCTCTGTTCCCTCTGTAGAAGACCAGACAGCTACAGAAGCTGAGTTAAATGGCTCTGCGGACCTCCTGGCCCTGGTGCCTCAGAAGCCGTGGGAGAGATAAACTCAAGGCAAGAATGAGAAGTGGAGACACCATGTCTGATCGCCCTGATGTGAGATGTTGGCAAGGGCACTGCTGGCACTAGAGGATGACCCTGAGGACTTGACAGCTAGGAGGTTATGTTGCTAAGGGAACAGGGGCAGGGGGATCTGGGTGGAGAACTTTGTACTGACTTGGTACTGAAGTTAGAAAACTATAAATACTAGTGATTAGTGTAATAAAGCTGGCTTTGCTTGCAATAGCCTAGTCTGTCTTTTAATCGCCGCATCCCTCCGCTCTCTGTTGACTACACAGGCAGCCCAGCCGTTCACCTGTAATTCCTGGACTGTTCAGAGTTACGGGATAAATCTTGGTAAAGCAGAGAAACATGATAAAGTGGCAAAAGCGCTTTTGCCTCAAAACCCCCGGCTGCTGTGGTTGGTTGCAGCAGGAAATCAATAACCGGCTGCAGCCACAGGGTGGCAGCTGGGCCACGATAAAAACCGGCTTCATCCACAGAGGCGCAGATAAGCCCTGGCAAGGACAGACACGCTGCTTTGGTTGCAGGGCTGCCCCGAGCCAGGGCTGATGAAGCGCTGGTTTCCCCGCTCCGCCCTCGGCTGAGAAGCGGGAGGCTCGGGCTCGGGGCGGCGGGGACATCCCTGCTCCTGCCCCAGCATCCCGGTGCCTAGCAAACGGGGACAGCTAACAGCTGCCCAGAGATCCCTGTTCTGACGGATTTCACCCCAATTGCCGTGCCTCTAGACGGCACTCGCACATCGCCCAACCCTCCCGGCTCCCGGTGGTTCCTCGGGCGCTGCTGAGCCCATGGTCAGCGTGGCTGGCTGCCTCAAGCAGGCAAAGATAGCACTTGATTTAAGAGCAGTGTTTTTACAGCACCATTCAAGTTTGTTCTAGGAGAGGAGAGACCAAGACACTGCCATTTGACTTCCTGTACTCTGGTGGATCGATGAGGAGTGTCCTACAGTTACGAAGGTTTGTGACAAAAACACTAGTTTTTCTTTACTGTCTGCCACAAAGGGGTGCTGAGAATAGACGGAGAAGCCTTAAAGTGCCACTTTTCTCCGCTTAAATATAGTTACTACCCTCCTTTGTCCGTCATTCAATATTTCTCCTCTTCTAGCTGAGTCAGAGGTAGCTGTGATGGGACCTGGGATGGGGTGTATCCCTCCCCTCAGAATCCAGGAAGGAAGATCTCTGAGTCCCGCACAACAGGAATTCATTACAACTTTTTTAAGAATTAAGTTTTTGCCCACTTGCAATTTCTTTATTTCCATCCAGCTGTTCCCTATAATCTGTCCTTGCCTTTGTCCCAGCAGTCAGCATCACCATTGCTATTAAATGAATTCAAAGTATATTTTTCATTTGGAGGCAAAATTGAAGTGATTTTGTATATTGGCCTATGCAATTTCACAGCTTTCTCACTTCTGCTTTACTTTTTTCCTTTTAATTTCTGTACCTGGATCACCCTTTGCTACTCAACTTTGAAAGGCCTAGCTCAAGTTAGCTTTTGCCAGTTCTACGCTTTGCAGTCTCAGAGCTGTCTTCACTGAGATGTTCTTTTTTTCCCCCATTCCTCGTATCTGCAGTTACTCCCAGTGTCCTTTCTGATGTGATTATTCAGTCAGTTTGATCTGGAGCTCCCTCACAAAATTTTCCCTTTTGACTGGAGTGCACATTTCACACAGTCTTTGCATCTTTGAGCTAAGAGAACTTCCAGCCAGCTTTGCTTTCGATATCCTGAGCTCCCCAACCCGGATGACTTCAGTAGCCAGCCTGGTAGTGTGCCTCTTTGAAATGAAGAACCTGTGGGCAGAGTAGTCACCAAAAGCAGCTTGGTTATGTCCACAAAATGCTGTGCTTCAGCTAACATTTTTTTCTGCGAAGAATTCTTTCCATCAGAAAAACTAGCCTGTGCAGAAATACCTTACCAATGTACTGTATTGCTACTAATCATTCGATTAGGACTTACTTTTGTCCCACTCTGCACTGTACTGGGCATGCTTAGTTTCAGACTTACATCCCCATTTGATATAAAGAAAATTAGTCTGCTGTTGTTCATCCAGGACTCCTTTCCAGAACCTCAGTACTTACCAAAGCGAAGTCTAAAATAACCCCCATTTTATTTGTTTAGTGACTACTTGGTGATAAATGATCTGTGTTCCTAATTCAGAGTGTGTAATTGTCACTTGGGAAGCATGTGCTTTCCAAGCTATATTTAAGAAACTAGGGGCCCACAGTTCCCTGGGGTGTTTATCTCTCTAATAACAGAGGTCTTTAGTCACTTCCAAACTCAGTATTCCTCTCTAACCTAACTTTATTTTCTCTGTCTTGCTATGTCAGTCAGAGAACATTGTCAGAGGGTTCACTCAAATTTAAGAGTAGAGTGACCATGAGAATGTCGGCATCAGGCATACAATGCAGTTTAAGAAATGTGCTCTTTTCTCATTGCAATAAATAAAAGTATCTGCACAATTGTTTGCAGAAGCTGTTTAATTTTAGCAAAGACCTTCCAGCTTTTCAGTCTTTGGGCCAAGGAACACAAGATGTCTCTCTTTAGGTTGCTAATCCAGCACCTCAGTTATCATCTATGATGAGTCCCTGCCTTTCTAGCTTGTGTCTTAAGGCACTGCACTGCTAAAAGGAGTTAAAGTGCTTGGCAATAATTTTAGAGCTTCAGATTTGAAAAGATTGGCCAAAGAATTATCCACAAAATCTAGCCAGAGCCCTGCTGCCTCACTTTCACAAACATTGAAGTGAGACAAATAATGATTTCCAGAGGGAATATCCCATAAGCAAACACTGTGCTCTTACCTTCTCCTAGCTGCAGAGCAGGGTCCATGAGCTCCATCATATACTCCACATTCAGAAGGACTTCAGTCAAGTTGCTGCGGGCCAGCACATACATGAGCACAGGGAGGAAGTCATCTGCACCATAGGGCTTACCTGAGCAAAGAGAAACACAGTGTGGTCCCAATAACACCACAAAACCATGTTCCCTCACAACAGTGTCAAGTTCTCACACAGCGAGTCCTTTGCAGGCTTTAACTTACGTCATCTGAAGAGTTAAAGCTCAAAAGCACCAGCAAAGAAAAAATGCTGAAAACAGAGAGTTAGATCACTTAAAAAGTAAATAAACTTGCTTCAAGCCCAAAATAGGATCTTGAAAATTAACTGGAGAAATATAAACTTAACTTCATGGATCACAGACAAGTGGCAATTTTTGAAGAGTGCAAAGGCTTCCAGCTTGTCCCTCTGATTTGATACTGAAATCAAGACTGCAGTTCAGGTTGGCAGTATTAGTAGGGAAGTTGTCTACATGCATTAGAGGTATTCATTCTCTTAGGCTTACTCTATGTGTGGGACCAAAAAACAAAATAGAATTTGAGACAGTGGTTTTAGGCATGAGGACTTCCGTGTCTATGTCCCTTCAGAAGTCAAAGCATCGCACTACATGTTCCTGATTGAAACAATCTCCCAAGAGCTAGTATCTAAGAGGAATCATCTTTCTAACTATGGTGTCTAGCTAAGAAAACAGAAAGATTTTCACATTGGACTTACACCTAGTTTTTGAAATCGGTGTGCAGCAGATGCTCAGTATTTCCTGTGCTTAAAACATTCAATCAACTAAGTTAACAAAGTGATCTAACATGCAATCTGTAAGAGCTCTTTGGGATCTCTGAGGACACAAAAAGCATGCTAATAGTCATCATTATAAATAATTACTACTTAAAATAAAATCCAAACTGAAGCTTGCTTGCATAAACCACAAAGAACACAAGGATAACTTTTCTAATTTGAAAGATGCTTTCACTTTCAACCAACATGTGATAAATTCATCATGGAAAACCCACAATAGCAAGTTTCTTACCAGACCTATTTTCCCAACATTCAGAGTTGACCATTCTTCTTAACCTAATCTGCTTTAATTCTGAATGTCTTTCCTCAGACTGGGGAGTTTTTTCTCACCTGTGCACTTGGATATGTTGGTTTCATGGACTATGTGTGTCTTACTTGAGAATCTCTTGTCTCACCTGAAGGAAACAAAGCTACTCTTGATGTAAATGTGAAATTGTGCTCTAGCCATTTTTGGCCCATAGCACACATGCTCTTCCATGGTAGGGCATACATTCCTATTTCTCAAATATTCCCACTGACTTATTTCAAATATTTGCCATGAGTCAGATTTCTTTTTTTGTCTTTCATAGATGACGCAGATTCTCCACTGGCAAAGAAAGATATTATTCTGAAGCCTCAAATAAACATGAGCTTAGCCCCTGATTTAAAAAAAAAAAAAAGTGTGGCTTTGAAATAAACCCAGTAATACATCTAGTGAACAGAGAGTTGATCCATTTAAAACAAAGTGTTAGAGAATGAGAGATCGTAAGGGCTGTAATTCAGTCTGTTTCTAAGAGAGCCCACATACTCGGCAACACAGACAATTTATTTAATGAAAGCTGGATTAACACTTTCAATTCTGATTGCTTTGTTATGGCTCCCTTTAGTTAAAAGACACAGCCTTAGGTCTTCAACGAAACTATAAATGGACTTCATTGTTCCATTAACATCTGGATGGAAATTTTTTTGTCTGTTGTTCCCTTGGCTTACGTCTCTGTGAAAGCTTTAGCTTTGTGAAGGGTCCAATTCATTCAATTCATTACTGTCATATACATTACCTTAATACAAGCAGCTTAGTATTACAGCTGTTTAATATTTTCCAGGAAAAAAAAAAAACTGACAGAACTGAGACATGAAAATGTAACAGAAAAACTTCACAGCAAAAAATCCCTATTCTCCTTTTGCTCCAAGTACACCAGAGGCCAACAGAGTTAGTTCTAATTCAACCTAGTATAAAGGAATACAAAATACCAAAGATTTATTAGGCTCTTTTTTCCCTTCATTGAAAACTTCTTCTTTGTGATCTAGTAGTTACTGACCAGTGGCATGGATAGAATGATTCCAGTTTCCTGAAGGCCAAGGGATTTCCAGTGCAACACCAACAGCGGAATTTCCCCTACTACTTCTCTTTCCCAACTAATTCATGTCGTGTCTGATAAGGCATCTGAGAAAGCTGCTACTTCACAATATAAATTCCTATTCACTAGGAAAAAAAAAAAACCCTGGGGTGTTTGTTTGTTGGTTGGTTTGTTGGTTGGTGTTTTTTTACATGTCACCAAAATAGATCATGAACAGAGAACAGACTGACCAACTAATGCAGAGTGGAAACAGCAGGTTGGAACTAAACAATTCCATGTCCCCATTCATCAACTTCTGGTGTCAACAGAAGTGAAAGTTAGAGGACAATTCTCAAAAATGCCTACATAAACTCTCTGTTTCTTTTTTGTTGTCTGAGAAGTGGTTGTATGTACAATCAGGCATGGAGTAAATTATTTTTCATGCTGTTTGTCTCATTTCTATAAGCTGATTTAGCTGCTCTGCCCTCCAGTCCTCGGTATAAACTTTTCTCAACTTTAAGACTTCATAGAAATATTATTGGACTCCCAGCTGTTTATATGCCTTAAATATGAAAATCTGATCTCCAGTTTCTTTTTGAGTAATAAATGCTGAGCAGGGACGTCTGACTGAAATAATGGAAAGAACACATGCTCCATATGCTGTATGCTCACAACCTTGCATAAATTACTAGACACTACCTTAATCCACCTGCGATTATACAATACCCGATTTTAAATGCTCACATCCATAGCAAAAGCTGAAATCAGCAGGAGCAGAATGTGTCAAGAAGAGAAAAGCAAAACTAATCACCAGTGATCTAGCTCTGACTCCACGTGTTGCCAGAAACCTCCAGTGTGGCCAAGGGCAGGTCAGGCATGGTATATTGCACCTCGTAGGCATCGCAATAGCATCACTGACTGCACATGGAGCCAAGGAAAAGTGCCTGAGAGGGCAGGACTCTGAATCTCCCCCGTTCTCCTGGCTCCTGCTGGCTCAGGGACTGGCTTTGACGTGTACAGCCGTCAGTCCAAGCATGGCCCTGAGATGCTCTGTATCTCAGTCCATCCATGGGGATAATATGTGCTGTCAGCAAGTCAAATATGACGAGAAGCAGGAGTCTACAAAGATAGATGAAATAATGCCTGTGAACCAAGATACCTGAGAGGTTGCTTCAGCATTGTATAACCTGCATGCTTCCTGTGCCATGAAAGGCACCAGGGCACTAACCAGCGTCCATCTGGGAGCTGCAGCAGGGGTATTCTCTGCAGGCTGCTGCCCCCTCAGCTCTACTTTCAAGCTGGGCCAGAGCCAGGTTCCTAGACCTGTGTGGCTTGCTCTGTCTGTGGTCTCTCACAGAGGGGTATTTTTGCAGCTGACAGAGTCAAATCTAGCTCTGACCCTGCCGCTGCTCTCAGTGACAGTGAGACGGAGTTTGCCTATTCAAGATAATGGTGCCCTCCTCCAGATATGACTTGCTTGCTTTATTTCCCCTTCTTCCCTGCGGGGTCAGGAAACATTTATTTCATAAATATCTCTAAGAAGCTTAAAATAAGCCTTCTCTTCTGCCACAAACTCATCCTGTTATGTTTATAGCAAAGCAAATACAACGTCAGCTCCTGGCTGGGATGCAGCACTTCAATAGATGAGTATTAATTAAATACATGATTTAAAGCTACTGGAATTCTGCCAAAGCCTCCATAAAGAAATTACAGCCTATTTTAACACATTCATGCGTTTCTTTTCTCTCTGTGTATATTCTGTGAAAACCAGCAGACATTGTTTTGCACCTTGCTCTAATATTTTACAAACACCAGCTTGATGCTAGAAGCAGATCTCCACGAAATACGAATTTTAGCCTCAGTTTGTAGCTGGGAAGCCTGAGGTGCAGAAAGGTTAACCAGGATTGGTTCAAGATCTTAAGAAAAGGTTGTGACTTTCCTCCCACACACTAGCATATTGCTATCTCTTGTCTATCCCATACTACTTTCAGCAAGGTTTAATTTGTGATATAGTGAATTAAATGAGTTAATAGATGCAGACAGCATGAATCCACTTCAAAAATGTATGGTTTAGAGATCAAAGGAATTTTTTCCCCATGAAAAATTTGAACTGGCTCTTTGATTCAAATGTAGAAATTGTGCTAGGCGGCAGAAAACCCAAAATCTCTAGTCCATCAGTCTTCATTAAAAGTAACTTAAATACAAATATCCTCTTCCAAAAGATATCAAAGTAAACCTGTTATGTATAGCTTTATTTTTCTTCTCAGAAGTGAGATATGATAATAAGAAACGTAATGGGATTGCTCTGACAGCTTTAGGAGCTTCTAGCACGGGTTGCACACTGGCTGCTGAAGTACTGGAGTCCAGTTTCCTTTCCACAAGCTCAGCTGTCCCACTGAAGACACTGCTTTGCTTTTGTCAACTGCAGAGCCTTAGAGGAGTGCATTGGGGCAGCTAATAGCTGGTTGCTCAGTTCTGTAGGGGTGACAAACTTCATTCTAAAAGCTAAGGAAGAGAAGTATTCCAATGGAACATGTGTCCTATCTCTCCTCTTTTTCCAAAAGCAGACTATGCATGTTAGCCATGTAAAACTACGCAATAGAAATTATTAAATCAGATGTTTTGGTCACCTAGCCAATTCCATTGCTAGTAAAAACTGTAGTTTTGAACTATATACTCCAGCCACCCATGCAGTTCAAAGATAGTCCAAAAATGAAGCTTCACAATCTTAGCTAGTTCACAAGTTAGAAATGTTGCAGCAAGAAAATTGTACCTCCATTCTTCTTGAATCTCCTTTGAAAGCAGTCTGCCCATCTCTCAAACTTCCAGCCTAAACTTAGAGCTTTTCCATCCCTGATCTTCCTCACTCATGGACTGACCAAATTTGGCCTGTTTGTCTCACAGATTGTGTTCATAAACCAATGCCTATTGCTGCTTTGTTTTTCCATCAGTTCTATTCCACTGTGGCAGCTCCCAGGCAGCACAAGGCTGGGTGACTCAGGCAGACCAGTGCTAGTACACACCACACATACGGTAGATTTGCATCGTTTCTCACTCTACAGGTGTCACTTGTGTTTTTGATGAAAAGCAGAGATTCTCATTCTACTCCCATCACACAATATACCTTTAATCTTTTGTCTGAGTAAAGGTATTTCTCAAAGATACATAATAAGGGGTTTTTTTCCACATAATATTACACTGTTTCTACATAAATTAGCTACGTGCCCAGCTGTCCCTGTGCATATTGCAGCATGCCTTCCAAATGTAAGAGCTGCATGATTCCTGCCTCTTACTTCTTCTAGTGCCAAAAAAAATGCCAGCCATTTTGTGGGGGATGGGTTTCCAAACTCTTTTTTTCCCCCTGGTTTTTTTCAATGCATTTTATTCTTACTAACCATTCCTAGTATTTTTAGCAGGCGGGTTACATATTTTCAGATGGTAGGTTTTATTCTTGGAGGCATATGTTTCTGTTAAGTTTGCATAGAATTTGGAAAAGCTCCGTGATATACCTCAATACTATCATAACTGTGCCTTTGGTGAGGATTCACTTACTAATATCACTGCCTACATTGTATATGTGAGCATCTGAACCGGTGTTCCTTAATTTCTTTTATAGCCAATAATGAATTAACAAATAATGCCATTGGAGTTTGCGTTGAGTCATCTCGCCCCAAAGCAGAAGCCTGTATGTAGCCAGATGAATCATCTGAGCTCCATGGACTGACTCCACAATGTGCGTGATGGGAAGCTGGGCATGATACCCCTCTGTGGCCACCGACAGCGAGAGGTAGCCATAGATAAGTCCTACTTCAGCTCTGTCATGGAGCTGTACTCAGTGGTCTCTTGAGAGAAAGGTGTATGACAAAGACTGTGAACTTGCCTTCCTAATTCCGTGCGATGAATCAGATCCACAAGACGATTGCCTTCAGCTTGAGGAAGAAATGCTACTCTAAACCAGTTGAGGATCTGACCCATTCAGTTCTTAGTCTTAAGTATCAGGGATTTCAACCACAGCCAATTTATCAGGCGGATTTTGTCATGTAGTATGAATTGTAATCAAACCAAAGATCTCCTCCTTTCTTAAAATGTCTTTATATACATGGAGTCAGTCAAGGCAGACTTCAAAGTTTCATGACTCTTTCAGCAGTGTAAAGATGGGAACTACCACAGGTACAGATGTTCCTGAGTAAGCCTGTGCTTAGTTTTAAAGAAAACTTAGTACCTCTTGGGACATCCTGGCCAAACCTGGACAGCTGTATATGAGTCTCAAAATGTTAAAAAACTTGTATTTTCATATGTGTCCGAAAAAGAGGTGTTTGATTAGGTGGTGTTTGCACTTTGCTTTGAGATACGAAACCATTTCTTGGGTCAGCTCATCCTATGGTCAGCCTACAGTGAATAAAGACCTGGCCTGAGCTGACAAATTGCAAATTAAGCCAGATTACATAAGTAGTTTCTATGCTATTGAACAGATAATATTTCTGACCGAGGTAGACTGGTTTTGGTCCTGTAGCAGAGGGAATGATTAGTTTTGTGTTCCACCTGCTCTGATCTCAGAAGAGGAGGGAACTTTCTAATACAGCAGTGAGGAAAAGGAGCTAAAAGGAGAAGAAGCTATTGCACAGGAAGTTGAGCATGGCCTCTGCTCTTCCTGTGTGAAGAACACTGCGCTGCCTCATGGATGGCTGAAAGCAAAAGGGGCCCTGTGCTGTTGCTTTTGAGATGGGTAGAGAGCAGGAGGAGAATTCCCATCTGCTGAAATCTGCTCTGAGCAGCCCACAGCATGCTCTTCTGCATGCCCCCAGCTGGAATTCCCTGTCAGAAAAATATTTCAGGTTGCTGAGAACTTGCCTTTGCCAGTGGAAAATGAAAGCGATCTGGGTTCAGTTCATTCTGTGGAAGAGGTTTCACACATTTTGCTTCTAAGTGGGTCTACGGGACATTCCACTCAATTTCTCTCCAAGTCTGCTGTTTTCCAAGAGTTGGACACAGCATCCTTCTCCCCTTAGCCTCTTTTTCTGGTCTGAATTCATTGGGGTACATTTCCATAACTCTGGGCCAGTCTTCTTCTGGCCAAGCCCTCATATGCATCACTGATCATATATAAGGGAGAGGGAACTGGATGTAAGGGAGAGGGAACTGGACGCACAGGGGTGAAATCAGCTTCCAACCTACACCATGCTGCCAGTAATACTCAGGATGAGAAAACAGCTGAGCTGGCCACAATGCAGTGCTTTGGTTAGCATAGCAAAACACAATGAAACCATCTGATTTCACGAATGTCAATATTTTAAACATGTAGGGGGGTTTGAATTATTTCCCCAACCCCTCATTTCTGTTACATGAAATGACACAACAGTATTTCCTTCAACAGAGAAATTCGAGCCCTGAGCTAACTAAGGTGTGATGTGTACGTAACATACCACCAGCATCAGAAGCAGACCGTGTGGGTTTTAATGAGGCTTGCAAGTCCTTGATCTAAAGCAAATTTATTCTCAAACTTCACACAACTGTTTTAACAAAGTTACAGCAAATTTCCCTACGTATGTCCAAAGCTTCTCATAATAACTGAAGACAGTGAGAGGTCCTTTCCACCCTGTAGCTAAGGCTCAGCCCTGGGGTGGTTTTTTGCTCTGCTGTTAACGTGTCTAGACTGGTCGTTGAACCTTGCTGCTTACTATCCAAGAGATCACCTTGAGGTGAGGCTCAGCAGGGATATAACAATCCCTGTATGAGTGCTTCAAGGCTGTTGCCAGTACAAAATAAAGCAGAACAGCTAAAAGCACCTTTGGTGACTGTGAGTGCTTGAAAAATTGAAGGTTATTGCAAATTAATACCTGGCTTCTCTCCAAATTCAGGCATGGCTGGTCATCAGCTCACAGCATACAAAAAAAGCTCTTAAACTGGCAAGGCAGATTGCTGGAGGAAGGGACTTGCTGGTCTATCTGTCTGCAGGCCAAGGGTTTAATTTCTGCATTAGTGGTTGGCCTGAGGCCCATGTTGTGTTTATACTCAGAGCACATACGGCCTCACACTGAAGAAGTGGCTTTTAGAATTTACTGGAGCTTCAGGAACTAGTAACAAAATACTAGCATTCTGCATCTCCTCCTCAGTTTAGGCAAAACTTTGTAAAGGCCAAATCAAGAGTCTTTTCCCAAAGACCCATTCCTAGAATTTACCATTACTCTGCTACAAGCTGGGACAGAGCCCTGAGGATATTTGGAGAGTTGTGTGAAGAACTGTGCAAAAAGGACATTATCCATAAAACACACACTTATAGGTAACTAGTTTTTGGAGTTACGGAGCCTAAAGTTAACCAGGTAACATCTTATACTGGTTATTAGTGCAGAGAACTTCACAGTCACTAACCATTCCATTCTGAACACAAGCTGTGGACAGCTGATACCAAACACATCAACCATCACTGCTGCCTCCAATGTGAATATTGCCACGCCAGCTGTATCATAAACCCTGTTCCTTTGATACATGGAGAAAGACCCATGGTGGATACCATTGCAGTAGGAGCACTGTACCTGGATTTCCCTGAGCCATGGAGTCATAGATGAGTTTGCAGGTCTTCAGCAAGATGGCAATTTTCTTTTCTGGAGAGTAGGTCTTGTGCATGGTGGTGAACTTGTGAAGGATCTTTTCCAGCACAGCAGTTTCAGGCACACTGGTTGTGATGCCCAGGTCAGTGGTAGTTGTGTTTTGTATCACAAGTTGGTTCTCTTTCAGCTGCTGTAAAGATCCATCTTTGTTGTGTATTTCTTTTAAGGAAGAATTAATGGCTTCCTTTAAAGGTTTCAGGACACATTTGTACAAAGCTGTCTCAGCAATCACTTCTGCATAGAGAAGGGAGAACCAAAAGCATATAATAAATAAGCAATACTGTAGTACAGGTGCAAGTAAAAGTCCTAAGGAAGCACGTGGTCAGTTATTCAAGCATGACTACCTAGCTGTGAGAAGGGAACAGAAATTACATCCCAGAAAGGAAACATTTCATTACCAACACTATCTAGAAATCCTAGATGGGCTTGAGATGAACATTAGTGTGTGGTCTCTGTCACCGGAGCTGTAGGAGACCTCCTGCTACCAGCCATCCCTACTCTCTTTGCCTGACTCCTGGCTGACCAGCATGGCATTGCCAGGCAGCAGGAAAGCCAGCTCTGGGGAGAGAAGAGGAATCTCACCTAACTGTGATTTTTTTCACAGCCCTGCCCTCAGAGATGCTCAGATGTGATTCATCTCATGTCCCTTCTGACCTCTCCTTCTGACTTGTTTGAGATATTCACTTTGGGATGAAATTAATTGCATCCTCAAAGCACCCTTTTCTCCTCAGTGACTGAAAAGCATCTGCAGCCACCAGCTCAGAGACAGACACCAATATCCTGTCAGAAGTTTCTCACCGTTACTGCTCAAGGGAGTCTAAATTACTGATCCTATAAGACACCTCTTATGCCACCTGTGGAGGAGGAAATAGTATGTGTAGGTTGAGCATTTGCTTAATATTTGGCAGGAGATGAACGGAAGCATAAGAGACTGTGAGGAAGTCTGTTGTCTGACTCCTAGGAACCAGAGGCAGAACTAGAGGGACTGCAAGAGATCCTTTTGTTGCACTGAGGCAAAAAGGTAATTGGCAAAAGTGTTCGTCTGCTCAGGCAGTGAGGAATGAACCAGAAGGCACTAATATTTATGTATACAAAATGCAACTATTTAAAAAAATCCAGAGAACCAATCAGCCTGAAGCAGGGCAAATTCAAGTGGTAAATCTTCCAGTGGGAATCCCTGTCCTTCACAGAAGACAGTCCTGTCAAGTTTGAGTGGGCCACATCATCCTGTTAAGGAGCCATCACTGAACAGGGTTAGACACAACCAGGCATGTCTGTGGGATGGTGGTGGGATACTTGCTCACATGCAGCTCTACCAAGCATAACAAGGACGCTTCTTTCTTCCTCCTTTCCACTTTCACTAATCAAGATTCAAGACAGACTTCTCTGTGCTGCTCCCACACTTCACTTCCTACCTTGAAGAAAG
The DNA here is from genome assembly GCA_013397755.1 of Cnemophilus loriae. Lineage (NCBI taxonomy): Eukaryota > Metazoa > Chordata > Aves > Passeriformes > Corvidae > Cnemophilus > Cnemophilus loriae. The sequence continues at coordinate 117,312 of VZTF01007679.1, forward strand.
AGGTTACTGGGACAAAGATTGAAGGTGTTACACAAGGTGCATGAGAAGTGAAACTGCAGGTTCCCTCTCCTAGCTATGGCAGGGGCTGGCAGCAGGTCTGTTCTGCTGGGAATCTGCAGGATCATGTGAAGCCTTTGCTGGGAGAGAAGGAAATCAGCAGGCCAACTCAGACTGACAGTGGACTGCCTTTTAATTCCGGCTCACCACTTAGCTGAGTCCCACCTAATACTGGAGCTGCAGGATCTCCTGGAATCCCTGGTCACTCCTGTGGTTCACTGCACATTCTGGGTCTTCCAGCACCCAGCTTGTTTTAAGCCGACTTAGGGATTCATAAATTGCTCTGTATTGGTTCTCAGGTCCTCAAGAAACAGTTTCAAGCTTTCAAAGGAGCATGTGTGTGCATGCATGCATGTTTTTTCTGACTGTACAGCTTTGACTATGATAAAAAGTCCTACAACTCTTTTTATATTCCCTCAGTCCAATCCTTAGCAAGGAGAGAGGAAGCGCATTATTCCCTCACAGAATATGAATGAGAAGCAATGAAACACCTGTAAACAGTATATAGCAGTATATAACAAATAATATTTTTACTCCCCAAAGGCAAATTATGTCTATGAAAAAGAGGTGAACACTTCATTTTGGAGCTGGCATAGTCTTGCAGCCGACAGCTCTTCTGCACCTCTGAGCTCTAAGGAGCACAAAGCGGAATCAAGTGATTCCTCCAACCTGCCACTCAAAATCATCATAGTCTTGTCTCTCCCTGTGAGACAGTGATTGACCCCTAAACTGTCTGCCACATGCAGAGGGTTCTCCATCCTTGTAGCAGAGCAGTGGACGTGGAAGGCCATGGGAACGCAGCTGTGGAGGGGAAAGCTGGCCTTTTGTGTTTCGAGTGAATTCAGCTCTGTGCATACACACCTATGTGTATACATACACACACATAAATATATATACACACATACATATATGTCTCTCATACCCACAAACACACATCTCTTCTGCTTAAACTCTGGCTTAAACTCTGACCCTCACTGGTCTCCAGGTTTTAGAGCTGCTCTTCCAAGTGCTGGCAACCACAGAGCAGACTCCAATTCATGCCCCTCAGGTTTTAGGAGATGGTTTAATAATTCTGTAAAGCAGAGCCTGTGTCTGCATAATTCTGTCTTCCTCTTCACCTTCCCAAACCATGCCCAGGGATGAATAAACCACAGTTACCTACCTAACTGTTCCTCAGTGTAAGAGGCTGGGTCTATCAGAGATTTCAACTCGGTGCTCTGCACTAAGTAACTCTTCAGCTGCGTCATCATCAGCCGGATCTCTTGTAGCATCTCTGTGCTGGAGCTCTGCTTTGCCATCATCTCTAAACTGTACACTCTATAGTCCCGCACCAGGTTGCCAAAGTATGAATCCTTGTCCTGTGCCAGCTCCACTATCTTCTTCTGCAGCTTCCTGTCACTGGACAAAAAGACTGTGAAGACGTTGGACAGGTTCACCAAGGACAGCCTGTTTTTGGCCTTGGCCAAGATCACGGAGCGTGTCTTTTTACCGGATGAACTACTCAGCATCTCCAGGTCATCCTCTGTGCTGCTGGTGGAGTAGGAGTCAGGCTCAGATGTTGAAGCCTGAGCCGTGGCGCTGCCTCCCAGGTCCTCCAGGGACAAGCGCGAACCTTCCAGCTCAGCTGAGCTGACAGATTTGTGGCCATGTCCCGGTTCAGTCTTGGTGTGTGTGCAAGTGGCACCACCCACCACTGCAGCTGGGCTGCCCTTGCACACAGCCTGCCCTGTGGCCACAGCCGTCTCTCCCACTGTTCTTTGCTTCGGCTGGCAGGAACTGGGGATCTTTGGTACCTGGGAAACCCTCTTCCTTCTCGGGGGTGGGATAGGAGGCGACTTTCCTTTCTCAGTGGCATTGCTTTGTATCTTAGGCATGTCCTCCTTCTTCTCTGCAGGTTCAGGCTTTGTCTGCTGAAACTGTGATACGGCCCTTTTGGGAACCTCCCCAGGCATTTCTACAGCCTTTTTGCACAGCAATGTTTTATCTCTGCTCTCCGCACTTGTATCTTGGTTTTCTTCTGTCTCTTCCCCTTTCAGTGTTTCACAACTTTCAGGATTACCCACACAGCTCTCCTCCGAGGTCCTCTCACTCAGCCGCCTCCGTGGGGGAACAGAGGGCTGGGAGTTCTTCTTGGGGCTCACTGCCGAGGGCTCACTGGCCGAGCAGCTTTGTTTCCTTTCTTCTTTATCGTCACTGCCCTCAATTTTCATTTCCTCGATGCTCTTTCCTAGTGGCTTAATAGGTAGCTTGTTTTCTTCACAGGCAGTTGAGGGGTCCTGTGGAAGCTTCAGGGAAGATTTCTGAACGAGAGCATGAGAAGGTGGAGGTGGAGGTGGCCTTCGAGGAGACCTCCTTTCAGTAAGCATGGTGGCAGAGGGGACATCAACGCTCCCAGAGTGGCCTTTATGAGAAGGTACATCTGGAGGACAAGGGTTACTGCACTCTTCTATAAAAATAGGATTCACGAACCACAGCCTGTCATTTCCTATTGACAGCTCAATTTCACATGAGCAGTGGTTTGTGCTACTTGCAAAACACTGGGTAGATCTTAAACTGTCTGCCTGAGCAGTGCTGAAAGCAGAGTCTTTAGCAGGGTGGGATAAGTCCTGTCTTCTTCTGTGATTTAAGTAGGAATCCCAGAAATCTGCCAGAAAAAAAGAAAAAAAGACAAAAAGAAAAATAAAAGAAAAAAAAAATCGGAGAGAATTTTAGCTGCTAATTATATGTAGAAAATCTACTTTTTGTTTAAAGAAATGTACACAAATTTCAATGCCAAACTTTCAAACCTCTGCCCAAAACTGTGTGAAGAAAGAGTTGCCTGTTCTACGCATGTGAAATGCTTCAAGCCAGGGAATAAGCTCAGAAGCTTCACCAGAATTTTCTCCCCTGTCAGTTTTACGACACTTACCTAGTGAAAGTTGTTAATACTGTTCAGCATTTTCAGTATGAGCAGGAAGGTACAAGTAACAAATACAAATGAGTGTGGAAAGGGATCTATGCTTGTTCAGTGATCACTGCCCTCCACATGCAAACAGCCGTGGATACCCGAGGTGAGGATGTGAAGACCCCAGGCAAGTTGTGTCTGCCTCTTGCTCACAACAGTAAGGTGCAGGTCTGAGACAGACAGCCAGAAGCCAACATGCACCAGGACACAATGGATGAAGACGACTCTGCTATGCAGCAAGCTCATGTGGCAGTCTGCTCTACACAGAGGTCTGATCCCGCCTTGCAGTACAATCAGCCTGGAAACATTTGATTTTAAACACCTTCCCCAGATCAGTGTTACCATTAAAGTCTACAGCTCTGGATGACTGTTATCTACAGCTGTGGCCACTCTGCTTTGCACCTTGCCTTGAGACTGTCTGCCTGCAGGTGCTGGAGAGGAAAGATGACGCAAGAGACTGTACACAGAAAAGTCGTATGATGAAGGACTAAGGAATAGTTAACTGCTTCAGTGCCATCAACTATGACTGAAAAAAAAGATGGTGTTTCGCACCCAAGTAGTCATTTCTGTCAGAAATGTTTTATTATAATTTGTCTTTTAATAACTGTTTTTTAAAAATTCAAAGCATTTGTACATGTTTTTAATAGATTAAGTATCACATCTAACCTTTTTCGCTTTCCCCAAAGGTGAGGTTTCAAACCTGCCTTAGGAGTCTGGTTGCTTTCAATCAATATTAAAGCTGCTGATCCAGGGTCCACTACTGGAAGCATCAGGAAACGGGATTCAGCAAACCTCAAATGTTCTCACCAAGGAAAAGGGTATAAACCTCTGAGGGTATTAATTGGATAAGGAATGTATAGATGGCCAAAGATTTAGGGATAAGGGGAAGATGGGAAATCCTAGAAACAGAAGGATGCAGACAACTAAACTATTTCAGCACGTTTGGTCCCTGAACACAGAGCTGACACTAATGGCACACTTTTCTATGTGGATTTTAGGGGACACAACGGGGCTGCCACACAATGCCTGAATCCCACCCTGCGCTTGGTGTCAGGAGTGCCTCCCTGCCGAAACATCACATGCTGGGCCCAAGAGAGGATGCATGGGGCTACACATATGTGGGATGACCCTCGGTTCTGAGCATGGGGTACAGCTCTCAAGTCAAGAGGTGAGCTAAAAGACAGTCTACTCCCATCAGGATAAAATTGCCTGTTTAGCTTCTCACAGCCTAGGCTAGTGTCCATGGCAAATTCAGCTTTATAAGCACATCAGCACGTTATCTTATGGTGACTGACATTTGTACAGCTTTATTCTCTGGTTTCTTACTGTGAGAGGGAGGAGAACAAAGAAACTTAAAATAAAACTGTTGCCAGGAACAACAGCACTCTTGACAACAGAGCTTGGGAGTAGACGCGCAGATGCAACTGCACATACTAGCCCCATGCTGCCAACCCCCTCACATCTGAAACTGGCTGGGGTACCATTTTCCTTAAGCTCTCCAGCTCTAGTAGGTATCAGCAAATGCAGGACAGCAGAAGTTGCTTTAAGCCAGAATATAATGCTAGGAAGCCTCATGGGCTGAGGAAATGGTGAGTAAACCAATCTACACAGGGGAAGTTGGTCATTTTTCTCAGCAGTGGCCAGGATAAGGCACTGTGATGAAAATGCAAAGCCCCACTCGGGCTGGGAAGGAACACGTGACGTGGTCCTACCACGAAACAGAGCTGCTTCAGAGCAGGCGTTTCCCAGCACAGCCATGCTGTCTCATACTGCAGAGGAGGCTGTTTGATCATTTCCCACTGCTGTCCTAGATCTTGCCTTATCTTGCACTCTGGGATGGATAATTAAGCAGTTCTTGGAGTCTTTGGCATGTCTGTGATGGCATGTGCTCTTTGTGCAGTGCAATCATGCTAATTCTGCTCTTAAAATAACTTCTGCACCAGCGAGGTCAGGACTAGAGGGTCTGCAGTACATCCTCTGTGACAACATACAGAACAGCCAGATCCTTTGTGGAACAATTCAGCTTGCACGTAGACATCTTACTTCTATCCCCTCAAAACACATATTACTTTGAAATGACTACAAAACAACATATGAGAATTTCAGACAATGCTTTGTTTCCTTTGGAAGTGCCACTTTGGGCAGCACTTGTTGTTTGTGTACTCATTTGTATCCAACTACATTTTGTTCCAGGAAGCAATAAACAGCATCAGTCACTAGCTGAGCCTGTTTGACTCTACTAAGACAGCATGGCACTTCAAGAAGCTAGCATCATTTCCCAGGAAGACTGCACACAACAGCAGGTTTTCTTCTGTTGTCAGAAGCTTGCCTGGCGTGAAATACACCATGACAAATAAATTTCCAAGCCTCACTACTTTTATGTCCACCGGTACAGGAGAGAAGGAAAAAGACTACAACAAATATTGCTTTGGTGCTTGTGCTTTAACTAATCTCTTCTTTCAGAAGTTGCTGGAAATTGTTGCCTGAATCAAGATAGCCTCTGCTGGCTCAAATTAGACTGAAGGTTGCAGATTCATGATACACTTCCTACATTTTAATCCAAATTTTTAGACTTGTTATAAAAAATTAAGTTTGCAAGTTGTTTTCTCAAGTTGTAAAGTACCTTTTTATAAGCAATAAGTGCTGGCTGGACACCCATATAAAAGGATATTTTGACAAATTGGAACATACTCAAAATAGAGGATGCTGAAAGTGTTAGAGGCAAATCTGTTGGTCAAATTCAAAAAAGCTGCCTGAACTGAAACCAGTGGGGTTTGCCCATGCCTTCTGGGAGGTATGATGCAGATGATCCTAAAATAGATACCTAAAGGCTCAGAGTGCTCTAATAAGTAACTCTAAATGAGCTAACTCTTCGATTTTCTCCATTGTTTGGCTGTTTTCAACACCTGAAGGAAAACTAAAAAACCAAAGAGCATGAAAGTGGCTAACTGAAGTGGCTGTCTCGAGTGGAGTGTGTTAAATGGAAAGGAATAGAAAGGAGACCTCCTTTAGTTAACAGAATTGCTTTTCCTATCTGTAACTTTATACATCTCATCTAAAATTTGCTTGTTTGGTGCTGTCACTAAAAATAATGTTCCTTTTTGCATGTGATTAGTGTGAGGTGAGAGAACATGCTGGGACGATACACATTTCCCTACCAACTAGAAATCCTGCAGGAAGAAGCAGAAATATCAAAATTCAAAAATATCACACTTTCATCAGCGTTGCCCCCACACATCAGAAGAAGTTGCAAAGGTGTTTTCCATATAGCTCAGATGCCAACTACTTCCAACATGCGTAAGTTATCCCGAGGGGCCGTGCTGCACTTTAGCTGGTGAAAGCTGCAGCTTACCCAGGCTGTAGGTACCACACCCTGGACAGAGATCCAGGTGGAGGTTTATGGCCAAAGGGGCAAATGCTCTTTTTGTCAGCATCCTTCTATGAACATAAAGATCATAAACATCTTCCTCTTGCATTCAGACCTCTTTAGCTATTCCAAAGACATTAGTTCATCTATCTTCCAGCTGCATTACGTCTGTGCAAGGCACCATTGTTCTCACAAGTCCAAGTGAAAATATGACTGCTTTGAGGGACTTACCTATCCCCAGACTAGAGATAATTTCAAGGTCTTGAAAGCTACTGGCTTCTAATATTGCTTGTGGCAGCTTCAGGGTAAAGGGCAGCAAATCTCTGTAGAAAGAAACACAATTTAAAAACAGCAAAAGGATAAACCCCACAATTGTTGGGAACTCCAGACTTCACTTGGTTTTAGTGACTGGACTGGCTCACAATTTCAGCCCTGTTCTGCAAAGGCGTGGCTAGTAAGGAATCACGGACATTGTGCCAGCCTGGGTTGCTCTGATTTCACAAAAGATCACCAGCTTCTGTGGTGATGCTTCATGCCATAGCACTGACTTAATCACTGTGTCTTGGCTCTGTCCTCTGAAAACAGCAGGAGTGCCTCTCACCTCAGGGGAGGCCACAAGGGTTGAAATATCTTCCCATGAAAAGTAAAGTGCTGCAAATTGTAATTATTTTAATTAGAAAAGCCAATTTTTTGGTGTGGAAAGGATTTGAAGTCCTTTTCCTTTCTGTTTACCCCTCTCTCACTACTCTGCTTCCTCTTCTAAAAATCTCTGTGAGTGTAAGGCATGGGTACACAGCAAGGCACAGAGGGATTAGGGAAGGAATTGCCTGGGGAAGGGTAACCCCTGGGTGAAGGGACAGACAGTGAGGCAGTGCTGCATGACACTGAGAAAACACATATCCCTCTAACTCTTCACTCTCAGACTTCTGAGTACTTGGTTTCTGGAAAGATGCTGTATTTCTACTGGAAAAAAATACAGAGTTCCTCAGAGGATGTTAGCTGGATTTCACTGAAACACACCATAAGTCTCAAGCAATTTAACAGAGCACTTGGTCTGCCACTGAACTGTTCAGGTTTGCCTCTTGCCCAGTGACAATTTGCTAAACCTGTTCTTGCCTCAATTCCCATTCTAATGAGGACTAGAAAACCCAGTCCCTGAAAGATAGCAAGGAATGGTGCAGGATCATTTTACACATAAAAAGTTTTACAAAGTGTTCTACATGGTATGAGGAATTATTATAGGAAAAATCTGGCCTTGTGAGTAGGAGGTCTGTGCTACACAAATGCACACCCCAAAAAGGCACATGACTGCAGACCTATCTGTTGCCAGATGAATGCAGGGGGCCTATTCCTGACCTTTTTAACAGATACATATCTTACTGACGTATTGTGTTCTCCATGGGTTCTCTGTGCGCCGCTGAGCACTCTGTTGTCACACTGACATAAACTGATGTGATCCCTGGCTCATTATTTTTTCATGGCAGATATGAGGTTTAAAAGAGGAAGAGGGTCCATGTACCTTCTGCTTTCTTTGTGATTTTATATGCATGAATAGTTCCCTTCTTTTTCTTTTTTTTCTTTATCTTTTTGTTTTTAGAAAAAAACATTTTAAGATCAAGAAATATTAGGACATTGCCCTAACAGAAAAAAAATCTGGTTTTATTAATGGGGCAGCAGCTTGCAGACCAGCCACCAAGTCATCTGCTACCTACAGGTAGGTAATATATCCAGGCCAAAGGTTTTTTTGAGAAGAGCCTGTCAGCCCTGAAAGGCTGTTTCCAGCTATTAATAGACAATTTACTACATCCCTGAGAACAAACAAAACATCCCTACATTCACCATCACAGAGAGCTCCTACGAGTTGCCAGCAAATGGTAGGTCAGTGCCTTTTTATTACCTGCTTCTCTCAGAAAATTATTCCCTTTTTATCTTGTCTTTTGACAGTAGCCTGGGAAGTCACATGAACCATCTGAATGTGTATTTGACACTCAGAAATAACATCTATAACAGGAGCTAATAGAAGAACTTTTCTTTCTTTCTGAGACTCTTTCTCAAACCATGACCCTTTCTCAGGAAAGCAGAAGCAAGCATATTTTCTCCGTCACCAGCTGTTTGAAGAGAAATGCCCAATTCTGTTTTGCATTTGGGCTGTTCTTGGCTTTGGTGAGAAAGAAATCTTTATAAGGGTCCAGGGATTAATTTATGTCCATTCTATAGGGTCTATACACATCTAGATGGCTAAATGTGTATTAACTGATGAGGGTGAGGTGGAGCATGATTTCTTGCGTGCAGGTAGGAGTCATGGCCCAGCAGTGCTGAACTCAGCTGGCTGCAGAAGCAGCTCTCAGAATAGTGGGAATATGACTGGCTGGATAAGCTGTAGCACACTGTATCCTACCCCAGACAGGCTGTTCCTGCTGTGTGACCTAACCAAGTGACTAATGTGACTGCCTTGTAAACATATCCTGAATCTGCTTTCTCCTCTTAAAAGGAAATAACTACTTTAAGAGTCATGTAAGTTTATACAGAGGAAGTCAAAAGTCTACAACCAGCTCACAACGAGGCCTGCTGCAGTAGGGATGGGGTAAGTAGGTGGAGGTATTGCTGCAGTGTGCTAGGCACAAGGACACAGATTAGAGGAGGCTAAGGACATACTGGTTTAATTACAGAGGGGCTCATCAGCTGCTGATCAAACCGTGCACTAGTGAAAATGACATTACAGGTCTTTCCCATCTCTGCACCCATTATGTTTGGTATTTCCGTGCTGAGCAAACAAACACTTTGTTTTCATTTTAAATTTTAGCTAAAGAGCATACATTGTTTCAGGACTACTTTCCTTTAGAGATCCCCCATAGGTGACTAAGTGCTTTGAGTTGCCAACAGGCAACAGTCCATTAGTAGGTTTGCTAAGTTGCTACCAGGTGTATGTGTATGCTTAAAGCTGCTTTAAATATATAGTTAACTCGAGGTCCTTCTTCCTGCCTGCCCTCCCAGCCTCAGTTCTGTGCCTCTGTTCTTTGTGGAAGCAGCACTATGGGCAAAGCTTCCAGCTGCAGGGACAGCTGCACTTGTGCTGTGCCTGGCTAGAAACTGGGTGATCCGGCCCCATTGTAGATACAAGCATCTGAAATACCTTCTGGTCTGGCAGGCTGGAGGGTAGCAGAGGAAACAGAGGGGTCTGTGCTGGGACTGGGGACTGGGAAAGAGCAGACCGGAGGGGAGGGCAAAATGACTGTGCCATGGAAGCAATGAATCCTACTCACCTGCTGACACAGTAGAAGGCAACCAGTTTGAAAACATCCTCAAATACAAGGACAGATCCTTCCAGGTACAGGACTGGTGAAAAACAGAAAAGACAGTCAGCAGCTGTTTTCTTTGAGCTATATGATAAAAAACGCAGGTAGGTTTGGCTGGCACATCTTATGTTCTGTGACTGTCCAGTAATTGCATGGACTAATATGAAGAAGTGTAAAGAACTGGCTTCAAGTGGCCAAATGCAACAAGATTCTTCAGGGAGACACTGGAGAAGAAATATCTTAGCCGGCTTTCTGAAAAGTTAGCTCAAGATATCCAAGTGTTGTGACACTAACAGAAACAATGGGAAGAAAAAAACCTCCCAGGTCACTTCCAAAGGGATCGTTACAAGCCCATCTGTCTCTAAGGATGTGCATATCTGCAATACATATGGGGCTGACCTTGTGACTCTGCATGCTGGAATCTGGTTTGGTCTGGATGGACAAAGCGCTTTGAAGAATAAAAAATAGCAATTACTGTTTCATTACTGTGTGTGTGGGCTCTGACCTGGGTCACACAGGCAGTGTGAGCACAGCCTATTTGTATCTCTTCCGTCTTCTCCCTCCTGTAGTGTTATTCAGTGACTGAACTCTTCTTTAAGTGGCAAAATACAATCCACCATATTGCAGAGTTCTTCAAGATGACCTCCTTTATACTGACATGCATTTGGGCATATATGTAGCCCAAATCTCCCATGTTATCATAGAACTTTTGGCTTTTACACTAGAAAAAATTCACTGGCCGGTGGAGAAAGTTTCACCGATCGATAACCCAAGGCAGAGAGAAAGACCTGGATCTGCAGGAGAGATGTGTCCATCTTTGCTTCAGCTTTATAGTCTCACAAACTGTCTATGCCTGTTTGTGCACAACACACCACCACAACAGACACTGACAAGGGTAAGGAAATCTGCAGCGGATTCTCAGAAATGCCCACTTGCTGGTGGTAAAGAACCATCCCAAAGCTGCACTCCAGAGCTGCCACAGGAGAATGCCAGGAGTCCCTGGGGAGCAGCACCAGCTCCCACCCCCGTGGCACTGCCCACAGACCCTGTGCCTCTTCCTTCACACTGTTCTAGGCCACAGGTCAGAGCTGTGGACACAAAGCTCAGCTATTGTGAATCAGTCAGCCGTGATTCACAGCCCTGTGAACCATCTCCAGCCCCTTCCATCTCCATCTCCATGCCTGCCTGGTGGTTGGTCTCCTGCAAAGAAGAGCCTCCAGCACCTGCAGGAAGGACACATCTGCCTGGCTCTCCTCTCTCTCACCTCCGTGCCCCGGCTCTTGTTCTCCAGCCAGCAGATAATCCCACTGCAAGGAAATGCTTAAGATTGTCTCTTGTTCAGGTTCATATCTCATTCCCCAAACAGGGCATTTCCTTCTTTTACTTTTCCCTTTGTTCTAGCCCAGGCCCAGCAGGTTGCTATTTTGGTCTGAATAAGCCAATGTGGGCATTTTTTAAAGAGACAAAGTCCACGTAATTCTCAACAGTCATTCCTAGCATCAGTTTATGTCGGATTGGCATGAACAGTTTAACCTCAATGTATGCATCCATACCAGACTGCAATGTGGAATTTAAAACATATTTCAAGCAAAACAATCCCTTTCCTCACTTTTCTCTCACGACTGGAAAAATCATGTTTGGCGAGTTTTTTCTTTTTCCATAATAAGAATCGTATTTCCATCAGGGATTTTCATTAAACATCTACCATGAACAATTTCTGTAGTTTGAAGCTCATCTGCTTTGCAGTTTTGACATAGGAAACAAAAATAAAGACAAAATCCAGTCCTGTTCTGGAGAATGAACCAAAACCCAAGAGTCTGAACTCACTTGAATCAGCAGCAATTAAATAAAGCCCTTGGTACAGATGATGGTTTTAAGGGAGTTCTTTTTTTCTGTTAAGAATCACATGTTCACTTTGGCATTCTGAGTTTCAGGTATCCATAAGAGACCAGGCTGCACTTGTACATGCTCACATATATGAGCAAATTGCTTGGATTGGGACTATTGATTGTTTCTGTGCCAGGAAGCTCTGCCACTTGGGAGCTTGAATGTTAGACAAAAAAATATTAGTCCAAGTCCCCCTGTGTAAGGAGTTTCCACATATAAGTGCCTTGCTACTGCATAGCTACTTCTCCTCACAAATGTAGTTAAATTGCATAAAACACCACAAGTCACCAGGAATTATACAGCTAAAGAAGACTAGGTACAAAAAGCTGCTGAAGCTTAAGGACAGAAGATTTCAGCAGGTGGTATATATAAATAGGACTGTCCCTGCTCTGGGAGGTCATAGAAGGTAACAAAACTGAACATATTTCTCAGCAGGCTGGAATTCATCACACAGAGACCCACAGCTCTCCTGGGACATTTCTGGGCAGCCTGCAAACAAGTAAGAACAGATGAAAGAATAGTAAGAATAGTGCTTTGGAGGGTCATTACTGGACGTACTAATACCATCGGGACCAATACTCAGCCCAAAATTTATTCAGAACAGTGGCCATGTCAAGCAGCCTGCACAGGGCTGCCATGGCTATTTGGATCTGCTCCCAGCACAGCACCCATGAGGGGAGCCTTGCAAACTCCTGTGGGGAACATCTTTCTTGGGAGAAATTTTAATACTTTTCTCTTAACCTGTTTTTGTCTAGACACCTGCTGACACCAGCAGACATCACTGATAAGTAGTGCTTTTCTTTTGGATGGCGGATGATGGGTTCGATACAGGAACTTCTCTTGTGGGAATGGTTGTCATTCACCTGCGGAGACCATTATGTGCATCCTGCTGCATGTTTCTGATTCTTGGAAAGACACAGAAAATAGCAATTTTGTACAGCTAAAAGGGCTCTTGTGACTGTTGGGTACAATATTTCTCTCCCCCAGAGCCATTGCTGCCTTCAAGGCACCTTGCTCTGAGAAGACAATCAGGAGGAGGTGCTTTTCTCTGGCTGTGGGTGTGTTGTGGGTAGCTGGGGACATTTCACTGACATGAGAACTGCTGCCTGGGGAGGGATCATGATGCTGCCATTTATAGGAACTCATGAGTTTTGCAGAATCTACAAGCAGACGTCTGCCAGACTTCTGTAATCCTGATGAAAATGAAAGAGACAAAATTCACCTTTATTTGGCTTGTAAAACTAGATCCAGGGCACCTGAAGAGCAAGGAAGTATCTATATCTCACCATAACAGTGCCAGAATGTCAAGAATATGATCAAAAGCAAGAGAAAAAATAGGCTGGGTTCTGTGAGCCACACATATTGCCACAGCATACTGAGTTTTACCTGATATTTAGAAGCCCATTGAAAAATGTCACCTTCAGGAAATAAAAGGTGAAATGTGTAGATCAGTGGGCAATTTTGAGTAGTCTGAAACAAAGAGATAAGAATTAATTGAATTTTTCTTATGGGTGACAGAAGCATAAGCAGCATGAATTAGTGGTTCATTGGTGACTATACTCTGGTTTTTTGTCTTTGGCAACTCAGTAAGTGCACAGAACATGGCCAGGTTACGAACTGTTATGTATATTTATGATTGTCTCATCTTCCCCTTTCAAACACCAGCATGCTCTGAAGACTGTCATTTTTAGGCAGTGACTGGAATCTGTATTCATGTACCCCTTACTCTTCAGATCTCCCCATCGTTTGTCCATCCAGATGCAGATGTCTTTGAGTCACACTGTCCCTGAGCATTCTGCTTTCCTTTCCTCTTTGATTTTTCCCCACAGAATTGTGTTTGCTAGTTCCATTGTTCTGGTCACGTGGACAAACCAAGCCAATTTCCATCTTACTGCTTACACAGGCTCATGAGACTCAATTACTTCAGCTTCTTCTTCTCTAGTGGCACTGTTAGTGCTATCCACTTGGTTTTTCATTTGTTTTTGGTATCTGTGTAATCCTTCAGAGACATATGAATTCAGAGACACAAATTCCTTATTCTGCAGCAGTTATGTTGACAGAGGACTACTGAGAACATAACCATCCTCAGAAGTCCTGCTTGGATGTGCTTAGATGTTCTCATTTTTCCAGGTTCTGGGAAACTGTGAAATTTCTCATTATGGGTGTGAGTCCACTTTTCTATTTCTATTTTCAGATTATAAATCCATAGTCTTCTAACAAGAGGTGTTTCTCTCCTTCAATATAAGTCTCTGGTTGGATACCACAGTTGCCATGACCTTTGCAGTAAGCAGCCCAGGCCAGCTTTGCTGCTGTTCTGCTACCCTCAGTGAGTAAACCTTGCCATGAGGATGGGATCACTCCAAGGCAAAGGCTACCAAGATTCCTACTCCCAGACACTGACATTTCAAGCTGTTGCAGGTTAGCAGTTTCCTGCCACTGGGGAATGAGCCCTGGGTATTTTAACAGAGTGCTACGGTGACTGCTATAGCCCCAGTGCTTAGGCTGTTGTGTCTGTCACGATACACTGTGCTTGTCCTACCTGCTGTGCTTTGCAGGAGTGTGTGAGTGTGATGTAATTCCTTCAGGTTATTGTTTCAGTTCCCCGGTTCTCGCCCTTATTCATGCCCTTGGCTCATGGTTGTTTTAAGAGAAAGTGCTTCAGCTGGATGTTGCTAAAGAAGGGAAATTTAGACTTCCTTGGTAGAAGTCCTTAGTGTGTTTAAGGTACCTTTCTGCAACATCTCTGTTTGGAAGTTCCCAGTATCTGTCTCTAGCATTGTTTCTTGTGTTATTCCTTGATGACCTTGTGGATGGTTCTGTATGGCCTTCCAGTGCTGTGTTCTTGTAAAACACTACCACTGTTCATCTGTTTTCTCTTCTCAAGGCCTTTTTATTTATTCTGTAATCTGGTGCCTCTGCTTCTTCCACATGATGTCCAAGCTGTAGTTTCAGTTTTGGTTGCACAATTCTAAACTTTCCCAGTCAACCTATGTCTGTTTTGTCTTTCTTGTCCTTCCTAGAGTTCTTTTCTTAACTGGCAGTTGTTTCTGGTTTTTTTCCTCATCAAGGAAGGGCTGAAACTCCCCCGGTTTGAACTTCTGACTGAGTCCCCTGTTGTGCATCCAACTCATGTTTTTTCGAAGGATTTCAATTTTATGGCTTCCTACAGAGTTTAATCTTTCTGGCCACGATGAAAAAAATCACTGCTCATGGCAGTTCCTGGGAAATTGGAACTAATGAATTATGAAAGTGATAAAGTGTTAATGAGCTTGGTTGTAGAGTATGAGAGAAATCTATTTTTAAACTATGTTCTTCACTAAATATAATCATGTTGTGCTGAACAAAGTGTCATTAAAGAAGATGCAAATCACAGGCTTTTGTACTCTTCTGAGGCTGGGGCTGAGTAGAAGGGACACTCGGTAGAGATGGCAGCTCCCCTCTACCCTGTGTGCATATTCTGCTGCTAAGATAAAGAACTGTCCTCACACTCAACAGCCACAGCGGTCTTGACCACTCCGCTGTACTTTGGCTCATCCATGTTCACCCAAGCAGATGGGCAGAACCTCAGTGTCCACTGAGATTTTATGCTTTTAATTCAGCATAAGATCCTGGTGCTGCCTGGTCTTGTCTCTGCTGCAGGATGCTTGAGCAGGAACGCGTTACAGGCATTTTGCTGCTCTGTTTCCTCCTCAGTGCGATCAGTGTTTCAGCGGGGGATGGGAGGGTGCCTCTCACAGGTACTTCAAGCACAGCCAATTCAGCTGAAAAAAAAGTGTCACAACTCCTCAGTGCTTTCCTTAAAGGTATCCGTGTGGATAGCACTGCCAGCTATTTCAGGGATTAAGAGCAGAGCACATGCTGGAGAGAGGCTGTGCAGTTCCAAAGCCCTTGCCTTACTTGTTAGGTCCTCAACCCCATATTTCCTTTCCAGTTATGGAATAAACACCTGAAAGTCTGTGGAAATTCCAGTGTTTCTTCAGCCAGAGGCTGGGGAGATCCAAGACTTCTTCTCAGGGGAATTCTCAGGACCAGATGTCAATATGAGATACAGCTGAAGTTTTAGATGTAGCCACGCAGGGTCTGTTTTTGCAGGAATAAGGGAGGAAACATGGCCTTTCTGAAATACTGGGGACTGAGAGGGACACCCAGGGGAGCAGGATAACACATTCAATCAGTGTGGACCCTGCAGTAAGCAGCTGAGCAAAAGTTGGTATCATTGCTGGAGAAGTCACATTTTTGCAGGTCATTCAGCATCCTCTCACACATTACAATGGTAGTACAAGATTTATGCTGCCCAGATGCCCATTCAAACTGTCAGAGCTGAGGCCCACGGCTGACAAGACAAACTGGATATAGATACTTGTAAGTTACTCTCAAAAGGCAAGTTTCTTTGGTAAAACTTTGTGAAGCAAACGAAGCATTCAGATATATAAAGTGTCTCCCCTGTGCCTCATGTAACAGGAAACAGTGCTATGATTTGAAATTCTGGGGAATTAGTTCTTAGCAACAATCTCCAGGTCGTATAGATAATCTTGAGAATCAATCCTTATGTGAAAAATGTATGCTATCATACAGATGTATTTTATTAAAAAACATTTTTCTCTATTTACTTTGGAGAAAAGTTCATTTCTCTGGCTCTGAGATCCATTGTGAAGTACTGTAGTGCTGAGGTTAATCATATAGAAAAAGGAAGTTTGCTGAGTGTTTTAAGGGAAGCCATCCAGTATTCAGAATCACATTTTGCAGGAGAGACCTCCAGGAAGAAAGGCCTTTACAAACAAGACAATTTCCAGGGGCAAATGATGAAAGGGAATAACCCACTCTGGAATGGCAGAGGTCAATAGGGTGGACAAAAAAAGGAAAACAATTACACTTCTGCTTCCTAGAGCTTCAATCCCACCTAGGTGTCAACCTGGTGAAAGAAGCTCTTTTGTTTCCTGCTTCTGACTGGGATAGATTGCACTTTGAGGGTCCTACTCAAAGGCCAAAGTGTGAGGTCCTTAATGCCCTCATTTCACTTCAAACAGTATCTTATTTACCTCATTTACAAATCTAAACTGTTGTTTATTAAGCTCTATAAGATCTTCAGATAGCAAACACTGTCCAAGGACAAAAATTATTATTTGTTTCAGTTTAGCCACTGAGACAAGGGCACTTGTGCTATGGGTACTGATTTAGAGTAGCTGTTTTAAAGCCAGTAAGCTTTTTGGGTCGTGTTCAAGGTACTAAGCAGAGCAGGGTAAGACAATATTATCCTACAACGGCACGCATAGTCTCTAGCTCTGATTACACACAGATTTTGCATTATGCCTCTTGGGAGTGAAAAATAAGGAAAAAAAAAGCCAAAGTAAGGATTAACAAAGCTAACAGGACCCTGACGGCTTCTTTCCAAAAGGCTTTCCCTACAATCTCATCGGTTTAAAGCTTAGAGTAAAAATGAAAGTGCTTGTATGGAGAGAGGGGAGGTAACTCTTCAGGATGAGAGCTTAAAAAAAAAATAAAAAGAGTAAAGCTACCCGCTATAAGCAACCAGAATGTTTCCAAAACAACTTGTAAACCACAGAGAAACCTGGCACTGTTACATTTTGAAAAAGCAGCTGCACAAGTGTTTTATGTTTTAAAATAAGCACTGTGTCAAAGCAACGTGGAACTCGGCTCAAATGAGGATTTGGTGAGACTTTCTGCTTTCCTTGTGCAGGTCTGCATTTAGGAGAGAAATGACGGACTTGCACAACAGGTTATAAAATGTGTCCTCATACCATGTTTTATAATATCCCCCAGGCCCGCAGTCACTGTTTTTGCCAAACCAAAATTCTGGGCTCCTAGTTCAGAGTAGTCTCCTGAAGGGGAACTCCTTAACTATAACCCAGTTTTCAGGGTTAATAGTGATGTGGATAATGGACAACTCATCCTTGGCAGACAGACTGATTTTGGGAAGATGTCTAGGTTAGACATCCTTAGGGGACTAGAAATCATTCAGTGTCTTATCTCGAATCAAACCACAGCCAGCAGACTAGACAAGGATAATGTCTCCTGCGTCCTTATTACAGCCCAAACAGAGGTGGCCTTTGGTCTGGTACTGCCTGTGGAGGCAGATGAGATCCAGCAGAAAGCAGCAGCAAAACAGCACTCCCAGAGCTGAAGGTCAGGGCTGGGGCAGAGCTGCCCAGTGATCCCATGCCATGCAGCTGACTCGCTCAGTGGGAGGTTTTTCATGCCAAGAAGCTGTGTAGGTGATGGCAGACTTTTCTTGCTAATGAGAAACATGGGTAAACAGGGGAAATTAGCCCATGCAGAGCCCCGGGTGATGCAGGCAGATTGTTATCTGTGTCTGAGAGAGGCTAATATGAAGATAACTAGGGTAGCCCTACATCTTATAGGCAGCAACAGGAACCACGTTGAGACAATATTCATCAGTCTACTCTCCCAAATGGCAAGGTGTCTGCCACCCTGAACAGAGTCTTTTACTCCGAGGAAAATAGGAGACAAGCTGTGTGCCCAGAGGCCTCTTTAAATGCAATTAAACTCCTTAAAATGTGAACCTGAATGTTAACGACATATTCAGCTTTTTCAGTCTCCCCTGCTAAAAATACACAAACTTTTAGTCATCAATTTGCTAATCCTTGAAAAAAAGTAGTCTTGAACAAGTTTTGCTGCTGAAATATATGATTTGCTTGATTGAGAAGGAATCAGCCAGTTTTGGGGAAAGAAGGGAAGAGGGATCTTCTGTCCCAAGGGTGTTGATAACTTGTTATTTTTTCCAGCACATTTCTTCTTTTTTCAGGCTTATTAGGCCCAGAGCTGACAACAGTTTCTTACTTTGCCTCAATCACACGCTCCATCATGCAACAATAAAGGAAAACATTACTCTTAAGTAAATTGGAAAAACTGACTCTCCACGCAGTACAGCAGCTGAGCTGCCTGTCAGGCTATACATAAAGCATACAAAAGAAGTCTGAATAGCTGTGTTGATACCTCAGTGCTGGACACTGTCAAGAGCTTGGCAAGCAAAAGGTGTCTCTGCAGCCCAGTGCTGGCCAGGATGGGCTTGTTCAGGGCTGGTGATGCACAGTTGGCTGAGCCCCTTCAGCAACCTGTGCTTCAGCCCTCAGCCTGTAAAATCAGTGCCTTCCTTTGGAAAAGTCAGCTGAATTCAGCTTGGCAGGGAAGGGAAAGGTCAGCTCCTCATCCTGCTTCCAGCAATGCTCTGCCTCGGGAAGGTTGGCTGCTATGGGGCAGCTTGGCCACAGTTTTGCACCGACTTCCCACCCATCCCACCAGTGCTTTTGCCCTGCCTGCAGCCTCCTCTCCTGGCACCAAAAAGCAGCTCTCGTGGGCTCCTGCCTCTGTGGCCAGCCTAGAGCACACTGGAGGCTCACACAGTTATTCACCACTACAGGATGTGACCCCATCCTTGGTCACCTGCTGCCCCTTTGCAGCTTTTTCCCAGAGCTCTCTCTCTGGTCTGCCATCAACCCATCCCAAAGTCACCTGTAGCCCCTCAGCCCTTTATCACTTTTTTCTCCTTTCCCAACTTTATTTCACATAACCCAGCACACGGTAACACCTCCAAGGAAGCATTGCCCCACCACACCGCCCTGCTTTCACACCCCCACATCCACACTGCTCACTCCTTCCCAGCCATAACCTGCATGAGGCAGAGAGAGCAGAGACCAGAGGGGCTGGAGGGCAGGGACACACGCTACTGGCAGATGAGGAATGGCAAGAGCCCTTCTTGTGGCAGCATTGTCAGCACGAAGTTACAGCCTGAACTCACATAAAACCTGACTCTTTCTTCTCCTCGGGACAGGGCCAACACCTTTTTCCACCTATTTTACTTGTACTCATGGGGCTGCAGTACCTTAACTACTAGCTGCTGGGACAACTGATGTTTTTGCCTCGTATACATAAATATATATTCAGTAAAGTCATATTCTGTACTGAACTTGAAGATGCTTAATGACCTCCCTGACTGGTAGACAAGTCTCCAGGGCAGTTCATGAGGTGGCTGCCAAGTCAGTCCCCTCTTTGCTTTATTGCTCGATGCCAGAATGGGTTATCAAAAAAACCCACACACAACCCGAAAACCAAAAAAGGCACCACCTTGATCTTTTCAGTCTGTACTGTCAGGTTCAGACTCTCATCTATTCAGAGGAAATCAAAGCTATAAACAGTCCCACCCTGCTTTCATGCCTTAGTTTACAGAATTAAGAATTCTTCTTTCTGGTGTTAAACACTGCAGGGCTTCAACTGAAGGAGGCCAACTGTTTTGTTTAAAGTGACCATTTCAAAAAGAACTGTGGTACCATTACAGTGATAACAGAAGTAACCAAACATACTTTCTGATGGGCCTTCTGCCTGCAGTCTGATGGGCCAGAGATTGTTTTGAGAGGTTCGACTTGAGACGGGTGGAATGCACGTTTACTCCTTGGATTGTCCCATGCCAACTGAAAATTCCCTTTAACAGCTGTTCAACATCAGTCCAGCAGCATTGCAGTGTTATTAATGGCACATGATGAAGTCTATTCCAGCCTGCAGCAAGCTCAGCTCTCCAATGTGCCTAGGAGCATATGATTATATCTATGGGGCATTATTGGGCCTTTTCAAGTACTTGATATCAGTTAACTGCAAATCTGCACTGATTAAATGAACTGAGCACATTCTATCTTTCCCCTACACACAAAGGGAGAAGAAGCTGAAGAAAGGAAGGTTATGGGTTTTGGGGAAATCACAGGTAACACACTAGTACAGAAAATATTTGTTTTACTTATTTTTTCATCACTATCCCTCTGTGAATCTTAGCAGTATTTCTTCAAGAACCTGGACCTTAAAGAATGGGAAGTGCTTTTGCTGCTCTACTGAGACATCTCTTCTGAGAACTGCTGCCTGCCCTGAGCTTGCCCACAGCCTGACTCAGTATCGCTTATGGGATCCCTCAGGCTGGCAGGGACAGTGGGAGGTCTCTAGCCCAAAACCCTGCTAAAACCAGGGCTATCCAAGAGGTCAAACCAAGTCACTTAAGGCTTCATCCAGCCCAATCTTTAGAATCTCTCCCATGAAAATCTGCAAGTGATACCCAAATAAATGTCTTCATTTTAGAAGTCAGGGTCAGGTATACTAGCACATACACCAGTTTATTCACTTTAGCTATGAAGTGAAGGATACCATCTTTCTGATCTCAGTCTGTACCACAGATTTCTACCTCTTCCATCTTCATTCTAGTTCAGAAGAGATCCAAAATAAATGCAATTAAAATTAATTTTTAAAATGGCAGATTGTCTCTTATAGGTTTTTTTCCTGTATCTTCTGTTTTCTGAGTATTTCCAAAATTTTGAGGTTTTTCTCTGCATTTGTGATGGTTATTTTTCTTTCTGGAAAAAAAAATTCTGCCTATCTTCACTCTACTTCCTGATTCCAGGAGACAGAGTGTTAGTGAAAAGACTTGCAAAACTGAGGAAGCTATTGCAAGAGCTGTCATCACTTCCACAAAAATATTCATATCACAAAGTTCATCTGTACAACTGGCCACTCTCATTAAAGGAGCTAAATCGTGAGTAGGCTGCAGTAACCGAGCTATCCTCCTATTTTTTTCCCATGACCTCATTTGTGCAGAACTTCAATGCAGTTTGCATGGGAAAATATCACCTGACCATACTGTGACATGTTAGCAGCAAGTACTTTAGTCTCTGAGTTCATTAATCCAGCCTCAGCATGATGTATTAAAATAAACATTAACAAAATTAAACTGGGAAATCTGCCATAAATGACCATATTTGGCCATGTTGGCTGGGGTGCCAGAGGAGTGCAATAGGCAGATCCACTGTCAGCATCCGAAGGTGACTGAGCCAACAGAGAGCATCTACTGAGTTGTTCCTACTCAATCTGCCTCCTCTTCCCTGCCCTGTGAGTGAGTGTCCTCATACAGCACTGGGACACACTGACCCATGCAGGCACACAGACAGGAATTTGTCTCCTTCGTGTCTGAGCTCTGCCATCATGCCAGGCATGCCCACAGCCCTCACCTCAGGCTGGCTGGGAGGTAAAGACCAGGGCTTTCAGCAGCTTTGTTTAGAGCTAAGCCTGCAAAAATGTACAAGCTCCATCCCCCTGCTGCTCTAATGCCCCTCTGTAAACATGCTGCTGCCCGATTACTGTTGTTTAATTTCCATCTGTTACTGTTACAGGACAGTCAGAATGACTGCACATGTCCTTTTTATCTGTGCAAATGGCATTAGTCTGTAATAAAAAACGGTGGTTTTTTTCCTATATGTGCTTGGGAAGGAGGAGTGGCAGTGTTGAAGTTACTGAAGTGACTTTGTAATGATTGGCAAAGCTGACTTTGAGAATTAAGCTTGCTTTCACATCTTCGGACTGCACCTATTTGGGATCATTAAGGTAAGGAAGTATATAAAATCTTAGACCTTCAGTAATCTTTTCCTGTTGATTTCACATTTCCTAACATCCAACACAGAAAGGAACACCTTTGCTCATCTAAATTTCTGTTTGGCCTCCGCAGCAAGGCCTGCCTTCCTGCTGCCTCTATATCTGGTGTAACTCTTCTTTCTGTCCTGATGGACAGAGTTTGCTGGCACATTCACTGGTGGATATACAAAGTGGTCAGATCCTCACAAACTTTCACGGTAAACAGGTAAAAGCAGTTAGAGAATTAACCAGGCAGGTTAAACTGCTGCTGTGTGTTTTGCTTGAGTTGTAATCCTTTCCTAAACCCCTACTGTCTCAAGCATTTCATAGCAAACTCCAGTCTGCACTTCCCAAGCTCAGTCTGACTTTAAGAAATGTCAAATAAGGTGACCAGGGCAGACATTGGATTTCTTTATCAACATCCTTTTTTCTACCAGACTTGCAATTTTGCAGAAACACTCAGTGATTCCTCTTAAACTGTTTTGGAGTGCAGTAATTGCCTGCACCTTTTCTGCTGAGGTATATTGTGGGTCCTTACCACAACCTCATACCACATAGCCTGGAGTACAGCTGCTGTCTGTAAACCAGAAATTGAGTATAAGCTACCGTGTCCAATGGCACCGTGTCTCATCCTTCAAGGGAGGTATTAATCATGTTCTGGACATTTTTGTATTACTTGGAGATAATTTATTTTGGTTTTCCTATTTGATTTTGCTAAGGTTATTTCAAGACCTCTGTTATACTCCAGCTTATTCAGAGTTGGTCTGCAGAGAAGCTGGGAGGGTCAGAGCACAGAGAGCTTTTATTTAAGTCTCATAATTTTCCTCTAATAAATGAAATAACCACACTACAGCCAAGACTTCACTACAAACCCCTCCTTCAGCTGCGCACTCATTGATGCCAGGGGGCTCAACCCAGCCTTGGCCCCATGTGTTGTAAAAAATGCTTCTGAACTGTTACATCTGGTGGCAGATTGTCCCCCACAGGTACAGCTTAAATAAGGAACAAAGACAGCAACTCCACAACATGGGCTGAAATACACGTCCAAGTGAGCAAAGCCAGCTGCAGCAATGGGGGAGGCAGGAGCGTGATTACAGGAGATGGGCAACCAGGGCAGGATCGGGCCAGCCTCAAACCCCTTACGACATGAACCTGAAGAGTTCAGGGCGGACTTAGCAAATCAATTTCACTGTTATTTCTATTTTTAAAAATCTAATGATATTAACAATACGTTCTTTATTCCGTGAAATACTTGCAGAAGTAATTGCACATACTTCTGTTTAGTGCCATTTTGCGTACTTGGAAAGGAACCACATCCCTTTTTTTGGATACAGAAGAGCTTGGAAAACAATTACTACACATCCCACACCAAAGCATATCTAAAAGACTCCTGAGAAGTATGTGATCAACTCATGTATTTAGCGAAATCAAATTATTTTCAGCTATTATTCACAAAATTTCCCAGAAAAAAAAAAAGCATTAACCTCAGTTTATGGTGATAGAGGATTCCTCTACTAAAGGACTTTACCCCTGTGGCAAGTGCCTTCATAACTCTTTGTGAAAGTAAAATCTACTCACTACCTGCACCGCATTGTCTATCACACTCAGATGCTTCTTCCAATCTCTCAGTATATGCTACTTCACAAATGCACATGTACTTTAAACATCTGATTCTTTCCTTTTTAATGCTGCTACAGTGGAGCTGAGGTCAGCAGGATGAGTTCGGACAGTATATCCATGAAAAGGAGGGGGAATTAGGGGCTGAGGTTGCCACCAGTTGGCTGAGAAGAGCCAAGGGCAGGAAGGAGTCAGCTGAGGAAGGGGGGCTCAGTTTGCCCGGCTGGGGCTCCATCTCGGAACACAGCAGAAGGGGCAACTCTCTGAACAGAAAGTGCACGAAGTGGTAGAGATTTTAGCAAAGATTGAGAGGTAGCTGCCAACACTGCATCTCTAAATGGCAGAAATCTTGTAACAAGCTTTAGGTCTGGGAGATTTCCACTGCTTTGAGTAAGAAGTAAGGGATCCTTCAGGCCGAGTGTAAAACCACAGAGATCCAAGGCTTTGAAACTTGCCAGGTTTCTCAACTTTCTGATGAACCATATGGTACCTGGCATCAGCTATTTGGTCTCTTTTATAGCTACTGATGCCACCAGGATTTAGTCTTCCTGTCTCTGGAGGAATTACAACCAAAAAGAGCCAGAAGAAAAATTTTAAAATTCATTCTCCTATTCTCTCTAACGGCTACTTCACAGAAGAGGTGAAAATTTCCCATCAAAAAAAAAAAAGGAAAGAGGTTTCATTTCTTGATTCTCTTACCTAGTGGATTCTTTGGGGATTTCCATTTAAAAAGAGAAATCACAATTAAATTCAGTCTTCCCATCAGAAAACTATCCTTTCCTAAATATTTCAGCAAATATCAACAAAGTTGATATAGGTAAAAGAAATAGTAAAACAATGAACCACTCTTATTTGGCAGTGCAATGCCAAGAAGATTCTGAAGGGTTTTTTTTTAAACTTCATTGAATGGCCATCTCTATATGGAACACAGAGTCTGGGCAACAACCTCTGTACCATCGTTGTGATACCAGGGAAAGCCTCCTCAGATCCTATCTGAAAAGTAGGTCAGAATGAGAATGGCTCTGCAAACAGCCAAGGACAAGAAGCAGCTGTCAAGGTTATCCAAAATAGTAAGCTGGTTGCAACTTGAATTTTGCTGGGTTGCAACCTGAATTTTAAATGAAGAAAGGCTCTCCATAAAATCAGAACTATATATGTCAAGGCAAATTCAGATTTCAGTTTACATCTGAATGCATCAACTGTGTGGAGTCTAACGAGTTGAACTGAGGTAATGAGAAGAATTTGTTCCCACTTCTTCAAACGCTGTAGGAGGAGCCAGCTCTCGGAAAGGGACAAACAGCTCTTTGGAGCACGTCACACAGATCATTGCTTATGTGTCAACTCAGAAAGGAAAGAGGGATTTTCTGAAGTTAAAGAATAGATGTTTGGGAAAAGCCTTGCCAGTCCACTGGCCCTCAGGCTGTGCAGCTACGGTGTTTTACATATTTTCAGGAGTGTAACACCAAACTTCCAACTTACTTGCATTGCATAGCAAGAGAGTATCTCTGGGGGTGCTCAGAGGTCTCCTACCCTGACCCTTACAGAATACCAGGGATGAGTGAAGGGCACATCATTAATCTGAGGCAATCCAGACATACCAGGTTACTTGTCAAGGAAGCTCAGGTTCTAAATACTTTTAAAGCATTTGGACAACTTTTAATTTTATTTCTGAAAAATAGTTTAGAAGTTAAAAGTTTAGTTTTAGTGGAGTAATGCAGTTAAAAAACTCAATAATTAATTAATTGTCTAAGGTATCAGATTACTCTGTGACACAGAAGATTTATCATCTCCCCTTGCAATAGATACAGTCCTTTGGATTTATTAACAAGAATTCATTCAATTTCTTTTAAACTTAAAAGCCATGGTACTTACCCTAAATGAGAAAGGAAGCAAAAGAGTGACCACTTCTGTACTCAATGTGTTCTTGTCAACACAGTGCAGGATGGAGAACTGAGAGGCTTTCTACCAACTGACACTCAACACTGACAGAACTCAAGCTAAAAATAATGTGAATATCCACCACAGGAATACATGAGCCTCATGGCTGCAGGGATTGCTGCATGTGATGGCAGCTCTCCTGCTTTATGAATGAGACCTGAATTCTAATTACCCTCCTCCACTTACTTTGTAACTTGTATGAAAGTGGTGGAAACTGATTTAATTCTTGTTTCTACCAGAAAGCTTGTCTCCCAATACATCCTTTGCATTAAGGTAGTGATAAATTAGAAAAAGCAAGCAAGTTGGAAAAGCATGGCAGAAAAGTCTCTCCAGACAGGGTAGCTCAGTGACATTTTTGTACTACATTTTACTTTGCCTGTCCTAAAAGAAATCAGATTTTATGGCACAGGACATAGGTCAAGAAGTAACATTTCTATAAATGACATTTTTTAGGATTAAATGATTTGATTTTTTAACTTCTATCCAAAGGAAAGCTTGAATCATCAAAAGCCAATTCCCCACCATGAAAAATCTAAGTCCTAGGTCAAGTTCAAATATCTAAATAAAGAAAAGGTTTTCCTACCCCGCAGCTAACCCTTGCCCTTGTATTCTTAATTGAACACCTGAAGCTATGGCAAAAGGTTTGTCATTTCTGCCCTCACGCAGGAGCCCTGAACACTGAACATCTTTGCAGCTGGCTGCTCCCAGGAGCAGGAGGATGAGAGGAAAAGCTTCCCAGGTGGCTGCAGCAGCCAGACAGGGAGCTGCGCCCTGTGCAGGAGCAATGCTGGGACAGCCTGTGGTCTGGCCTTGAGATTAGAACAGTTTAAGACATTCAGTTGTCCCTCTGGCTTTAAAATCTGTTTACAATGCAGAGGTATGGTGAAGAAACATAGGAGAAGAAAAAACTTCATTTAAACAACTGTCAATATTCATTCGAACAAGGGGAAAGAAATGTTGCAGCATTGATCTGCAGAAACACAAATGTTTTAGCAGAGAATAAAACAGTTTCTCTGGGGAGATGGCTTTGGGACAGCTCAGTGGCAGAGGATTTAGATGTGTTCAGATAAATAAAAACTGTGAAGTTATTTTAATGAACTCTTTTGAGTGCGTGTTTCTATGACAATCCTAAAATTCAGGTGTTTACAAATATTTCTTTGAAAGTGGAAATCATGTGCCTTACACATCCATTTACACAGAGGGTTCCATTAGACATGGCTGACTGTGAACTGGGTTAATTTTCACTTGCTCATGGCAGACTCGGCTATCCAACTGGGAACAGCACCGATACCACCAGCCACGAGACCCACCTGCTTCCCTGTTTGGCTTTGAAAACAAACAGTTTAGGAGTAACTTGTTGCTAATGTGACTGTATGAGGTGCATGAAAAGGCAGTGTAGTAGATGTCAGATGACTGGTGACCCCCAAATTCAGTGGCTTAAATAGTGACAGAGTCAGTGGGTTAACAAGGCTTAGTCTGCCAATGCTTTCCACTTTCCTCAGGACTTCCACCCTGTGAAAGGCAGCTCCCCTCACTTGATCAAAGCACTGGCCTCTTCATCTGGAGGTGCTTTATTTCCCTGTTATGAGTCTGTAAATGATAACAGAAGGTGCAGAACCACAGGGGAGCTGAGGTAAAGCAGCTGCAGGAAATATTAACTGAACTACATCATAAAAGCAAGATCTGCTGCTGGTCACAAGAAGAACCTGCTCAGTGCAAGTGAGATTACATAAATATTGGTGATCACAAGAGGACCCAGTACAATAACCAGAGCAAGACCAAAAAATGTAAAGACCTTACTTGATTTTTCCTCTTTAATGTTGTACTCCAGCACACCAGGAGCCTCGTTCTGCACCGGCAGGCGGACTGCGAGGACCATGTTGTTCACATTACTCTCTTTCCTAACTAAGAATATCTGAAAAGGGAGAAAAGAATCAAGAGCTCAGCTACATTATGTGAGCTTCTAAACTTTATTTTAGGTCATTGGCAATGTAGATTTTTATCAGTACAATTCACCTTTAAATAGCCTTATTTCAGCTTCGTTCCACTTAGTTAAGCTTTATACAACAAAAATAATGAAGAAAGGGCCATTTCATCTGGGTGAAATTCAGAAGGAATTGCGAAGGAACTTGCAAAGTTTCTATGCATCACTGATGTCCCACTTACGCCTAAAGAAAACTATTACACTAACTGAAGAGTTTAAAACTGCACTCACAATTTGTTAAGTGATGGTCCTTACATCAGTGCCCTAAATCACAGATGAGTGACCCTAGAATGTCCCAGTCCAGATCTAAAGCAAGGGAGACCCTTGTACATAGAGTCGGTAAGGATTTGAGTGTCCATGAGTGGAACATAAGGCCAAAGGCTCTGGTGGCCACAGTGTCCATGACAGAGCTTTTTCATGGGGCCAGAAGATCATTCAGGCTGGCAAGTATCCTGGGAGGACTCTTCTCCACTCCCCTGGGTGAAGCCATGAGGCCAGACCAAGTTTCTCCGGGCTTTGTCTATACAATTCTGGAGAATTCTGGCGGTCTGAAGCTGGAGACCGTATAGCCTCTCTTGGCAACCTGTCCCACCACTTATTGTCCTCACAGGGAGAAAATGCTTCCCTGTACCCAGTCTGAGCCTCTCTGGTTTCAGTGTACACTGCTGCCTCTTCTCCTCCCACCCTGCAGTGCTGAGCACAGCCCGGCTTCATCCTCTCCATGACCTCCCTGTAGGTGCCAGGGGTTGCTGTGTGGTCCCCTGAAGTTGTCTTCTGGCTGAACAAGCCCTGGTCCCACAGGCTTTCCTCAGTGGGTCTGTGCCCAGCTCACTGCCCACCATCCCTACAGGTCCTTTCCCACAGAGCTGCTCAGCCAGGCGGTGCCAGCCCGGATTGCTGCCACGGGGCTGCCTTCCCTGGGGCAGAGCTTTGTCCACAAAAGCTTGTCTACGATCTCTCAAGTGATCATTCAAGTGTGTTGAGTGGCCCCGAAACCACAGAATCTCAGAATCAATCAGGTTTGAAAAGACCTCTGAGATCATCCAGTCCAACCGATGATCGAACCACATCATCAACCAGACCGTGGCACTGAGAGCCACATCCAGTCCCTCCTTAAACACCTCCAGGGATGCTGACTCCACCACAGAGAGCTGAGGTACTTGAAAGGAGGTCTGGAGATCATCTAGTCCAACCTCCTTGCCCAAAGAAGGATAAATTACAGCAAAAAAAAATCGGTCTGGCTCAATCCCATCAGGTATTCAAAAACATTGATAAGAGGCTCCTGAGTATTTAATTGGAACCAGTGGAACTACTGGAGACATTTTGTCCCCCCAGTGACACCAGTGGAATAAAAAAATAAAAAAAAAACCTACAGAAGACGAAAGAAAAAAAAAAAAAGAAAAGAGAAAAAAAAGATACAAGAAGGAAGAAGAAACAGAGAAGATCCTAAGTGTGTTTCTAATTAAAGATCATTGTCAGGAATATTTTTAGCATGTATTTTGAAGGTGCAGATACAACGACAAAATAATCTTCACTTCCATCTGTTCTTTGATAGTAAGCTTAGGCAGAAGGGAGTAAAGGTATTTTGGAAAAACTTAATTAAAAAATCAAGCTAATTTTGTAGCCTGGATGTTAATACTAGAAAGAGAAGTGTGAGTTGATAAAATCATTAATCAATTGTAATGTATGGAAATTTAGCAAAAAACCATTAATTTCTTGGACAGAGGAATTTTCGAAAAGCTTGTCTAGAAGCCAGGAGCTTTCCCTGGATGAGTCCCAGTCATAATGGCATCTCCAGTCACTTTGAAGCACCCATGCCAAACACACAGTTTTGGGGCTGCTTCACAGCCTCACACAGTGCTGTCATCTTGGCCTCTGAATTCAGAAGAAATGGAGCCCCAGGGCCTCAAGTCCACAATCAGGGCAGAGAAAATGCAAATAAAAGCACAGGTGTATGCCCTAAACAGGCTGATTTCTAGCGCAGGGCCGCCCCCACCTTCTGTCACAGTAAGTGTCTGCAGGTAGGAGGCAGGCAGTAGCTGCTGGGAGAGGCTGTCCCTTGCCCAGGTCCTACCACTCACATGGCAGTGCTGTCCCTCTAACCACCACGATCAGACAGCACCACCTTATATTGCTTCATCTGAAATTTAATCTAAGCAATGAGGGAAATGAAACCTGGAAATGAATCACTTCTTCTTTCCTGATGGGCACGCCTGGTTGCCATGGATCCAAGGGCTAAAATTGGACTATGGCTGTTCAGAGAAGTAGGAGGTGGGTTTTCTGAGCTGTACCTGACTGAGCTGTACCTGACCCTATGGCCTGGGTCAGGACCAGTGTTAAATTCAGTCTCTTCTATTTTCACCACAGGTGGGAATGGTGCTGCCTCAGTTTCAGGTGGGCTCAGAGTGGGCAGGAGATTCTGCCCTTGCACTGGGACACCTCTGATGCACCCCCTCTTCTGCCTGCTTCCGACTGCAGCTGAAGACTGTGTGCAAAGACAGTGTGAGCAGGAGGAACAGAGGCAAGATGTTTCCCCAAAGCCACTCAGAGGCGGGGAACTCCCTGCCCGCAGGGAATGGGTAATGGCTGAGGAGGCTCGGGGCCATACATGGCTACATCACAGCCGGTCAGGCACATCTCCACTCAGACAGAGCAGAAGAACAAACAGAATTATTTGCTCAATCTATTTGAGAACCCTGATTCAGGGTGAGGTGCACTGCACAGCCCAGGCTGCTCACGTGAATCCCACTGGAGGGCGTCACTCAGCCGTGCCAGCATTTAGCCCTGGGATAGACGGACTCAGCCAAGGGACACGTCCAAAAGTCCTCGGCGCAGGTGTGCCCTGACATCAGCTCATTTGCACCTGCCCTTCCCAAAGGATCCAGCCAGGACATCTACAGCCTGCTATGCCTCACCTCTCAGACCTCAGGAAAGGGGAGCAGCTCCCTTTGCCACAGAGCTGTTTTCCTTAAGCAAGCTCTGAGCTTTGCACAAGTGTATAATTCTGTAATACCCAGTTTATACAAACCAGATACCAATTGTTGCAATAACAATGACTCCCTGAATCTAAGGTCCTTTTCTTCACAGATTTTTTTTACATTGCTCTAGATCAGGATAATCACCATACTTGTGGGTATGGTGGTGAATGGGAAACCATCTCCATGAATCTACATGGTAAGCAAATAAAACCAGAAATAATATCCCTTGTTTTCCCAAAGCCAATATATCTGTCTTGTGCTCTTGAGAGAGGTAAAGCACCAAATAGTAATGGAAACAGAGAGCAGTCTGCTAAATACTTTTTCTTCCACACAAAAAAAAGCACTGCTCTCCTAACCACGGACAGGAAAAGTGGTTGTCTGAACTGAAATCACTTTGGACTTACCCCTGCTGTTTCTTTGCCAAGGATCGCCCCAGCCCTTTCCTGGCTCATGTTCAGCTGAAGCCAGACAGGACACGTCTTGATGAGTTTGTCAAGGATGCTGATCCCTGGAAGCTGGAGGCAATTTCGCACAGCAAGGGCCTGACAGAGATGTGTCTCTTTTCCCTCTTCACTGGTGTCTCCGACAGGGCTGAAACACAGCAAGGGAGTCCCTGGTAAGCAGAACTGCAAATGGAAAACTGGGGAGAGTAAGGACTGTAAGGACAAACACAGAGGCAGACACGGGGGCACTTAGACATCAGGAATGCTCCTTGAGGGGCATCAAACCACAGGCACGTTGTTAAGCCAGCAGGCTGGCAGGGTGCTTTGTGTTGAGCTCTGCTGGTTTTGGCTCACCCATCGATGCTGCCAAAGTACAGGTGCCCACAGACACAGGGAAGGGATGCACAGGGGCGGCCAGCACCACAGAGGGTTGAGCATGCCTGTCCCGTGGAGCCCACCCTCCAGCTGAAGGCTCTGAGAGATATTTCATGGCTTCAAAAGTAGCAATGCAGCAGCGGAGTCTCTGCAGTCTAATGGCAGACTGGTGTTAAATACTGGCTTCTAGCTATGGCGCTGATTTGACAAAGTATTTATACATGTGCTTAGCACTGCAGGCAGTGGAAATACTTGTGCTGAAAAGTCTGGTCACAAGAGCTCTACTGGATAAGGCCATGGACTCATGGGGATATGGGCCTGTCATTCATTCGATTCATTGATTTTACATTTGAAGAAAATGTAAAAGAACAAACAAAAAGTGTTTTGCTGCACTAATTTTCTGCTTAGATGACAGAATTGAAAATAGGACTCTCACTTTTTATTTGGTCTTACTTCAAATATTTTTCCTTTTCCTTTCATTTTTAAAGATACAGATCTTAAGGTACTACATTTCAAATAAGGTCAGTCTTAAACTGCTAAAAGGGAGTAATTTCAAAGGCCTAACCTAACACAGCAAGTCTGTCCCAAAAGTCAGTTTGTGTAAAAATAGCCTTTCAAATCCCAAAAGCAGCACAGAGATTTTATTTTTAGTAGTTTTTTTTTCTTTTGCAACCCTTCAAAGACAGTTTTCTCAGAAAACACAGGTGCCTCTGCAATTCCGGTTGTAGATTAAGGGTATTAGTTCACAGAATCTTGATTTTAGTCAATCCTTTTTTAAGATCATAGTCAAGACAGTAGGAATGAGAGAACTGTGCTTAAAAAAAAAGCAAATTGAAATAAGTGAAATTCTCTACTCGTGATAAAAGCCCAGCTTGCCACATAGGTGAGGGAATTTCTTTCAGATGTAGCAGCATGTAATTTTAATCAATATTGTCTGAATATATAGAGTAAAACAATGGAGGACAGATTTTGGAAGTTAACCTGATTCATCTCTTGGGGGCTTTTTACAGAAGTAACAACCAAAAAAAAAAGCCCTGTAACCACGTGAAAGGAAAACATGTGTTGGATGGCAAAATTCATACTCAGTAGTGGGAAAGAAGTAATGAGTTGAAGGGAAAGAAAGTTGAGTTATATTGAAATGTTCCGTAACAGCAAAAGTTACACCCTTAATTAGTCACATAGACATGAACCTGATCACACCTGAATGATGTGAGAAACCTAAATCAAAAGGAGGTCAATGCTGATAATGTCTTGCTGCGGCACCAGAAGGTGACGTGTAGGGCCATAGCTCCTGTGATGCTGAACTTTGGTAGCGTTAATTATGTAAGGTGGTGCCAGCAAAGCACTGATGCTCAGGAATCCCATTGCCTGGCGGGAAATGAGGGTTATCAACAAAGTCAGGAAAGCAACACAAACCAGCTTGGACCTGGTGAGCATCAGGCACACAGTGACCCTGGCACGGGGTTCCCCACAGGGGATGCAGGCATCCACCCCTCTGCTCCCTCCCACAGGCACAACATCTGGTCAGGGCCCTGCTCACAGCACCGGCTGGGGTTTGGCAACAAGAACAGACTGGTGAAGAAAAATAACAGAACTGACCTTCCAACATATGTGGCTGCATGTATGGTCTCAATTTTGGAGAATGGATAGAAAATAGAAAATAATTCCAAACTCAGACATACAAGATGAAAAAGGAAGAGCCTAAAAGTGTTTGCCTTAATGGAAAATCTCATTATTTGAGTGTGTGGAGTCTTTCAGTGCAGCAAATTTAGGGCAGTGGATAAGGCTTTTTTTTTGGCAGAACAGGAGTCCAATATCTCAGGAATGAGGTATTCTCCTCTCAAAAGCCAGACCAGCCTAGAAGGAACTAAGCAGGCTCTCCTACCCTTAGAGAGGGACGAAAGCACAGCTGAGTGAAAGGGGAGATGGTAAAAGGAAAGGCAGGAAGAGTCCTTAATGGGATCATATGGAGTCAGGGGAATGTTTGGCGAGACGTTTCCTGTCAGTGAGCTATAAGAGATGATGGATAAATCCCCAAGAGAAGAGGAAGAGGATTGCATTGTCCAAATCTCTTAAAATGCCATGTTTGGAGCAGTAGCACACGCTTTATTGAATCAAATCTGTGCTGGCTAAGAAATGGGAGCAAATGACCTCCCAGACCTTTTTCAGCTGTAATGCTGTGACCCATGACACACCAGTTGACGCAGTTATGGCACCGATGCTTGACTTCTGTCCTGGGCACAGCTGTCACAAAGATTTGGATGGGGCTGTGGGAGTGCTTAATCCAGCAATTTAATCTGTCTCTCCGGTAGCTCTGTGGCTGCACAGAGAGGAGGGAGCCCAGGCAGCTCCTGGGTTCTTGCTGTGCTGCCAGTTGAAGGGATTTCCAAGGCCACCATGGTGAGCAGCCGGCCTGTCCTGGTTTGCTCACTCAGAATTCATGCATCAGATAATTTCTAAACCCTCAGTTTTCAAAAATAACATAAAACCCCGTTTCTTGTCCCACAGTTCAGCAAAACCCTTTGCCTGATAGACACAGGTGCTCGTTTTGCTAGGTGTGACATGAAGCTGAAAAGCTGTCCCTAGAGCTGCCTGCTTTTCTTTTCTTTTATTGAGTTCTTACTGCAAAGTACATTTAAATCTTGCAGTGGCTCTGCTAAATTGGATTCAGTTGGGAAGCAGGGAGCTGTGTGCTGCATACTGACTGACAGCACAGGCTAATTAATTGCACAGTGATTACATTCACACACCTGCCCCGGGCTTGCAGAAGGTGTCTCAGGTTGCTTGTTGGAGGCAATAATAATGACAATGGTGGTCTGAGTGGTTGCACAGTGACTGTATGCTGAAGTAATGACCGCCATGACTCATTGCTTCAGAAACCAGGAGCCACACTTGCCAGCTGAATATTCCCAGAAGTCAGCAGACCAGCAAGGGGATATAATCCACTGAATTTCATGCAGGTGAAGGCCTGAGCATACCTTCGCAAGGGGTTTCACAAGTGTTGACACAAACCTGCTGACACTAAGGGCTTCCTGGCTGGACTACATGTGGCTGGTCACTCTGCATTTCCCTGAGGTAGCTGAGACACACAGCAATTGTGTGAAACAGCAGCAGGGACTGCCAGATTAATTCTTCACTCCTGCACATTTGTTCCAAGAAGAGACATCAGGTGTTTTTAGAACTAAATCTTAAATTGTAAATCAAATGCTCAGTAGTGCACTGATAAGTAATGACTGAGTGCCTTAGTATTGTTTAAATAGACCAGATGTAAGAATTAGGAGCTAGTCTTTTATTATTATGTTTTATTGCTTTTACTTCTCCCTCTGAAAATTAGAAGATATCAAGAAAGAGCAAGAGCAAGGGTTTGCTGTCCTCAAGGAAAGAGATACAATGGTATATTTATATTTATATTTATATTATAGCAGAGCAGGAACCACAGGTCTTAAAATATGTGCCAGCTGGCTTGATACTGAGGGAGAAAGACACTTGGTCACAAACTCCTTGTGCCAGGTGATAGAGCAACTTTTTGCACCAAATCTACCTGGTACCTGAAGGGATACCATTTGGGACAAGCCAGCTTGTGAGTGAAGTTGACATGTGGAAACCCTTCAAGCATAGCAAAAGAGGTTACAAGGTGCACCTGAAGCAGGAGGAAAAGATAGAAGCCCCTGAAGCCAACAGAGCAGTCCTGATGGAAGTTGATAGATGGTGCTGTTAATTCCTATGGTTAAAAGAGACAGTTGGGAGCGCAGAGCTTCATGGAGATGGGTGAGATGACAGTACTGAGAATAAAAGACTGACAGAAGTCTCACAGGTCTGGTTTACATCCTGCATCACAACCAACCCAGTTGGCTGGACTTGGCTGCAGGGCTCTGTGCCACTGGCAATAGAGGCAGATCTCTGTATCCCTCTTTTTATAGTTACCCTCTTTCCTTACAGGAATAATCAGAGTTACATGAGCAGCAGCTAAAGCACAAGGTTTCACCCACTGCAAGAAACAGAGCTGCCTATGCTTTCTTTGGTTTGTTGTCACTTCTGATTAGACAGGTGTTGAGGAACATATTTAATGTAGGTAGCTTGGTGTCCAAACTGCACAGACTCATTAAAAATCTTTGTTCAGACACATGTGAATTTGTGTGCTGTTACTTTTAGTTCACTGTGAGGGAAGTTATGCAGTGCCACAGCTAGAGGACGTCAAGCTTGCTTCCATCTTAGAAAGGGCCATTTTTTAATGCCATCTACTTACTCTCATAAGCCAGCCCACCTTCGATCACTTGATCAGTTCAAATCAAACTAATCCAAGATGGAGGAGAAGGGTTCATTTACTCTCTGGACCTGGCTTTGGT
This sequence comes from Cnemophilus loriae, assembly GCA_013397755.1. Classification (NCBI taxonomy): domain Eukaryota; kingdom Metazoa; phylum Chordata; class Aves; order Passeriformes; family Corvidae; genus Cnemophilus; species Cnemophilus loriae. The sequence continues at coordinate 152,966 of VZTF01007679.1, forward strand.
CACCTTGCTGGGTTCTTATTTCTTTCTTCCAATAGGTGGTGGAAGTGAGACCCTGAACCCAACTTATCTGCAGGAAGAGCTCCAACATCTTTGAAATTCTGGAGTTGATTCATCATAAAACATAGTACTAGGAATATGGGAAGGTAGCAAAGTGATGTATTGAAAAACTCATAGCACAAAAGCTAACTTTGTGCACCGGATGTGAACCTTGACTTGCAGAAAATTAACATTTTAATAGGTGCTTTTTCATAAAAGAGCCAAGGGATCTGACAAAAGTCAAACCAACAAACAGAAATAAAATAACCAACAACGAAAAACCCAAAAGTAGAATTAGAAGTTCTTGAGATCTTCAGAGATCATGATTAGCTTATTGTCACCCTCTAGTCAGAAATAAACAAGTTTCTTGTTGTCTGACAGGCAGAAAGAGAGGGAAAAGATGTAGGGTGTTAAGCAAGCCATGGAAGCTTCCTGCATTGTAAGGTTCTCAGATGTACACAAAAATTGGATGATGGAAATGATGTGAGCAGTTTGATGTGTCCCATGAGGCAGGCTTGCCTGAACAGTGTCCTTCCTACCTTGCAGAATGCTTGTGTTACTGGTCCACCCTGGTGACAAGCTTGTAGCTCAGGAAGTTGTGCTTCTCAGCCTGTGGTCTGCGGACAGCCTGTGGTTGGCAGAGCACTTCCTCCTACTCACTGGCCCCCTTATTCCTACTCCACTTAAATGTCCACCCTTTGACTCTTTGGTCTACAGCAGATGCTCTGCATGTCCTGGAGTTTTGGCTCAGCCTGGGAAGGACCAAGCTTAACAGCCAAGGCAGCAGTTGTTCCAGCTGCTAAAAGACAAGACAAACCAAGGGTCTCCTAAATACCCTGACACCTCATAGCTCAGGAAAACTCTGTTTCCAACCGACTCCACTTTCTGTTACAGGCACCGTCAATTTCAGCAGTGAATTTTGCACTCTGCAATTGAAGCCTCGCTTCAAGCGAGCTCTTCTGTGCCTGCCAGGGATTCCCAAATGCTCACTTCTGTGAGGGCTAGCAGGGGTTTGCACGCAGCTGGACCCTGTTTGCACGTGTTCATAAAGTTTGCCAAAGTGAAGCAAGTCATCACCCTGCCAGGGAGCTCCATTAAAGGCACAGAGGAATCAGGTGATCAGGTGTGGGACAGCTCACCCACTCTTAAACCACTCACCAGTTCACCAAGCCCTCACCACCCTGGTGAAAACCAACAGAGGAAGTTACAAAAATGAACAAGTTCTACTACGCTTCTAGGGCAAAAAGGTGTCATGGCCACATGTGCAGGTGGAAGAACTCTAATTCGTTTATGTCAATTTATTAAGTAACAAGTAGCCACAGAGCTTTCTGCTCACATGTGACACCAGACTGGCATCTTATACAGTACATGGGTCGGCTTGAAGGTCTGATAGATCAGCAGCACACCGGAGGCACTGTGTGGACTTGCACTGTTGCCTGCAGAGCAGAGCAAGGATAGCTGGGCTGGCTTGAAGGAGCTGAGCCTCAGGAGCAGGCTCTGCACAAACACATGAATCTCTCGCTGGCAGAATGACCAAGCTTGTGCTAAGTAAGCCCTGGTGCCCTGGGTACTGCCATCAGCAGGTTTAAAGCTAACACATGTATTTTCCTCATTACTTCCATAATGCAGGCAAAGGACGTGACTGCAGCTTATCTGCATTTGAACTGAGCAGAGTCTTGCCCCCACCGAAAGGTGAGGAGTCAGGTCAGCTCTGCAAAAGCCTTGCTGGGTGAGAGCTGCTGATGTTGTGAGGGACATGTAACCACTGTCCCTCATCAGAGCACAAACCCAGTGTTCAGGACCAGTGGCGGTTCTCTAAGGGCAAGAGCAGCAGGGCCAAGGAACTCAGCAACAGAGAAGTAGGGAGTGCCTGCAGTGCTTCCCCATAAATCCTCCAATGCTGCTTCCTCCTAAATTAGTCAATTACTTAATTGTAAGTGCCTATAGGGAAGCAGCCACAATACCCCTGTCAGACCCTCTTGTTTGACCTTGTCAACAACATTAGAGCACAAGACTGCTCTCAAGCAGGAGGAGCTGCAACTAAATGTTTATTAAGCTTCCAGCTTCTCTGAGTTTCCTAGGTTCATTAGGTCTGTCCCTCTATTTAAGTACACAGAGTCATGTATACTATAAAGAACGGCATATGCATAAAACCCCAAACAAAGTACAAGCTAATTCTCATTACTGATAGTTCCCAGGTCAGGTCTACTAACAAGCAAGCCTTCTCACACACACTCACAGCCATGGCATGAACAGAAACAACATAAAAAACAAACATCCAAAAATTCCCTGAAGGCAGAGCCCTTCTTTCAAAGGCCCCCCTGCTATTTTTTCCCCTGCAGCCTAGTCATTTCCTGCATTCATTAACACCAATGGAATATACTGCCTGTGGCCCCACACTGGACTGGGGCTATTATATCCTATCGGTGTAACAGGTCTTGGCTGGTATTCACAAACTGTACTACTGCCTTTATGTAACTTCGCACAAATATATTTTGCATTCAAGAATTTGTCCCACAAACATCAACTGTCTTTCTCTTCTTACTCAGTCAAAACATACTTTGGCAAGTCAAAACCACTTTGCAGGTTTTATTAGCTCTACTCCCTTCCTAACAACAGACAGTTAATGACGAGTCATTCTCCCCCACATTTACAATAAGATTTTCAGGGCATTTGTCCTTTGCCTATTTCAAACTCAAGTTATTCTGTTAGGAATTTCAGTATATCAGCAAAACTAAAGATTTTTCTTTGTGTGCAGGCAACAAAGGATCGTTTACACTTCTGCAAGGCCCTTTCAGTGCAAAGAGAAGAGAGCTGCTGAAACACCAACCAAGGCAGAATCAAAGTGGCTAGAGAACAGACATTTTCAACAAAAAACTGCAAACATGTTTGCTGGATAATTCAGTTTCTCTGGAAAGGCTTGTGCAGTGCAGGGACCAGAAGCAAATGTTGTGAAGAAAAGAAACAACTTCCTAAGCTTTAAGACCATAAGGAAACCCCAGACTTCTCTCACCCTCCCATGTCAGTGCACGAGAGAGGCCCAGCCAAGCCACGACCCAGAGAGAAGGGCTTATTCTCTGCATTCCAACAACACCTTAAGTGGTGGAAGCCCCGAGCACCCCTGCTTTTACTGCAGGTCAAGGTGATAGGCAGAGGTTTTGCCCCTTTCCAGCTCATCTGGACAGGAAGGAAGACAGGAATGGAAACCCAGGGAATGCTTTTCTATATTGTAATCACCTAACAAAGAGGGGAAAAGGAAAATAAAAGGGAGGGACAAATTTCCAATTCAAACTTCCTTAAGAACAGACCCCAGCTTAGCTTTCATAAAGCCATTCTGTTTCAAACCCTATATATTAAAAATTATTTGAAATCTGCATGATGTGTTAGAGCCAAAAACCTGGGCAAAATATTTAGAGAAACATCAGACTTGTGATAAAAAGCTATGGCCTTGCTCACCCTGTGAGTGGATTGAGTGTAGACATGAGACACAGAAGACATGAGAGGCTAACCACACAAAATTACATAACACTGAGCAGTTTTCCTCTGTACTAAGAAATATCTGCAAATGCTTATCTCAGTCATGATTTGCAACTAGAAATGGTCGTTTTGCCAAGGGAAATAAATCCACTGGACTTTCATTCTGCAGTATCTGAAGGAGCAGAGCACAGGACTTCTGAGGTCTCTCCTCTCATAATGCACCACACAAAGTGGCTTGCTTACACACAAATATTCATGTTTTGGGTGAGATTTCCTTCCAGAGCCAGTGTGAATGGATTTCAATATGCGGTGCTCTTAGTGAAAAAAACAAATATCTAAATCCGTGAACCTATTCTTTGTCTGTCTTCCTCAAGCCTTACTCCAGCAACTTCATATGCTTCTTAAACTTTGATTAGGCATTAGAGAAATGTGTTTATTTCTTGCTTTATTACCTGATGGGATCCCTGCCTGCATTTACACTGGGGCGAGGCTAGAGATCTGCCTTCCTGAGGGAAGGAGAGGAAGAAGAAAAGGGCTCATTTGGGTATTCCAGGGATATGGAAGGGTGGTGAAAGGACATGGTCCCTCACCACCTTCTAGTGGTGAACACCTCCAGAACACCTAGAAACAACTCAGGGTGGGAGAGGTGTTCTAGTTGGCTAAGTTGAGCAACCTGTCTTGTGGGTGGCCATGGCCCTCGTCATCCTGAGCTGGTGGGACAGCCTGGCACCAAAGGGCTGGTTAGTGCAGCAATGTCAGAAGCTGCTAAAATGTCCCCTGCAGTGATTACAGAACCTGCCAAGCAGCAAGACAAACCTGTCAGCTCCCTCAGACCCCACCAAGCCACTGCTGGGACCTCAAGCTTGTTAATTTAATTGTGTTTATGGTCACTGAATTGCCAGGGCTAAAATGTAGGGAAGTCATGAGCCACAGGCTTTGTGTTCATAGTAGTTTAAGACAATCCACTGCATGGCTGTCTTGGTCATGTCCTCCCAAAACATCTGTGCTGCAGCCACCCCCACCTCCAGGCTATTGCTTGTCTGACACTGGGGCGCTCTGGCTCAGGGGGCCAGAGGGGGAAAGGTCAGTGCTGGACACAGCTCTCTGGCCTGGCTCCCTGCTCAGCTTGGTGAGGCATGCACAAATATGAGACTTGGATTCAGCCCACTGGCACCAATCACCCTGAATTACTCCCTGGAGCTGCTGCTTCTCCAGTAAGACCAGAGACCACCATGGGTGCATAGGTTTCTAAATGGGACACAGCAATTTAACACCTAGAGTCAGGCAGGGTAAATCTAGACTAGATCTAGACAGCTAGCTCTAATAGCAAAGGGACACAGCAGAATGCCAGGCCAAGGGACTAAACCCATCATCTATTCCTGTCTCAGGCTGCTCTTCACAGCGCCCCTCCTACAATCTCTACTGGTTTCCCAGCACTGAGGACACATCTCTGCTGGGAGGGCAACAGTCGTTTTCCCTTTTGGCTGGAAAGGGTATCAGTGACATCCAGCCTAAGATCAACTACTTTCTAATCCTAAGAAAGGATTAGAATGCGAGTTCAGGACAGAATTACACAAAAACATTCCATATTACATATTTGTCCTATGGACAGAAAGGAAAGTTGCCCAAATCCAAGTTTTTTCCAGTGTGTTGATTCAGCAGCAGAAGCTTTGAGCTTTGCCTGGTTTCTTGTTTTGTGGAGGGTATCAGGAGTGACAAATTCCTTGAGGAGAACTCAAGGAGGCAAAAAAGGAAAGAGAGAAGAGAAAAATTCTTGGCAGGCAAGATGAAAGGTTGGGCCATGTCCCAGGCTGTCATTTAGCCAAGTATGTGTGACAACCTTTCTTTGCCTAGAAGTCTGCTAGCAATTTGCAGAACAGTGATGCAGGTAGCCAGCAGTGCTGTCCGTCTCCAGACTCTGCTATTTGTTGGTCTCTCTCTGTTTCCTTGGTGAATTTTTCCAAGCAGCAGAAAATTTAATCCAGTTCACAAGGGGCTGCAGCTGCTTTCTGTTGTGCCCAACAGCTGCTTTTACAAGAGAGAGACTTCAAAAGACTGGCTTTCTCCAGAGGGCAATGGGAGGGATGTACACGAGCTGTGTTTGGCAAAGTTTTCCCAGCATCCAGAAGGTTGTCTGTATTCTCAACAAGCCACTTGGAATTCCCCAACAGTTCATTAGCCTTGCAAAAGCAAAGATAAAGTACTAATTAACATGGTCAGGAGATCATTTCAAGCAGTAAGACAGGTCTTCCAGCCCTACCAGGAGCAGCGCTGATACACAGACTCCGAGTCACCTAGAGCAACTCCCAGCAGCCCCACGCCTTGCAGGATCATTCTCAGAGCCAGGATTCCAGGCCTGCCTCAGAGAACAGCTCTCAGGGTGGGGTTTCGTGCTCCTCCTCATCCGGGGAAATGGAGGGTACTGCAGGAAGAGCACCACTTCCACACCCTCCCAACACACCACTTCTGCTTCAGCTGTAGAGGCTGTGTAAACACTGAGGAAGCTGGTTCAGCTCCATAATCCAGCAGGGAATTCATCCACCAAAAAGAAAAGGCTTTCTGAGAAATTGATTCTGCTCCTAACATCACCCCAAACTTAAAGGATGGTCTGAGGAAGACCAGGGTTTCACTGCTCAACAAGGATCCATGGGATTGGGCTATGAAGTAAGTGACTATAATCAAATCAGTTCCATGAATTCGTGCCTCAGTTTCCCTTCCTATAGTGATAGTATCTGTCTTCAGCTGGTTGTTGGGAGGCTTAATATCCATGAAACACTCAGAGATCCTTTAATACACACAAGGACTTTATATTAATCACACGGTGTGATTACAATTACTGAAAACACTTTGTCCCTTTTAAAGGTACCAGTAATGCAGAAAGCAGAAATCCTTTACTCAGACATAAATACATTCCCTGTTTAGCACAAAGCTTAGAGAAAGTCTGGGAAAGGCACACACATAGGCATGTATATATTCATCTATTTGAAAAGAGTTGCATTCCACAGCACTCCCTGGCTCGTGTGCATCTAACAGAATATCTATTTAGGAAAATCTGACTAGCACAACCAGCTATGCAATGCTCACATCTGCTAATCCTTTACTGCTCAAGTAATCATCTTCACTTGCAAAAAGATTTATACTATTTTGGGTGCAGGCAAAGAGGAGCTAAGCACTTCAAAACTCTTGCAACTGATTATCTTGAGGGAAGCACTGCCTTTATGTTCCCCTCCAGCAGGGTATAGACGAATCTCGTTTCTGGAGGTGGGTAGAATTACTTTAGCTAGCTCAGACAGGTATAGAATTGACAGAGGAAGGGCTTGTGGCTACAATATTTACCATACTGGCTGACGCTTGTAGCTCTATTTCATTTGCACAGGTTAAACAGCACTGCTCCCTTGACCATAGCTGCTTTGCAGTGCTGTGTTACCAGCTACTTCCACAGACACATCTCCCCTCAAAATTCATGGTTAAAGGACACCAGCTTGACTTGACAAGCAAGACTTGAGGTCTTGACCTTTTGGACGACTTTTGAAAATAACCACCATTTACTTAGCAGTCTACTTACCTACTTATCTGTATTGTAATAGCATTCCCTGTCCTCCCTAAGGATAAGTGCATGTTCATAGCTGGAGTGGGCCCCCACCTCCCTTACCCGAAACTGGTCCAGTAACACAACCTGCAGGTGTGGCAGATGGATGTGGTGGTAGCTTCCCCAGTCCATCTGCCTCGGGGGCCAGCTCCAGCGTGACATGCCGGCCAGTTAGAACCCCACGGATGAAGAAGATGGAGGGGGAAACAGGTGGATTTTTTACATGGTTACCAGAAAAGTGACTCTAGGGACCTGTGAGAGGTCACAGGAACTCCGTGGAGGTGGGTGTGTGAGGGTGGTAGACAGAAGCTGAATTAAAGACAACTGAGGGATTTTGTCTAGCTGCAACTGGCTCCAGATGAGGATTTACTCTATAGATTCTGCTTTGTTGCTCCTCATGAAACACCCACCCAACACCACAGAAAAAAACTAATCTCAAAATTAGGATTAGGAAGTAATGTAGGACACAGACTGAATTGCAGACCAATGCCTGCTCTGAGATCCAAGAACTGCAACTTCATTGCCCTTCTAGCATGATTTTGCATTAACTGCTTCCACAGGTTCTTGAAGGCCTTCTTAAACTCTCTTCTGCAGTGAAACATGGTCTCCTTTCATTCTTGTTTTCTCAGTTTTGATCTAGAGAAATCTGAAAGTCTTCTTTGGTAGTATGAATACTTTAAATTTTTTTATAGTCATCAAACATCAGCTTTGTAACTATTTCTGCATTAATTCCTCAGAAGGAATTAAAGGCTTCAGGTCAGCAAAATGATCTATGATTCAGCTGCTGCTCTGAACACTGGGACTGCCAAGACCAGGTCCATCCCAGCACATCCCATCCCCTGTGACTTTAGGACCACCCAGAACTGATGACATTATAGCAAGAGGCATCATAGCCTCTCTTTGGTCTTCATACACATGCCTATGTGTGTGGTTTAGAACATGTGCTAAACATGCTTTCCCCTGTTTCTTTCTAATCCTAAATCTAATTAGAAGGAATATAATGGCATATTAAATACCTAAATTCATTGTCATTAATTTGTAATTCCTCACAAAGGGCAATGAAACAATCACAAACATACAGACACCCTTCCCTACACAGGGAGAATGCCTTTTGATACAGCTGGAAAACTGTGAAAGACTTCTGGGGCACCAAGGGTTTTTGATGACCATATCTTCGCTCTACCCACAGATCCATCTGCACTAGAATTTGACCAGTCATTCCAAACATGCCTGTTCATTCTAATTACCTTCCAAAAAGCTGTTTCTTTCTATTCCCAAATGCAAAAAACCTTCTCCCTTCAAAATTATAAAGGTTGAAGGCCTGTGATGGACAATATTTTGTCCAAGTTTCACTAAGGCACTTTGGTTTCTGTGCTCTTTATCAATTGACACAGACAAGCATTGAAAACTCTCCAGCTTTTTTCTTCCTAATGGATTTGGTTTAGGTATTTTCTTTAATGTCTATTATTCAGATAATTTTGGAGATTTTTCTGAGTCTCACAATCCTATATCATTGATCTCAGAGAAACCATCTATATTTACTGATGAACGAGTGGAAATTTAGTCCTACTGTCATTTGGAAATATGCTATAAAATAGATATCTCTAAAGTATCTGGACTATGTATATGTGGTTTGATAAGGGATGGAGCCAGCCCAAATTTGTGCCAAGCAACCCTCCCAGCTGGTCTCCAGGACCCACTGCTTTACATGAATACGTGTGCACACAGAGCAAGGGAGATGTGTGCAACTTACGTGTACATTTTTCAGCCTGTGTTGCCTCTAGGCTGTAAAGCCAACAACACAAACCAGCACGTAGCCATTTAGGACAGGAAGTGAAAAACTATATTTAGCTGAACCTGTAGTAGAAAGTAGATGATCAGAATATTGCTTACATTTGTGCCCCCGTTCCTGTGAGCACTGGTATAAGACTGTCTGCAGTGATGAGAAGTTCCCGCTCAGGGACAATATTCCCAGTGTGGTCTGTCCTCTAGCAAACACTGAGACATCTGCCTTCTCTGCCACCACCAGCACCACTGCACAACCTGCTCCAAGCATCCGCTAAGTTTGGCAAGGACTCACTTACTGGAAGCGCTGGAAAAATCGTGTAACAAGTCAGTGTGGTTGTAAACATGCTTTTCAGTTAAATGGATTTCAGGAAATTTTGTCTCCTCCCTACCAAATTCAGGAAGCTTTGGAGAGGATCTTCTTCTTTGTATCTTTACGGTGATATCCCAGTCTTGGTACAATGCATCTTGAGCACAGAGATTTCGTTTCTGAGAAGCACCATCCCCCTCGACTGGAAAATGTATCCCTTATCAGAGCTTGACAGACAGCAGAGCTTTAATAACACTGGTTTGTTTCCAGTTGCCTGAACTGTCCCCTCCCCATTCAAACACCACATCTCACAGGTTCTGGGTGGAGGTTTTCTTTGAGGAAAACTTTGCATTGGGTCCAAGACTTCTCAAGGCCAACAGACTTCTCCACTGATTTAAATAAACTGAGATTAAGCCCTTTACAAATAAAGGCTTTGAGGAGTTTTTAAGAATTTTTTTCCCGGTTCAAGCCTGAACCTGATAAAAGTTGTTTTAGGATCTATTTACTGCACTGCAGAGACGTATGTGTAGCCTGGGTAGAAGAATCCCTTGATAACAAAGCTCTTGTGGCCAACTAATAACACCAAGGTCATGGGTTTGATCCCTGTATGGGCTATTCACTCAAGAGCTGGACTCAATGATCCTTGTGGGATCACAGAACATTCCACAATTCTGTGAAAACTCCCATTCCAGCAGAAGTCACGGTTTTCATAGCATGCTTAATAGGTTCTCTGGTGTGCTCTATACAGGAGATCAGACTAGACAATAAAAACATTCCCTTCTGAAGCTAAAATCTGTGAACCTATGAGAGGTGTTCACTTTACAGATTCCTCCAGTGCTTGACCTCTTTATGTCTACATTCATCACATGCAATCTGTCAACTGTGATGGTGGGTTTTGTGCCAGAAAGAGATGTCACCAAAAAGATGCACAATCATTACCTCATTAGGTAATCTGGAGTCTCAGAAATGAGAACCACTGTAACCTATCCCAGCTACCTGAAACAGCCATTATCTCAAAGATGTATTTGATATTTGCACATAACATCTCTGTCTCAGCTCCTGCCCGCTCTACTCATCATATCCTCCACACATTTGCCAGATGTCGGAGTGAAGGTGTATATCTTTACATGAAACCACGGTCATCAGGCTCAAGCAGCTCACATTTCTCCAGATGTTTTGTGATCTCACCACTTATTAATGTTCCTAGGAGTTAGTCTGACTCTAGGTGAGAATGAATGGTTAAATTTCCCTGCTTCTCTCCCAAAGCATTTTGGAAGAATTTAATTAGATTGTTTCTATCCAGCCCCTAGCTGCACTTCTCCCTCATTCCTCTCTGAGTAGCTACTAATTCTGGAGGCAGATTTCTCCCCAGTGTCTTTCTGACATTTCACAGATATAAATCAGCAAAACTTGTTTATGGATTTACTACATGCAGAATAGACCCTAGTCCTTACTAGGAGTGAATGCATGGATATTTCCAAGTTGCTGAGGTACTTCCATGATAATTTGCACTGCCATAGTTTCTGTGCATGTGAGTAAGCTTTCACTTTTAACTAATGTTAAAACTACGCTGAACAGAGGCGCAATCTCAGCAATTGCTCATTCAGTTTTTGCGCACAGAATCTTAAAATCAGATCCAGATTCTCCATCAACACCTTGCCTTAGGTTACCATTTCTTTTGAAAGCTATGAACTCCAAACACTTTGTGTAATTTGCGCCTAATTCGGCGTAACCGTAACAGGAAATCAGCCACACACCATTTAGAAATGTTTCTAATTCTGTAATGTGTTGGAAGCCACAACATATGCCTACTAAATAGTAATTTTGAGGATCTTCAGCAATATTATAGCATGTAAGCAGAAAGAGTTAAAATAGATTTTAAAATATCCAAGTTCCTTTTTATGAGTTGGAGATAGATTGAAAATAAAGACAATCAGTTAATGAAATAAAAGGTCATTCTGTTAAATTGTTCAGGTGCCCAAAAACCTATGAAGAATGCATGCAGCATGCCCATTGATTCTTCAATATTCCTCCAACCACTTGATTCACAGTCCAAATCTAGGGTGTATGGCTTGTTTACTTTCTCCTGCAACTCTAGACTGAAAATAAACCTTTGCAAGCATGTGGCTCATTTTGGACATCTCAGAAAGAGATTAACAAATGTATCTTCCAGTTTATCATACTTAACATCTAAACTGTCACAAATGCAAGGAATATCTGCAAAGTGCAAATTCTTTGGTTTACCATCTAGTAAGTTCCTCTTGCCAGTCTGCAGGGATTGGACGCTTTCCTTTTTTCCTGATGGCTGTGTGATCCTTGTCCCTCAGTATTTAACATTACGTGGAACTGAGGAATTATACCTTGAAACAGGAGTGGCATTGTTCCACTCAATGCAAACAACTGAACAAGGCAAAAGCAGTGACAAATGCAATGCAGGGTTCTGCCTCCATTCCCCCCACTCCATGAGTGTATTTGGGAACAGTGCTGTGGTAAAAGCATCACACACTGGCCTGTCAGCAGCAATTTCACCCTCTTTTTGACTGAGTGTGCTCCAAGTAGGGCAGCACCCTCAGCAGCTGGAAATGCAAGTATCCCGTATCTATCCACCCATCCACACAGCTGCTTCTACTGTACCCATCACAGAAATATCTGGGAGCTTTTATTCACGGAAAACAGGCTAAGTGTGTTAGACAGATAAGAAAAAGTCTCAGTATCTGGTATTATTATGGTTTTCCAAGGGGGTGTAGGGGGGTGGTGGCTGACAGTTTCAGCAGCTATGTAATTTTCCCCTGACTGTTTACAGCAGGAAACAGAAATGCCCAGCTTCAGCACGGGCTTTATGATACAACCAAGCCTTGGGAGGATTCCAGCCTTATCCTGGAATCCCAGTAGCTTGCTGACTGTCCTCCGAGTCAAAACCCATTTTCTCTCCCACTGTTTTCCCGGGATTTGGTCCTGCAAGGTGCAGTGTTTCGGCCAGAAGCAAGGGAAGCCTGTAGTCTTTTCCTGACAGAAAGTAGATTTCAAGTCTCCTGGGAGTCTGGGGACAGGGTTCGTGTACACCTTAGCACGCTGGCACTGAAGCGACCATCAGCTCGTAGGGATGAGCCCTTACCCACTTCTGCATTTGAGCAGAAACAAAGCAAGCCTCCCAGAAAAGCTTTGTCACATTTCCAAAACCAAAGAAGTCCCTTTTTCTGTCCTTTGCCCCAAACTGCAGCTTAGGATTCATCCTTCTTCCTTAAATAGCTAAGGTTCAAGCTAAATAAAGGTATTGCAGTTAGTTTTTAGCTGGAACATGTCAGTTAAAGGAAATACTGTAAATTACAACACAGTCATGCCACACCATTGTGACTGTGTAACTGGTAACTCAGCAGTCAGCTCACAAAAGCAGATGAGAACTCTTTGTTAAGTAGGAAAAGGAAAGCAACAGTTATTAAAAATGAACAGTCACTAAAGATTCAGGACTTACCCTGAGTCATCCCTGGCTCCCCTGTCTCCTGCTGATGTTTTCATCATCACAGCAAACTTTCAGTCACTTTCTGTATCACAGTGGCTTGAGAGTTCCTCGGTCAGAAAAGCAATTCCTTCCCATTGCTGAGCAGAACTTCCACATCCTCAGGTTTTGTACTGAAGATGGTATTTCAAGGGCGTGAGAGGGAAGATGGTTAAAAACGGCTTCAGGCTCAGTAGTATCAGAGGGCAGAGGACTAAACGAGCACCGAAATGAAAGCAAACTACCAAGAAGATCCGATTTTAGCCTCTCTTATTTCTACTTCCTGTATTTATATGAACGGGGGATTTCAGGAAGAGGCAGTCTTTGGTGGTCAAGGGTATGTGGGAGTGTGTGTGTGTGTGTGTGTGCGTGTGTCAGATTAAGCCATATTTAGTAGTGCAGGCAGGTTAACCTTATTAGAAAGAAGGGCCTGCGACTTTCAACTTACTTGTTTCTCTAACCTAAGTAAGTTTCACAGGAAATAGTTTTACAGTACAGGTATACCAGGAGGCAACGGAGCATAGTGAACTTTGTAAAGGATTTTGTAAGGCAGCAAAGCAGTAAGTCTCCGTCTGCAAATTCCTGAAGCATGTGTATTTCTACTGCTTGAGTAACTGGAACCAGATGGAGCTTGGAAACCTTTCTATTTACACAGGACCTGAGAAAATGAAACGTCTAACACAGGCAGAGGACAGCTTCGCAAAAGCACTCCCAGTTAAAGCAAAAGCTAATGATAAGGTTGTGTGACTGCTGGCAAATGAATAGCTATCCACGCTGGGAAGCTCCCGTCGGGCTCCGTGCACGTTTGACCTGCAGTTACTGAAATGATCGAGTGTTTGCCGTGCGGGAAACCCGACCGAACACACACCAGCTGTGCAGGCTGGGGGCTCACAGATGTGCTTCACACAGGGCTGGTGGCACTCCTGTTTGGCAGCCCTGTTGCTCCAGAAATATTTGATGTTAGGAGAACATCTAATGGAAAAAATAAAGGCAGAAGTAGAAAGAAGAGGTGGAGAAAAGCAATTGCACGGAATGGCGTGGGAGACGAAAGTAACTTTTTGCCCCTTTTATCTGTAGAAGGAATTTCTCAGCTTTCTAAAAATAGACCGTGCCACACAGTCCACAGCAGAAACGCAAATGCCAGGGAGCTGTCAGTGTATTGGCAAGAGGGAAACTAGACCTCAGTGCAGAACACAGAGCCAATTCTGCTGGTACTGAGATAGGGAGAGTCAGGGAGACTTACCATCACCAAGTCACACCTTCGATGTAACGCAAGACAAAATTTTCCCAGGATTTTTTTTGGTTTTGTTTTTGATAAAGACTGTAACTTCAGTTCACATTAGGAAATTTATCCTCTAGCTTTTACAAGGATTTATCTTAGAAACTCTATTCTCTTAGAAAGAACCTTACTGAAAGAGTGCATGATGGAAAATTCACCACCCTTCTAAGTAAGGTATCTTAGTGCTTAATTGCTGATATTATTTAAATTCACACCTGATTTTTTGCCTTATCTAATTTTAAATTTTCAGCTACTGTATCTTGTAATTCTCTTTTCTACTATATTAATGATCTCTTTGCTCCAACTCCTGGAGTCATTTTCAGGCAACAACGAACTCATTCAGTGAAAAATTTAGTCCTTTTAGAAAAACTGGTTGGCTGAGATTCACTCATCCCTTACTGCAGACTTGTCAGATCTCAGCTTAATCCTTCTGTGGGTTCTGGGCTCAGAGGTCCAAGAAAAAAATATCTTCTAGATTAGTTCACCAGCTGGGCACCTTTGAAATGCACCTCGGGTATTGGCATGAGAACAATCTCCTACACGCGTCACACAAATTTAACTCTACCCCAGTTTCCACTTCCCTCCCCTGCAATTCAGCAGGGACCAGGCCCACTCAGCATTTGCCCTTGCTTTGCTGGAAAAAAGGGTTTGCTGAGACAAAAAACTGCAAAGTTGTGCTGCTTGCATGGACCTGTTCACACAAATAGGCAGCTGTCCTAGGCAAAGAACTAAGATTTTGGAAATGCAGAACACAACAGAGTTAAGACAATTCCAATTATATTTTTAGAGGAGAAAAAAAAATTACTAGAACTATTAAAAAGATCTGGGAAAAAATGGCAAAAATACAGAATACAAAATTCCAGTATTTTCGTGCCATCTCAGTTTCATGAGATTCGAGTGAAATCTTTCATACTATTTCCAATGTAAGGAATGCAGTTTCAGAAACCTGAAGTTTTGAAATTTGCTTTGTTAAAGATATTGACCAAATTTAATTTTAAAAGTCTCATATTTTCTGCAAAATACTCAGTATTTCTGTAAAATATTTAAAATACAAAAATGAAGACAAATTTTGTCCAAGCTTTACTAGGTGTTTTTTGAGCCAGAGATTTGACAGGTTTAGTATGTGACAATGTGTTCTAGTATCAGGCTTTGGAAGTAAACAATTATACAAAAACTAAATGACAAAATAATATCCAGTTACTTCAAACTGACATTCCTGTTATAAATCCAAGACAAATGGGAGGAAATTACATCTCTTCTAGGACTGATTCACCCTTTCCATCTTAAGCCACAGCATCCTGCAGCCCTTTTTTGTAGTTTTATGCAGCTGGGTTGGAAAGGTTTAAAAATGGCTTATGGGGGAAGCCATTACGTACAATGAGCACTTGAGCTACAATAAAGGGCTTTCAGAATATGCCCAGATTACAGGACACTTCTGCTTTCCATACAGTAGGGAGTGGCTGCATCAATAATATGGCCTGTGACAGGAGCCCTTAGGAACTGCCATGCCTGTTGTGTCACTAATCCATAGATTATGTGCCTTTTATAGAGCCTATTACATAACAGATCATGATGGGTCACCGTGTCAAGGATGGAAGGATTAAATGAAGAGGTACTTTTCACATTCACATTCTGATTTTTAAAAGTTAATTCTGTGTATAAGAAGGAATCTTCTTCTTTCCCCAGCTTAAAAAAATTTAGCCTAGCATACACTAAAGAATGGAATCTTACACAAAACTCAAAGAATGCAGAATATCCTTTTTTTTCCACTTCCATAAGACTTTTCTGTAGATGCACAAAATCCTGCAGTGGCTAATGCCAGGTTTATACAGCAGTAGGGATTCCAGTCTCATGCACACTGCTTAAGAAAAAGGAGATCAAGCTTTGTTTTAACTTGTATCTCCTGGTAGTTAACTGGCTAGGGGTATTCACGAGAAGACCTTTCCTGGGAAAGGAAAATAGTACTGTGTGGCCTTTGGACCTTATTTCCAGCCTCTCATCAGCAAGCAGGACTCAGTGTGAACCTGCTGGACACCAATATACCACAGGATGAGGCAGCCAAAATGCTCTTGATCAGGATTTTCTCTGAGGTTGCCAGAATTGCTTCTGGATCAGTGCCTCAGTACAGCAAACTGTGTTCTCAGCAAACTGAGTTCTCAGTTTTCCAGTCCCAAAAGAGCAAACTGTGTGTTTCAGGACTTCTGCAAATCAAACCAATGCACTTAATTCACTCCAAATAATGGCTTGATCCAGGCAATACTCCCTGGAATACAGAGAATGTGACCCTTCTGCCACTCAGTTCATCAGGGTCCAGATTTCACCAAAAAGGTGTAGGCACATATCCTATCTGGGTCCTGAAATTTTAGATTTTCAACAATATATACAGGAATGTTTCACGTCTACTAATCATCTGAGAAAAAAAACAGCAAACAGTCTTGTTTATAGAATTTATTGATAGTGTACATATTTTTATATAGTGCATTATAATACTGACTGCTATAATCTTTATAAATGCTGAGTTAACTATTTTTTAAAATTCTCACAACAAAAATAATCAAATATCATGCCAACATTTTGTAACAAATTATCACATTAAATCCATTTGGATTTCATGACATATTTATCTGTACAATGGACCCCATATCACAGAGCATTCACAGTGCATAAGGTCACAGTCATTGAAAAAATAAATAACATGAGAGATTTCTGTTATTTACAGTTTACAAACCCATCCCTTTCTGTTTTCAAAGTAAGCAGTTCTAGAAAGTTTTCATGATATTTAAAGAGGTATTGCACCTCTGAAGGGTGCACTGCAAATGCCTGCAAGCATGAAACACAGGTTTTTAAAAGGTTCAGAAGTTATTTTAGCGACCATAAACGATTTCAAATAATTTCTTGCAACGGAGGAGATACCATGAGCCAAACTCTATGCTCATTTCCACTGATACTAATTTGTGCCAACTACCAGGACATTAATGAATACTGGCACCACTCCCAAGAACGTGAAGGCAAGAATTTGGTTATAACTTTGTTGCAGTAACAGCCATCTGAAACACAGGTGTTGCTGGGGAAGCAGATTTACAAGTTTTCTTTGCATACATAACTGGTATATGAATAAAGGCCATAATCTTTCTGCAAAAACCCTCTGAAAGGAAGCATCTCAGTTGTTATTAATCTTTCTAGAGATTATATCTGTCTGGTTTTCATATATTCTGATACCTTTAGAATTTGTCACCATGCCTAGTGCTATAAACCAATCTTTCTATCTGTCGTTCAAGTTTATCAAGACCATCTCAGTGATAGGACGGCAATGATCGCCTACATTCTTTGTGCAAGTAAAAAAGAAAAATAAACGGGATTAAATTCCAACTGGCAATTCTTCTAAGAAAATACCCAAATGGCATTAATTTCCCGTAATTATTCATTTCTTTCAGACAGTGCACTGTAGGGTAGCAAGCAGAACCATGTGATGAACGAACTGCCACAATCACTACACACTTCAGCCTGTGGAGAAGCAGCCACACGCATCTCACGTGTCAGGAGAGGCATGCACAGGATTTCACAGACTTCTCTGGGGAAAACCATCAGGGCCTCACACGTGGGAAAATGTGAGAAAAGCGTACGCTCACGTTATTCAAAAGGAGGCTTTTAGACATGTACACAGTAGGTCAGAAATTGGAATGCACACACCAGCTGAATGACATTCTCTTCTTCAGCAGGACATTGATCACTTGCATAAAGACTTTTCCAAATGGTTCAAGGGAATAATAATGGGTTTGGTACAGAATTGCTGGAACAAAACACTGTCATTTACCTGCGTAACCATCACATAAATCTGACCATCCAACAAAATGAAAAATGCGGCATTCAGACTCATAGAAATAGAAAGAAAATTGTGCAGCAAATGCATGAGCTGTAGAGATTTTCTTCTGAGTGTTTAAACACAAATAACAGAGAGATCTGAGGCTTGCAATGACAGAACATTATGCTCCAAGGTGATGTACTTCAATTAGGAAGATTCTTTGGTTTCACCTGGCTATCAGAGTTATTTTAGTGCCTGTTTCATATTACATAACGTCTGATCTTTCCTTGGCATGAATAATCAGACAGTATTTCTACAACTTACAGAACTCTACCAAAACCAACCAACAGTGCGACACAAGTAAATGGCATTACAATTGCAAGAAATCCAAGAAAGGAAGATGACAAAACTCGTGAGGCATTTGTGCAACTAGAGCAAACACATAACAGAAACAAGTGTAATTAAAGCAGAGTCACAAGGGAAATCAAAGAATAGAATCTTCTCTACAATTGCTAAGTATTAGATTAGTAAAGACCTTCGCCATTTGTTTACATGTTGACAGAAAGTTTATAAATATAATCTAAATCCAGAAGCTAACTTTGTTTGTTACAGCTGCAGCAAGCATATAAAAACAAAATAAAATTGGCACGCCAATGACTGAGCCAGGAGAAAGATGGTTGGCTATGCTGTACCTGCTGGGAAGACTTAAGGTGTTCTTCTAGGCTAGACTTCAGCCCAGAGAGAAGCCCTTAGATCATCAAAGAGACATTAAGATAACCATATCTTCAGCTTCTTAGATTTAGACATGCACACCCTGAGCTTGAAATCTGTACTCAAGCAATACTTTATAATGCAGTACAATTGTTATGGTGAATAAATGGAATCAAACTCTGCTGAACTCAATGGAAACACTCCCAGTTCCTTGCTACAGACAGGATTAAACCCCATGGGTCTATGGGGGACTGTGCTACTCCAGGGGAACTGCAGCACAAAAGAGCTGCTCAAAGCCCTCCTTGGCCAGCTGTAACTCAGTTTTGATCCCCCTCATACACAAGGGCAGATGCCAGTTGAGAAGTCTGAGACAAGGAATGAGTTCTCTTATTCACAAGAGTGGAAATCCAAAGTGGTAGCAGCAGAGCCGAAGTCCACAGATTCTGGTCAAACCTTTTAATTTGAGAAAGAAATAAAATCTTTATACTACAAAACCAATAGAACATGCAAAGAACTGAATATGATGAAAAAACCCAGAAACATGCTCTGCTGTCATCTTAGGACACGATCCAGCAAGGCACTTGGATAGATGCTCAGGTTTAAAATGGAATCAAACCTATTGAAGTTAAGCTTTGCTGGATATGGGAGATCTTTTTCTGAGTTGTGTTACTTTTCAGTGTTAGTATGCTGGCAAATTTCAGATCTCACTAACAGTTTTCTCTCTCACATCCACCAGCTTTCTTTTCACTCTTGAGCTGAACATTAACTTACAGAACATTGTGACATACATTCCAAACTCAGCCAGCTACCTTTTGCAATGATTAATAAAACAAAATGGCTACAAAATTTTATAGATACAATCTGAACAGCTGCAGTATAGAACTGTGCTAGCTGGAGAGCCAAGCACAAATCACTCCTTTTCTTGACTAGAAAATGGCAAATTTTTTAATGGTTTCCTGACCACACAAGCTAATGTTTTTCTTTTTTTTTTTTTTGTATCCATGTGAAAGGCACTAGTCTGTTATTACTCGGCAACAGCCTCCTGAATTACTGATACATTCTGATGTGGGTTTATCTGCAATACAACAATTTGTCAATCAGATCTTTCTTGGACCATTCAGTTTACCTGCACGGCTTAGTGTATAAGTATTTATTTTAGCATATGGGTAAAGATTACTAAGGAACTTCTTAAACTACTTCATATGATTATGTGTTGTCAAGGCCCTGACACAGCATCTCATAATTCTTTGGCAAACAATACATCCTTGGTCATGTGGTGGTATCAAAGGAGAATCCTACTAATGTTATTTATCTTGATAAGCAGGGCATGATACCTGTCTCATAGCAGTTGATGCAGATGAGAACACCCTATGAAATGCAGCATTAGAATTCAATATAAATTGTCCTGAAGTGGGTCTATGTTTCAGGGAGAGCTGTAGATGACAGGAACCAGCCACATATTGTAAGGGTTGTTCTAGATTCTGAGATTGTTTCTTGCTAAAACACAACACTGGTTTTCTGGAGCAGATGATATTCAGATTAGGCAGAGTAATTCTAAATGATGTGTGAAGGACTTATGGAATCAGCAAACAAAATTCATGCATATTTGGGCTGAGAGCTGCTACGGAAAAAATTGGTGCCTATACTCTTCTAAAGTTGCCTGGCTCAGAAATATGAAGGTACAGTACAATCTGCTAGATCTGGCACTATAAACTTTGATGCCCTCATCCCCGTCAACTCAGCTGATCACTATGCATTCAAAACCGGACTTTGGAACTACTCTTCTATTACGTAAAGACAACTGAGCTGCCTGAACTGTGCACAGGAGAGCAAATGTTTGCTTGGAGACAGTTCTCCAAGACCACAAAAACAGAATATAGGAAAAAACCCATTTACTCAGCCTCTCTCTCTGCTCCTTTCAGTCTCTTATCTAAGCCATCACCAGATTTTCAGCAGTAAACCGTCCTCCTGAAAGACAGCAGCGGAGAGAGTAAGACTAGAGAGGGATGCTCCTACAGTGGTGCAGCAGTATGCTGCATTTTCACAGCCTTTCTGCAACAGAAGACTCAAAGATGAACATGAATTCCATCTCCTCTGCTTTATACTGCAGCAAAAATGTTGTGAATGCCTGGAAATGGGGTCATCGGCATACTTGAGATAAAATGTGCTTACTGCCATTCTTGCCTATTCAATAAAGCATTTTAGTAATGCTGTATTTGTGTCTATCTTTAGTTCTTAGTTTAACGAGATTATTTAATTAAGGTAAGAAACCATAAATGGATCCTAATACTGACACTTGTAACAAAATGTAAAGCAAGTAACAAATGTGTTGCTCTTTTTTTCTTTAGAATCACATTGAATGGACCCAATTCTTAAAGAAAAAACCCAGCAGCAGAATACACTCTCTAATTTATCCTAAAATATTTTTTAAAATAGTTTTAATTGTAAACTCATTGCTTGGTGTAAACAGTATTCTGCATGTCAGCTGGCAAACATAATTATTTGTCATATATGTCAAAGGAAGGAACTTTCTGAGTAAGTGCTTATTTGCTAAGTTTTCATAGTATATTCTCATTGACACAATTTTTCATATATAGTCTTAGTGGAAAATATTAATATATTTAAAAATGCATCAACTGTTAGTTGATAGGTTTGGTTTGGTTTATAAACATTAAAAAATTAAAAAATCTATGTATAAAGGTAACTGTGCTTCTTTAGAAACTTCATGTGATCATTCACATACAGCTTCAAAATATTTTTAAAGTTTAGTAGCAATTCAAAATATGCTGTCTCAGTGATTTACAATTATATCACTGCTAAAATGTGGAATGTTACCCACTATTTTAATACTCTGGGCTGGATCTTGCTGTCAATTACATCCAGAGTAACTCCTTATATCAGATTTATGCTGGTGGAAAGTATATCAAAACTTGGCTTCTACTTGGGGTTAAAAAGAAGTATATCATGCTTCAAAACTTGCATGCAATCAAATCAAGGACAATATTCTCTTGACAGACTTGCTTTTGTCAGAGTGATTCTTATCTGCACTCCTCCGTGTCAGACACTCATCTTCATTAAGCTTCTGGGAATAAGAAAAAATGGTGAAGAAGACACCAGCTTCTCAACTGATGAAATAAGCTTCTTCCTTCCACCAATCAAACTGAATCAAACCAAATCATAATCAGGGTGGGTTTTGTTGTCAGAAAGTCTGGATTATGTTCAGCTACTACTCCCAGCTGATAACAATAACTGATAGTTACTGAGCACCCAGTTATATTTTATTTCTTTAGTTTCTTCCAAATTTACACAATGGGCTTACAATGGCCAATGCAAAGTTTTTCTTGTGGTGTAATATTGCACAAACGTCAGTTTATATTTATGTATACAGCATTCCTCATTAACAATAAAACATTTTTCAAGTATGAATTTCTGCATGTAAATTCTCTTCTTCAGTATGCAGATACTCTGACTTCTAGTGTGCATCATCACAAGTGATACAACATACAACCATTTCCTCTTCTTTCTCTGCCATGTTGTTCATTGAACAGAGTGATAAATATCCAACACTGCCACCAAAAACTGTCAGTGCAGTTTCTCCATAAGCAGAGCACTTGAAGGGGGAAATGATGTCCTCAACAGTGCATGCCATGATATGTGCCTTGGACTTTCTGGTCCTGTAGTTTAAATATTCTGACTGAGCCAAGAAAGGTTCTGAACTTGCCTCTTACCCTTCATTAGAAAGCAAATGTTAAAACCAAAAGAACTATAAAGATTTTTCTCCCATCCTCTTGCCAGCCTTGATGGTGGCGGTTGATTGTCTGCAAAAGGAGAATGAAAACCACAACAGAATGCCCAGAAATGGGTCCTTTTAGAGTTCTGCGTAAGATCCATGAAGATCCATGTAGCTTTTATGACTGAGCAGCAATATCCAAAGATGAGGAAAATGCTTTGGTTGCCTTCAGCTAGCATGTTGAAAGAAAGGTATGTTTTCCTTCCATACAGGTAAAAGTGCTTGTTAGCTGATGAAGCAGGAATGACACTCAAATTACTGATGGAAAGAAGGTAGAAATGTGAAATGCCTCCTGTCATTTACAGCATGTGTAATCAGAAGAATTTCAGTCTCCTTGTTGTGGTTTAAAGTTCTTCTCGGCACATAGGGAAGTTGACAAAGGTGAAGACATTGAACTCTATCATTATAGATAAACACAGGAAAATAGCATAAAGAAGCAACACGTAGATGCCTAATTTCCTGTCAAGTTTCCACTTATTTACATGGATTCCAAACACCTGCAAGCAAACAGAGTGTCAGTTAATTAACCTCTGAAGGAGACTTTCGGAAACAACCATTATAAGCTAAAAATGAGAGTTTTTTGAATTAGAGATCTTGTAGGAAGACAAAAATATATTCTCAGTATTTTATAGATCAGGAAGGCAACATATGTTGACTCTGTTCTGACTCTCAGTTGTCCCACAACTGTTTTACAAAATATTCAGTGAACTGAACTAAATTAATATCCCTCCCTCAAATGTTCCCCTGCAGATCCTTTATGTCCCAGTAGTACACCAGCACCTAATGCCCATTCTTTCAACAGCTTCAGAAGAGGTGCTTTCCTCACTGATTTGCTCAGCTCCAGAACTAAGGGGTTTTAAGTCACAGGTAGCAAAGCAACTAAGTCCTCATGAAGGCATCTATTTTCCATGGTGTTGAGTTCCTCTGAATTATTATTTAGTTTGCTCAAAACTCTCCAGTGAGTTTGCTGGGAGGGTCTGTGCAAATCAGGGTACTCAGCAGAACAAATGAGACAGTAATAGATGCCTCAAACTCAGGTGATCTGGCTTCTGCTATGAAAAGACTCTTTTCAGAAAAGCATGTAGGGCTAGCACAGTAACACATCTGCATAATCCTCCCCTTTTTTCCCCGAAGTGCTGATTAACAATATGCATGCAGCAACACCAGATACAAATGTCTACAGAACACCTGTGTTGTTTCACAGGCACTGTGCAGTATGGCAAGCTGGAGATAAGAAAAGAAAAGAACACGCTCTCACACCTTACAGATCAGATACATTAGGAAGTTAGTAGCAGAGTGAACAGCCCTGGTCATTCTACCACTTAAGTCATGCACAGGTGATGTGAAGCTTTGTAAGACCTAGTCATGCAACAGTGTGAAATCTCCAGTGGTGAACCCCTCCTCTACAAAGCCTCTACAGGCAATCAGTGAAAAATATTAGTATAAGTGGGTATTTTTATACCTTTTTGATTCCTTATACCTGATTTGGTTCTTCCTACAGAGCGTTCCCTGGGAGTCAAGCAGGATCAGACCTTAAGTACCAGCAAAATTGACTTTTCAAACAGAATTGTTGTTTCACCTTAAGAAGTCATGTGTTACAAGGTTGTCTTATGCTGAGTGACATTTAGCATGTTTATTCCAAGTCCTGGGGTTCAGAGTCCTCACAGACTAGTCTTCATTAAGGATTTAGGCTACAGCACTTGATTAGTCCAGGCTGGTTTTGGAAATCAGAGACAAGGGCAAAGGATGATGAAGCACACCAGGTCTTGTCTCAGCATAAAGCAGAGACAGGCCTGGGGTACGGACACAGGACCACAGAAGTACTATTGGATTCAACAATTTCAACACTGCCACTGAAATGCATGGGACCTACACATAACCAGCATCTCTTGCACGAAATGCCAGATTTCAGTCCTGACTGACCACAATGGTAGCTCTTCAATTCATGGTATTGCTAGAAGAACAAAACTTTACAAGAATCAATGCTAAGTATTTCTATTTTATCCTTCTGTAACATGTAAATACCTAGTATTTTCAAATTGGAATACTTGTAGATGCTCTAATACTTACAGTAAGTGCCACTGATCCTAGCAAAAGTGCAACTGAATAAACCAATCCTTTGCTGTTTATTTTAACCTGTGGAAATCAGAAGACACTTTTAATATGCTGACCATGTAACTGTGCTTTGGAGATCAAAAATCAATTTACTGATTTAAAGTCCACCTTCTGCTTTGAACAGTGCCTTACATATTTTAAACTATGCAAATCCATAACAGATGTATCCTAATGAACAATGGGAAGATTAAGGAATCAAATAAAATGTAAAGTAATCCCATCTCCATTAAAACAGAAGCGAGCATTTATAATGGATTTTATGTTAAAAATCCTCAGAAGAGAGAGAGAATGCTGTTATTCTGATCTTAGTGACAAAAATACTAAATTACATGGAGACAGGTTTACTGGAAGTTGTGTAGTAAGAAAATGAGAGAGCCATGAACCATCCATGGCAACATTTTTCTGCTACACAGTGTAATGTACTCCAGCTGACAAACTGGAAATTAATTGCAGCTTGTGGAAGAAGAATTGCTTCCTTAACTTTGGGTACCTTGGCAAAGAAATAACACCTTATTTAGCAACTAATAACATGATTAACAGGTTGGTTTTTCTTTTAAATTTATTTTATTTGCATGCTTTCTTTTTAGGATTTTTAAAAAATAGAATAAAAGTGCAAACCTAAAGATTTGCCAAGTATACATACAGTTGATCCATAATCGATCGCCATGGTCTGCAAACCCCATGGAACACCGAGTCCCACCAGAATGTCAAAGACATTGCTCCCTACTGTATTGGACACTGCCATGTCACCGAGGCCTGCAGAGGAAAAACACAAAAACTAACTCTTTTATAAAATCAAAGTACATGGCCATTACTCTGAGTACTGGAGCAAACTAAAAGGGAATGATCTGCATTGATCCAATGCCCCTTGAACCGGCCAGAGTATCTGAGGTAGGGAGACAATTTCTGTAACATTTGCATGACTTCTGAAAAAAACGTGCAAAAATTGCTCACTCCAACTACATCTTCCTTATGTCTTGCAAAGCCTTTACAGGGTGTGTGGTATCCATTAAGCATCTGAGGTCTATGCCAAAGTGTTGTTCTAGGTAGTCTGCAGCCACAGGGAACCTGAAGATTATGTACTGGATTTAGTATGTGGATATGTGACCTTTATCTCATGTGAATGAAAAGAGATCCTGAAAATAACCAACCAGATGGTAGTCAAAGACATTATGCACTTCTGTGGGGCTTAATCAATAATAATTTCACTTCGAGAACAATGAAATACTACAGGAAATGAAAAGAAAGGTGAATAGTGGTGAAGTACCTAGGTATTATTCAAAATCTACTTCTAATGTTCACCACTGGCTGGCATCTCATTCTGCACCAGTGTCAATGGATATGAGGAAGGCAAAATTCTTCTCTGTCCCTGCTAATTTCCCTTAGACCTAACTGGCCTAACTATTGAATCACTTCCACTAAGTGAATACTGGAAAGGAAGGAACGGAAAAGGAAGAGGAACTCTGACATGAATGGGACATGTCCCAAAAATAGTTTCAGAGTAACCAGAGTGGAGATAGACTCTACCATACCATAAATACATGATCTTCTAACAGGAAGCTGCTGAAAGGTAATGCTTTGGATCCAAATTATGGTAGCATCCATCTATACCTGTGTGCATTCTGTCAGTGAACAACTCTCTTGAATTCAAGCAGTGCAAAGTCCCTGTACTGTCTTTAAGGGCATTGGGCCACTTCTTGTCAATCTAGTGCTTAACTTTCAGAGCAAACAATCTTTGCAGTATGTTTTTTTTATAGTACAATAGAAGAACTAATCTAAAGAAGCAGTCTGTTAATTTAAAAATGTAACATGTTTTCCTTGTTCTTGAAAAAATCTGTTCACTTAAATTAATACACATGCAAAATTAATTTAGTAGGAAGGTGGTTCCATAATAATTCTGAAGACTTTTCTGTACTGTTATTGTGAGAATATTCTGCACACAACAAATAATGCAACATGGAAAATTATATACTTTAAATATATAACACTTTTCAAGCAAGCAACATTTAAGAGCACTACTTGTATCTCAAATTACAAAGGTGGGGCTTTTGAGTACTTAATTTATCACTGCAAAGCCCTTGTTGTTTGCCCAATGATGTGTGCTGGAGATGTCATCATCTGATAAAAAAAAAGGCTATGGGAATTGAAATAGTGGAAAAGAACAAAATTAGGTCCTTTTCTTATTCTACTGCTGTACAGAGGATCACACTGTCAGCTTTAATGTTTTTCAACAACAAGAAGGGATGTTGCTACTAGCATTTTACAAGTAAAAAAAGAAACATAAAGAAACTTAAACAAAATTTAAAGATAAATGAGAAAGCCTTTGACAATTTCAAATGGACAGCTTAGGAGGATGTAGCTGTCAGTAATCCAAAACTCTTTCCAGTGCAGCTATTCATATGTTCCAGTGGGAAAGACGTCTGCATTTGGATGAGAACTCTGCCTGAAGCAACATCACTTCTGCCAGATCCTCTTAAAACACTTCACCTCCTTGGGCTTGAGAGGTCTTCTAGAAATCAGTACAAGTTTTACACAGAGAGGTGATGGTCAGTATATATTCTTCAATGTAGTTTTTAAGAGCTGACATTCTAGTTTTGTCTATGACTTTTGTCTTTTTACCCTGGTTGATACATACCACGGATGAGATATCTGAGGTTGAGTTATCTTCTAAAATGCTAGAATGCCCCGTCCCAATAAGCAAAAGACAATTTTTTTGGTTCACAATAATTAGCGAACTGTTTTGGCTTTTAATGAGGTGCTGAAACAGTAAAAATTAAAATAAAACTATAAAATTACATTGACAATTTGTGTGTATGGAGGAAGCAAATCACAGAGCACACATGTAAGATTGTTATGTTATGCTTCAGCAGGCACAGTACCTTGTCTTGCTACTATTAAGCTGGCCATGCAGTCTGGGACGCTTGTTCCTGCAGCCAGGAAAGTAATGCCCATGATCACGTCTGGTATCCCAAGGGTGTATCCAATCACAGTCACCTGAACAAGGAGGAAGGTAGATTATCATATTCGGAAAGTCTCCTCATTCCAATACAGTTGTGGCATACTCCTAACTTTGATTTCTGGTGTGGACCCTAGCAGGAACTGACTCAGAATACTTACCCATTTCTGCAAATTAAATACTTGTGGAATAACCAGCCTAAAACTAACCCTGTGCAAAGGAAAAGGACTTTGGGTCTTCTTATTCAATATTCTATGAACAAACAAAAACTCCATTTCCTGTTGTTCTAACATGACATACTAATGTCTTAAGGAGACATAATCCAATCTGTGGGTTGGGGGTTTTTTGGTTTCTACAAATGGCAGGATTCTCACTGGTTCTATTCTCAGAAGGACTGCAACCAGTATTATATTGTAATATAGTGACAGAGGTATAAACAACTTATCATAAGCTAACACATGAAGAAGGATCTAATTTCTTGCATGACTTCTAATATAATCCCGAAGTGAGCACATCTGGTAATATTGTCCCCTGATATTGCACATGCAGCTTGAAAAGAGCTTAGGGAATCACTGAAGATTGCAGCAGAGCTCTTAGAAAGGACAGGGAACTGTATTTAGCTGGAACATCCGAAGAGGGCTGAAAAAACATCAGGAAAAGGCAGTTGAAAAGGAAATAGGCTTGTGGAGTGAGAAGACTGAACTAGGGACAGACAGTTGCTTCCCTGCTGAGACTGCTAAAGATGGAAGTCTTCTAGACTATGTGTTGTTTTCTTGAAATAGTTTGCCAGTCTATCACATGAGGAAAACTGGACCCCTCACTAAAGAAAAGGTGTATTTTAGGAACTCACTGACAAACCTTATCTTCAGGGGCAAGAAGAGACCCAGAAATAGGAGTGGGCATGATTCTCCTGCTGAGAGTGGTAAAAAGGTACTATGGTCCAGCTGCCTCCTGAAGCAGTATGGGCTGCAGCCTTAATGAGCACTTCTCTCATTTGTGAAGGGAATATCTACATAAGGAACCTAGGTACAGAGTATGACCTTCCAAAGGACATATGATATAAATGTGTGGCTTTGGCTGGCAAACGAATTTCTTATACACAGTCTATGTTAGAGGATTGCTTTACAATGCAAAAATTATTTAGAAAGTTGCAAAAAGTATATAGAAAACACAATCTTTCAGGAGAGGAAACATTAAGCGGTTTTCAAATGCCTGACAGGCATTTGAGGAAAGTAGAGATGTTTTCCACTACCTTCCTATACTGTATTGGGCCCTATACAGTAAAGGCCCAATTACTTCTGCAGAAAAAAGGCAGCAGAAAGCTGAAATTATAATAACTATAGTATGAGCTGAAGAGACTGCACTACAATCACATGCCTTTCTTTTACAAATGCACAGAAGATTTTTACACACTTTGAGACACACGTTTCACTCAGTACGAAGTCCTGCTACATACACTCACCATCCACACCATGAAGTAGGAGAACAAGGCAATCCAGAGAGTGGACAAGATGAATGTCAGCATAAAGCACTTCTCCCAGCGTGGTTTGCTGCAGTTTGGAATTGTAGTAAACAGCAAGAATATCAACGGCCATGTCAAAAGCCATTTAATTTTGTTCACTTTTCCATCTGCAGGACAAAGGAAAGAAACAGTTCAGCTTTCCTATCACTGTCCCAGGCTCAGTTACATCTCTTTGAGCAGAGCAGATGATCCCAGAAGGATGTTTACAATCGTACATGTCAGCTCATTTTCCAGTGTACCTTTCAACCATACTTGGCCTTGTCACTTTCAGCCCAGGTCTGCATGCTCATCCACAATCTTCTTACAGTTAAGCCTGCCAAGGTCTATGAAAATCCATGGAAGAATTACAACTATTTAAAATAAATGGCTGATTTTAAAATTAAAATTAAGTCAGGTTTGTTGCTCTTTCAAATGTATTACTACTAATCAAGAGCTTTAAAAAAACCCCAACGACAAAACCAACCAACCAAAAAAACCCCCCCTCTCACCTTAATACAAATATCAAAATCTAAGTGGTGAAAATAACTTGTACATTCTGTGCAGCAACAGAAAACAGAAGCACAAGACCCAACCTACGAACATGGCAATTTTTTTTTCATATGCCTCATTGTTCTGACTTGGGCAGAAGTTTAAATAAACTGATACTTAGAAGATCTAGATTTGTTAAGTCTCTCCATCTGCATACAGCACCACCTTGAGATGGTAAAAGAAAACTTCTAGAAAAGGAAACAAGGGAGTGACCTCCCTTGTACAGCTCTCCAAAATCAACTAGTGAGAAATACCCGAGAACTGCCATCGCTGAAGATCAGTACCCACCTTGTCATTTTTTTTTAAATTTACAGTATTGCAAATGTAATCTCAACGCATAAAACAAAATTATTTTATAAGTGAGCCTTAAGTAAATGGGGTACTATTTATATAGGTCATGAGGGATCCTTCAAGAAGGATAACAAATTTGTCTATCACGCTAAGTGAAAGTATCACAGCCAACATCGTGGCCATTTTGGCTTACATTGTGTTAGAATTATGCTAGAATTAAGCAGGGGTTTCCATCATTAACTCATAATGCTGTGCTTGAAATCTACTAAAATATGCTGTTTTGAATAAAATCATTGATCACATTGAAGAAAATTATCAGGTACATCTTCCAGTGAAGTTATTTAGCTACATAATAAAGAACAGTTAATAACCAGCTCCTATCAATTTCACCAGTAATTTTCTTTCAGCAAAGACTTTAGGATTTAAGATATGTTGAAAAGGAATTTTTGCTAGTGATTTTAATTGGATCGAACTCAGTTCTCTAGACCAATGTGCACCAGGATGCAATGAAATTTAATATTTAACATTTAAAAAATAATAATCCTTTTATCATTTATGAGGCTACTTACTAGTCTAATTTAACTTGATGAGTCCAAATGCAAGTCTTTATTCATTTACTTTTGTATATATTCTAGAACTAAATTTTCTTGCTTGAGTTAGGAAACAGCTTCCTAACTTGAGATTTTGTGAATTCTGAGATGCCATCAACTCACCAGGAAATCTCAGACTAAGCTTTGCTCTTTATTCCCATGTATAGCTTGTGGCTGCAGAACTTCTAATGCATAAAACTACTGAAGTCTCCCAGGGTCATTTCTAATTCTAGACTCTTACACGTCACTGAGGATCTATTACAGGTTTTACAGGAAAGATCTTTTTCCCCCTGGTTACATATACTGCTGCACAGATGTTTTTTAAAACAGTTATCTTTTACCTGTTCTGTCCAGAAAATGACACTTCTTGCCTCACTTCTCTCTTTTAATTGTTAACAAAGCTGTAAATATTCTACGAAATATCCTATGGTAATTTATACCTCCTCCTGCTTAATTTGTTACAGTTGGGATTACCTGAAGACTCCTAGATAGTTAATTTGTACTCTCTGTCTACTCAAGTTGCTAAGCTTGGTTCATAGTCCAACAAGTCAGCATGGCCTAGGCCAGTAATACACTCAGCTCGTAATTCCAAATGCAGAGTCAGTGGATAAGTGACTGAAAAAAAATTATGGATTCAATTCTGATCTGTGTTGGTGTAACCTTACTGACTTTGGTGCTGCTACACATAGGCAGTCTCATTTCTTCTTTCAGTAAAATAAATAAAAGAAACAGAATTGCCTTAAGAACAAACAGAGAATAAACGCACTCAGCCTCTGCTGAGGAATATGCATTTGTCTGGGATCCTGTTTAGCACCCTGAATTACTCAAACAAATGCTTAACTGAGAACACATAATGCCTTACCACTGGCACAGCTATGTTTGTCCATTTCCAGGAAAACCTGAGCACTAGTGGAGGAGGACCTGCCTTTCCATTATCTTTGCTGAGTTTGAATGGATGTGTGTCAGACTAAAATTCCTGGCCCTATTACTTTACTCACAAAATGTCTTGAGTTGAAACTGCTCAGCTAGATGGTTTGTGGGAGTGACATTTGCATTCATTACACGGCAACTAGGCTTGAGACTTTGGGGAACAGCTGTGTGTAATTCCGGGGTTTGCTGAGTTAACAGGAGAAGCTGAGAGGCCATTTGCAGTTAGCCTGGAATAGTTCAGAGCCACCATGGCCAAAGCAGCTTACTTGACACATTCTACATTGGCTTCTCTTTTGTGTTTTGGTTTTGTAGCTTTTATAAACTTTTATATCAAGCTTTAAGTTTATCTGGCCTTGCTTCTGCCTCAGGCCGTTTTATTCAGCTCCTACTATTCTGGGTCACGGAACTTGTGTGGCACACAGGGCTAAAGAAGTCTACTCTTATGCTGTAACTTGGTAGTCTTGGTAGTTTTTTAAGACTTTAAGTACATTTAGCAGCAACCTCAACGAAGTGAGACTATTTCTTCAGGAAACTGATGACTTTATTCATTTCACCTGGCTTAGATGAATGCACAATCAATACACAGCTTGAAGATGGAAAATATTTTTTTTTAGTTCTTTTGAAAGTACTTTTTCTCCATTCTGTTGTTTTGGTTTTGACCACCCACTCTAAAATAATAATTAAAAAGACCTAATGATAAAGATGTTAAAGTGAAGTATGCTTATAGCTCATGACAAATTTTTTTACAACTGTTGAGTAGCTCCCTAGTACATCTGCAAGGAAGAAAATTATCATTCCCATTTATGTCATTATTCAATACACAGCTGTTCTGTCCCATTACAAGACCTCAGCACAGTTGTTTTAACCCTCTCCTGTCAGCCCTGGGTCTAAGGGCTCCTGCAGCAACCCATATAACTGAGGAAAGGTGTATTTTGCACCTTCCACAATAATGAAAGAATATTGCTTTATTGCAGAAAGCAACACTGGTCTACATTTTGTTCATATCACTCTGCTGTAAAACAAGAAGATGAGGGGTTTTTTGCAAGGAGTTATTTTCACTACTTCATACATGCATTTTTTCTGTTTCCACAGATATTTGGAAGCCAAGCATACCAAGTATTTCAGAGAGGTATCATTACAAAAGAGATTGATTATAATGTTCCTGAAAATGAAGTGGCAGCCCTACGACAAAAATCTCTTTGCTAATTTTCAATACATTCCTGGGCTAGTCATCTTTCCAGATGTTATGCTCATAATAATTACTTTCACACACAGATAGTGTCCTGGTGAACAAAGACAGCAACATACATCACAGCACTCAGAAGAAACAAGTATTTCCTTAAGGCACTAAAGAAAGCACTTCTTACAGAAAAAAATACAGTGCTATTTGCAACACTCACAGAGAGCTGAGAGGAGCTCAGTATAAAAGTGTGAAACTACATTTGTGTTTACCTTTAGATCAGAAGTGTACTCTTGAAGTAAATGCACTGACTGACCCCACTTAGTGTTCTTGGTTTGCGATTTACTCTCTTTCAGCCTGCAACACACAGCAGCCTGGTATCACACCAGTAACATTCCCTTGGTATGGCTGAACCAGAGGCACCAAATTAAAAGTGCTCCAAGTAATAATGGGAGTTTTGTCCACAGGACCAAGCTTAGAGCTAGTCTCAAACAGAACTTCCAAAGGCACATAGTGCAGACAGCCCACGTGTCCTAGTAAATAAGCTGCAGAGAAAACACTTTTTCAAGTTTAAACAGAATGGAGTCTGTAACTACACCATCAGGAATCACATCTAAGTTACTGTAGTTAGTTAAATTTGATCTCTTTTCCACTTAGTTTTCCCATTAAAAGCGTGTCAGTCAAGCACAGATCTCAGCTCCATACATGTTACTTCTGAACACACCTTAAACTTCCCAAGTGAAAGAAGCATCTCCTTACACAAAGCAATGACTGATCTAAAAAAATTATAACATCCCTGAAAGGCATAAATCTAACTGGCACACAGGATTTTCATAACTGTATGTTTATGAATATAAATCTCTTACTTATGGTAACTTGAAAACTGGGAAAGGTATTCTCTAATTGATTTGAGAAAGATTTCCTGAAATTTACTATCGATTGCTATTTTTCCAGGGTTTTTTTCGTTGATGGTAAACTTCGAGGTAAAATGAGACACATCCAGGCTCGCCCAAAAAGATTATTGCAAACTTTTTCATGCTTCACTCGACAATTTTTAAACTTTTAAAATTCATTTTTTATCTTTTAAAATTTCTCTATCATTTTTCACTTGGAAAGCACAAAACCCAACCAACCAACCAACAAAACTCAACCTGTTTTTTCTCCAGTTAAAAATTATTTTCAGAACACCTGTCCCCTTGGTTCTAAGAAAGCTTTATATTTACAAAGATGTATTTACACACACATACTATTATCAGTATCAATTCAATTCTCAACCTCAAAATATGTAAAAGCAACACACATGCCTCTACATTAGGAGCTTTGTAATAACCCACACACAGCAAGTAAATTTCTGTTAGAAAATGCTGTTCATCAGAGTTCAGACTAATTGGAAAATGTCAATATAAGTAAACTTGACAATCTGAAAACTTAATTAATTTCTAGTCATGTGCAGTATCCAAAACACAACAGAGAAATACAAATTTTTCTCCCAATATGGTACTCAATATAGAAACAACTGAAACAGATACAACAAACTAGATCCATTGTGAATTTTCCATCAGAATTATTTTCCACAGAAAAATGTCTGTTGCAAAAGAATAAAAAAAAATTGTTAGAAAATGGCTTTCAATTTGTCATTAGGAAAATTAACACAGCAGCTGACTCTCCACCTTCTCGGAAAATTCTTACTGATTTCAGCTCTGCAACTTTCCTTAGAAATTGTGAAGGCAAGAGACTCTCTGTATGATCACACTAGAAAAAGGCTATGTAGTGTGTAAAACAGTATCCAAAGAGGCTCAGTCTTTATCAGCCTTCCAAGTGGGCAGCAGACACATTAAAATATTTTTATGGCAATTCTCCTGCAACGGACCTTTGGAAACATTTTTTTTTTCCTTTGGAAAATATCAAGATTTTACTTCTCATCTTCATCCAAAACAGACTATTTTTCAACCTACTGATACTCTTCTCGGAAGTTTCATTTTCCAGAATACAAGTTCCAAATTCCAGACCGTGAAATGTGTCCAAAACAACTCAGATTTCTATTTTCAGCCTGTGCCTTTACCACACTTTGAATATTTGGATTTATGCCAATAATTTTCTCTTAAATACACATTTTTGGTACAGTGAACACTGGTCTACATAAAAGAATTTGCTCCAGTACACAGAAACGAGCTTTACTCTCAGAGTTACAATAGGTTTACACATGACAACATTCAACAAAAATAAGACGTAGCTGGACAGATGTACTCCCCATATCTTGTTAGACTTAGGAGGATTTTGGCCTGGTTTATTTTGTATGTTTTAACCTTGCTGTCTAACAAAGAGCTACAGCATCCTGAGTGTTCAAGTGAGGTACACTGGGCTTGCCTTGTCCACTGTGTTTCCAATAAAGGAAGACATGAAGTGAAGCTAGTAGGAGCCAGGTTCAAAGTAAGTAAAAGGCTCTTCACAAAATCATGAAACTCCTTCCCAAAGGATGTTGTGGGTGTTAAATGTTTGCAAAGATTCAATGACAATTAGACATTAACATTAGGTTAATGAAGAAGAAATGCACTAAGGAATTTTAAATCAAAATTTTACATCCAGTCCAGGAAGTTCCTTGAGGTAAAAACAGGTGAACAATAATTTGTGTCATTCTGCCCCAGGCTTTCTCATAAAATCATGTCTGGAGTCAGAATATTGAGATAAACATTTGTTTTGACCAAGTACAAACATTTAAAATGTTTTTAGTAGATACTGTCAATTTTTTTTTTTTGCTTCTACCCTACACACTATCTTTGTATTTTGGATCCAAACAAAAATGGATAGGATTGCTAATCTCCCTTATTGCCATCTCATTTTAGCTCTAGGAATTATTATTCCTGTTTTAGCTAACACCATCATGACTTACATAAAGAATCCATGCTCCAATTCTGTAAGAGAAGTAGTTCTTCATTCCTGTGAAATGATCAGGAGCTGAGATCACAGAGTATTTTAAAGGATGCTGAACATGTGACAGTGGAAGGGATTTAAGCATCCATTAAGAGCTGCACAGAAGTGCTTTTCTGAGTCCGGGCTCTAAAAGACCACTGAGCTATGCAAGGGCTTTAACACACCATTTTGTTGTCAACATATGCCTGCCCAGTTTCGTGCAATTTTACTCTGATCTCTGGGGTGTTTTTTAAAGTTTAAGACCTGTTTTCAGGTCTGAAAACAACTTTCAAACAACTGTTGAGTGGTCAAATTGTAAAGCTCCAAATGAGCCTTTCTCTTGGGAGATAATCATCACAGTCTAAAGGTTAGGTCAAGAAAGAAATTCCTCTTTTAAAGAGAATGTGTTTTTCCCACACAGAAACCAAAGGCAAAGGCTGTTTGAATGATCTCATATGCAGTTTCCATAAAAACTGTATGTTGTCTCCTGTTTCAGGATGGGCCTGAACCACACCCACACCCGGGAGTGAACCTCTCTGGCTGTTTGACAAAGGGGATATATGCTGAAATAGTTTGAGACTGTTTTCATGTAACAACTATATTCTCTATTTCTGCTTGCTAAAGCCCTACACTTATTGCTGAGCAATCCTCTTGACAGAGCACAAAAAAAGAACAAAATGCAAAAGATGCATTTTGAGATGACAAATAATTACTGTGAATCACTCAGAGATGAAACTTTATACTTCACTTACATTTATTTCTGTTTCAGAAAAAACCTAAACTTGTCTTGCAAAAGTATTCAGAATATGCAATTTGAAGAAAGAAAGTCAAATCCCAAACTAGGCTAAAAAACGTGACTACAAAACAACACAAAAAAAGGGGTTGGGCCAACTCACAGCCATTGCAGTTGCAGCTCCTAAAATACTAGAGTGGATTTTTTACTTAGGACACCACAACCAGTAGAATTGGAAAGTCCTATTGAAAACTGAAAGCCTATTCTTCATAGAACACTTTACAGTACTGAAAAAATACATGACCTTCTTTCTGATCTTTAGAAAATGTATGTGCCTTATTCCTGGACTGAAAATATATCAAAGAAAACCAGAGGGGATTCTGGGAAACTCTCTGCAAACTACCTTTTCTCTGAAGCCAGTTTTAAATGTCAGGATTTTTTCTCTCTACTGATTGTGCCACAGTACTTAAACAACAACGAAGCATGATGCTGGGTCCTCACATTTTCACCAAACTTATTAAAGTGGTGCTTTTGAAAGCAAAATGAAAGAATTCTTGGTCAGAATATATGAGTTGAGCAATGAGAATACAACCAATGGATAATCAACTCCAGACAACAGGAATGACAAAACCTGAAGGTAATGATAAGAATTTTATACTATCACTTAACCACTTTTACGCAACTCTCTTGAGTTCATGTTGAACTTTTGCTTCTTTCAGTAAGAACTGTATTACCAGTGGTTCCACTCTGGCCTGTTAAACCTCACTTTATCTTTAAAGACTTTCTCAAAAATGCAGAAAAACTGCATTTAAAGGAGACCAGTGACAGAACTAATAACTCCCTCTATAGTTCGAACCATTTTGTCTATTGTGAATGTCACACACTTAGGAAGCTCTAATCTGAAATCTACCTATGTTTTATTCATAAAAAAGCTGTCTGGAACGTAAGAAGAAATGCATGATTGCACCACCCTAATCAAAACTTGTATCCAAAAACCTGTTAAAAAAGTCTCAGTTTAAAAGTCTTCTTTGCCAACACACGCAAGGGTGGTGAAGGTTTGGAGCAGCGTGCTCATGGAAGCAGTGGAATCACTGCCTCTGGCAGTGCTCAGAAGAAGCGCAGATGTGGTGCTCAGTAACGTGGTTTAGCGGCGGACACGGCAGCGCTGCGGTGACGGCTGCACTCAATAATCTCAGAGGCTTTTTCCAACCATAATGATTCTAGGATTCGATGACGTTTAGATGGTTTGGGGAGACATTTTTTCTTTTTAGAAGTTGTTTATTAGCTTCTGTTGTTACTATTATTATTATTATTACTACTCTTATCATTAAGATGCTCATGTGCACAAGCATATTGCTGACTTGGATCCTGTTAGTTCACCATACAATAAAAATATTTTTTTCACTATCTCATGAATGAACAGAAGCCCATCTAATGGGCCTATCTTCAGTGAATTAGTTTGTTCCCATTCCTCATTCCAATCTGTAACCGCTGACTGCAAGCTCCTGTGGGAGTACAGTAACACACGAAAACATACAGTATCATCTAGTCTTCACATAGTATGCTTCAATGTCTGTTTAATCACAAACATCTCTTCTATAATGATAGCAACTGAAGCAATGGGATCTCTAAGAAATTAGACACAACACGGAAAATCCTTCTTTTTCACTGCATGTGGTATTTATCCATGCCAAGCAATACTTGTGTTAAACAAAAACTGTGTGACAGGCTATACGTCTGTGAGGGCTGATCTAATCTCTGCTGTCTAACCTCCAAAGCATTTGGGCAAGAGTCAACCTGCAATGTGCCAAGGGCACCAGCACAAGAGGTTGGTTACACACAGCCCTTTACACCAAAGAATTTCAAAAAAATTTCAAAAGGTGAATACTATTGCATACAGCTATTCCAACAATTTTAAACCCTTTTTCTCCTCCTAAATCTTTTTTCCTTTTCATCAAAGAAGTCTCCCTTGCTACAGTCACTAAATCAATTTATTATATATTTATACACCAAGGTGCCTCTGGCCTAGCAATTTCCAGGAGGTCATTATTAACTGTTGACTTCAAAATCACTCGTAGTGCAGCGCTCATCAGGTGGGTCTGACGAGTTTCAATATAAACTTCCTTCCTGCTTTCCCTTCACCTCTGGCAAACCAGCACTTCTACCATGGTTGTCCATGACGACTGGAAAACACTTTCCTAAGATCTGCTTCTAGCCATCCAGCCTCCAGCCCAGGATTTCCAAATTCATCCTTCAGACAGTCAAACCAATCCCTTTCCTCCTCTCTCCCCACATATGTTGTCTTTCTTACAACCCAGCGTTTGGCATTTTAATTATCTTCTCTTTCAGTACTATAAACATCTAGAAAGTAAGCCTTACCTGGCACTGAAAATGGAGTTAGACTGTCCTGTTCATTTTCCTCCTCTTGGTTCCCCACAGGAATGTTTCCATTTTCGATATTCTCTTGCCTCCTGTTCTGAAGTGCTTTGCTTGAGCCATTGGCAGATTGGATTAACCGCTGACGCTGCAGTGTCAAAACACAAAACTGCCATAGTTCAGAAAGTATTTACTTTGTGAAATCTGAGTTTTGTTCTCTGTCCAGTCCTAGTCACATGAGCTGTGAAGTTTCTCCTCAAAGCTTTCCTTTCAGCCAACAACAAACTCGTCAGTGGCCTACCTGTCTTCATCAGGCATCAGGCTTCACCGGGTTAACCAGTCACTTCAAAATTACTGGCAGGAGTCTTTCAAGCCATGCTGGAGAATGTTGTAATATTTGTTTTTCCACACCATGTTTCAATCCATGTGGTTATCCTAAAGCACTTCTCACTCAACAGTTCCCATTCAAACCAGCAATAGCACCATAATCGAGTGGTAACACTCAAGACATCTCTGCACAATTAGAGCTGGCTTATGAGTGACTCATTATCCAGGAACTCTCCTCAGATGCAACTCTTCTCCCTCCTTCTCAACTCCATTCATTGAGATAAATTTAAACTTCCTATTTTTAATCTCAAAAGCAAGACTAATCCCTGTTGCCCTTGTCCGAGTACATGAAGCTCATAATTTCCCCTGCAGATGTGTACAAGAACGGCTGCAGTTCCAATACACAGTACAACAATTATAGGGATAGGTTTTAAACATCAGTATGTATACCCATTCATGCACTGGAGAATGTTAGATGCAACAGTAAGTTCTTACTTTTATTAAAAAAAATATTTTTAGTTCATTAGATGAGGTAATGCAGGGTTAAGTGTTCTCTTTTCATGACAAACTTGCAAATTCCTAAAAAGTGCTCTCAAATGCCTTGAAAAATAAAGTAACTGCATAACATGCAAAAAAAATTCTGAAAGCAGTATCAACATAGTGAAAAACAGAGAAAAATCCTATCTGAATACTTGGCAAAACTTGTGAATATATAAGTGAGAATACGTAAGACCATAGATTCAAAATGCTCAGATTTAGAGAATGTTTGTTGCAGATGTTGAAAGGGCAAATATCAGCTTTCTATCCATACAGCCATTAAGAATTTTTCTCTGATAAATGAATAGACTTCAAGGATTACAGAGTCAACTGTTGCCATGTGCCCTGTCTGATCTGCTACTCCTGACCATAACACCTTTCACTATTTTACTGTTAAATTGCATTTTTGTTACAAACACCTTAATAGTGCTTTCCTTTATTGTGGTATTCATAAGGCTGGCTAAACACACAAACTGTGTTATGATGCTGAAATCTATTTACTTGCCAGAGTAAATACCTATCATATTTGATATTGTGGGAGCAAATGATAAAATCCTGCCTTCACAGAACACAAGGTTGGTAGGCCACAGATTTCACCGCTAGTACTTCAGACGAGTTCAGAACAGTCTCACTTGCCAAGCCCTGCCACTTCAGCTGCAGGGTATGGAACAAGCAATATACAGTCGTGACAATACATGAAGTAAGAGATAACTGAAACTGTCCAGGGCAAATTCCCCTCATCAAAATACTTTGGTCCATTTTTATTTTGAGCTGAGGACTATAGTGAATACTAAAGAGGTAGGCAAATCTCTGGAGGGACCCTGAAGTGTTGATAATGTAAGAGCAGTTTTTAAGAATTTTGGTTGCCTTGTTCATTATCCTTTTTTAACCTGACCACTTTTGTAATAATCAAAACCAATTCTTCTGCTATAAATAAAATCTTAACGTGCACACATGCACACACCAAAATAAACATCTTCTGTCAGGGAGGTAAGGTAGTCCCTCCTTTTTGACTGCCCTCCCATTAAAACAGGTAGCATCATCAGTTAGGAATCAATCTTCAAATCTGTTCTCACATAGCTGCTAGACAAAGACATAGTTCTATCCTCACCATAGGAAAGTGTGAGAATCTAAATTCCAGAATCACTATGAGCACATCTCTTTGGTAACCCCTCTGCCTTATGGTCATTTAGTGTTTACCTAAGGAACGTACCTCATTAATGATGAGTCGGCTTGCCATCCGCATTCTGGTGCGTGGTCCAAATTTATTTGTAATCATAATCCGCAATCCAGCTTCAGGGAACCGGTATTTGGGAGGACTGGAGCAGATGATCTCATCCACCATCACAACACTGTTTTTGCCATACTGCTGTATCCCCTTAACTAATGATCACAATGGACAGAGTTAGCAGTGTAATTGGTCTTACCACGCGTCCCATCATCCAGAGTCAGGTCTTGTCAGGCTCAGGTGGGGGTAATATTCACCTGAACGTCTGAATTTATGAGCTACTTTCCTTTAACATTTCTGCAGCCTGGTGAATCTCCTCATCAGTTGTGTGCTTTGTTTAGATCACATGCTGGAAAGGGATTTTCACTCTACTAAGGCAGCCACCAAACCACTGTCAGGTTAGTGGCAGCAGTTTTGCCCCAGCTGTTCGTACTGTAGTATCAGTGTTCTTTGCTTATGTCCCACTAGGGTTTTGTACCCTTTCTCTAGAAATGTTTGCACTGTGGCAGTGTAGATAGCACTCCTGAAACCTCTAAAGCTATTCCATTGGATCAAGGTGCTGCACATCCAGAAGGCTCTAATGTTGTGCTCACTCCTTCTGGAAATCTTCACTTTACCTTTCCAGAATATTACCAGTATCTCTCACATGAAAAGATTTGAAATGATGAAAAACAACAATTGTCAAGAACAAATCTGTGCTATAAGTAAGCCTTTGTTAATATAAAGGAACCCATACCGAGTTTAAGATTACAAAGTTAACAAAGTTCAGCCGTGTTAAGAACACATAGAGACAAAATTTTATTGGGAATCAACACAAGTATAGGCAAGGACTTTAGGAGCTCACCAACAAACCAGTATTGTCACAAATTGCTACAGACTACACATAGCAAGCAGAGCAAGGCTCAGCAGACAGGAGACATACCCATGTGGTGTTAGAAAGCAGGGTAGAAAATACACACATGACTATAATAAATATTAATTATTACACAAAATAATATGTACAGAAAAAAAATTCTTTGCCGCTTGTTTTCTGCTTTGCTTAGCTTGGCCTCCCCCTCTCCCTCCCCTTTTGCATTGTTACTTACATTAAGAAGAGGAGGAGAATTTAGGAGGTAGAAGTGAAAGATAATTAGTGCATGGTTCCAGTCAGGAAGCAAAGGAAATCTAAGAAAACATTCAACTCGAACAACGGAATTAAAATGGACCTGTTCTAAACACACAGAAGCCTACATTGTTACTCTTTTGCACTGTTATAGTGTTGAAATATTTTTGTTTTTCAGGAAGAGGACTGGATCCATGCATGCATCTAAGTCATATCATGCAATAAAAGCTTTGCTGTCTCAAGCATCTTCTAGCATATTTGCAGTTGAAGAAATACATCTTCCATAATGATTCAACAAGAAAAAATCTAGCAAGCCTGTAAATCACCAATAAACATCTGTAACTTTTACCCTTCAGCATTTGAGTGTCTTGCCTTGTTTCACTAAAATGGGTTCAGTGAGTGCACTGAGGGTCACCTGAACTGTCATAAATACAAGATCTCTGGTTTCACAAAGAAATGTGCCCTACTCAAAGAATCCACTCTGCAGTCTTGCTTGCAGCTTAAGACCTCTAACACAGAATAGAACTACTAGTAATTTTACATTTGCTAAATGTAAAAGAGCAATTATCCTTCTCCATCTCAACATCTAAACCAAATTAACCTCACTGAATACTGTGGAAGTTGATGCAAGTAAGGAGCACGTCCACTCCAACGACTCTCAGAGTGTAGCAGCTTTTCTGTGAAGGAATATACAGCCAGACAAGTTTCCTAGGAATCAGTCCTCACAGAATAGGACTCAACCACATAAACTTAACGTTTGCTTTAGTTAAAGAAAAAGAAACGTTTGACAGCAATGCTGGTATGGCAAAAAGGCCAGATATTAACAGTCTCATCAGATTAACTGCTCCCGATTGAGTTTGTCCAGAGAATTAACCAAAATGCTTCATCTTACAGTGTCATGAAAAACACGGAAGCACTGAAGTTACTCTGAAACTCTTTCTTAGAGCCCTGTGAAGACTGTGAGCAAACACTCAGTTTTGATTAAAGTACCATGATTAAAAACTCAGCTCTGATGTAGAATACCTCATGCTAAATACATATATAAGTATCTGCAGCTATTTTGACTTACTGTGGCACATTGCTCTTACTTTCATTATTTTCAGTCTGACTCCCTATGCCTGTAAATACACATATCTTAGCCCCATATAGTACAGACTCCACCTAAACATTGTTTCAAGAAACGTGAAATGGAGAAAAGGCTTTTGCACTTCTCCCTTGTGATAATCCTTAAAAAAAAAAAAAATCTACTGAGAACAGCTTTTCTTTCCAACAAACTTACTGCTCACCACCAAAGGTTCATCATCAACAACCCTGTCAAAATCAGCAGAAAGCTTCTTGAAGACTTTAGTTCTGATCAGGCCCTCAGAAACCCACTTTTGTCCAAATTTCAGGCAGGGGTCAAACTATGCCACCTGGTGGAAATTTGGGTCAACGTAATAAAAGTCAAGGGCACTACACATTTGTACTTTGAAAATTGGAGCAGTATTCACAAAGCACATCTATTTTGCCTTTACCTGCATGTGCAGAACTCACCCTTGAAATGGGATTTTTCTACGGTGAAAAGCTCTCTTTTTTCTTTTTGAAACTTGAGTGATGAAAGGTTTTATATTGTACCCCAGGAAGCTCTTGAAAGTAATGAAACTCAAAAGCATAAAAGAGCTCTACAGTGTGTGAACCCACCTTTTACCTGCACCCTGTGCAACAGACTATCCTTGCTAGAAACAAAGTTCCTCACCCAAAGCAACTGTTCATTTATGGGAAGTAATCAGGCTTTCCTCCTGCGGAAAATCAGATTAAGGTCAAACCTACACCTTGGTGAAACCAAGAGAGGTTTTTTGGTGGATCCTGAAAGCTGCTAACCAGTGGTTGAAGGCA
Source organism: Cnemophilus loriae (assembly GCA_013397755.1). Classification (NCBI taxonomy): domain Eukaryota; kingdom Metazoa; phylum Chordata; class Aves; order Passeriformes; family Corvidae; genus Cnemophilus; species Cnemophilus loriae. The sequence continues at coordinate 196,441 of VZTF01007679.1, forward strand.
AGGCAGAGGCCAGCCCTAGTTCTCTCCTTGCTGTTAGCAGTGCTCCTTTCTGAAAGCTGCTGCTGGGGAAAATGCAGCTCAGCTTCCGAAGCCAGCATGTGTCAGCTAAGAGGGAGTCACTGATGGGTCATGGCATATTTTGAGAGAACAGGAGGGAAGAAGCAAGAGGCAGCCATGTGACAGTTTTCTAGGACAGCATCTTGACACATAAAGCAGCTAGGCTAACACTGCCATCCTCCCCTCCCACTGCTCACTACAAATCCTTAATCTCTTCTTCCTGCACTTTCTCATCCCAGGCACATTTGCCTGTGGCAGTACCTACACTCTTGCTCTTTGAACAATTGTCCCTCCAACGCAGCATGTATTTGTGTAATGGGTGCTGGAGACAGCAAAAAAACTGAAACTGCAGTGTCAGTGCATTGTTAAGGGAAAATCAGAAAAGAAATCTGCTGTGGACAGTTGCTACTGGAGCTTTCTTGCTTCTTTTCTGCATGTTCTTCACGAGCATTCAATAACCTAGACATTTCCTTGAAAAGGAAATAGGTAGACGGGCAAGCAGTCTGTGCTATCATCCCTTTACCACAAGGACTAGAGAGGAGAGCCTGCTGGGAGATGACATCAGAACCCAACAAATGCCTCAAAATTAAAAACCACTAGTATCTGTGGTGTTTAACTGGATTACCCTTTTCCCATGTCTCCACTTGAACACAGGCGGCACCTACAGGACCTTGCATGGACACACATCCACATCCAAGTGACAGACCTCACTATATATCATAGTCAATGCTCAAAAAAGTTCATTATAAAATGAGATGAAAGTATTTCAAAGTCACCTTCATTTAATTATCCTACAATGTCCTATGAGAAATAATTTTAAATTAGTATTGTCTAAACGCCTTATCTAGGATTAGAGCAGCAGTGTGCTGTCATTGAATAAACCTGTAGCTACCTGTATCTACCTTAAAGAAACGCCAGCCTAAACACTAAAAGCAGAAAAGAGTGGGATTCTCAGAGTCTGCTCTAAATTGCTGTTTGGCATTATTTGTTACTACATGAGGATCTTTCCAATGCTACCGACATCGCTGATAAGCTCAGCCTCCTAGAATGGGAGATGTTTGCAAAGAACAAAGTGAGGAGACCTCACTTGTTAAGAGCAGCCCAAGTGCTCACTAAATTATATGGTTTGTGCTTTGAAAGTGGAATGACTTTGCTCTACAGAGAAAATGGAAGAGAAGAGGTATAAGACAAAGATAAAAACAGGCTTAGAAAAAAAGCCAAAAATACCCAGGTATTTTTGTTCACTTTCAGTACCAGAAGCTGGATACCATCTTCTTTCCTTTACAACAAAGACACCAATAGCAAAGAACCTGTAGTTTTCAACTTTACATATGTGCCTGGGGATGTATATAGACTATTTAGACATGTGAAAACCAGTCTTCTTGAGGATCTGAACTCCACATGTAATCCCTCCTGCCCACTCATCTGCCCATGTCTTTTCCTTCAACATCCACATCTCAGCTTCTCATTCCAAACTAATTTTTGAAGTGAAAATTGCCTTCTTCCTGGTAAAAAAATTATTTCTTTCACAATGTTGTAGCTCATCACCAAAAAGGAGACAAAAAGGAAGCAAAATTGCCAATGTGCAAAGCAGCTTGTTTTCAGAATTTAAAAAAAAAAAAAAATCTTTTTTTTCAATGCTGCAGTCTGACTGCTGAAATATCAAGTTAACCCTGCTCACAATTGAATAGCAACACTGTTTTGATCCACATTAAAGAAATAAAAGGGATATCCTGTGAACTACTCTTTTTCCAAGTCCTGTCTGCTCAGCCTTACCTTTCCACAGTAACGGAATGGATGGGTCATCACAACTAGAGGCATAACATTTATTACCATCTTCCAGCTCATTGTTGACCGTGTCACCATTTCCAACATTCTTGCTTTTAAGAGTGAAGAAATTTTGCATCCTCACGTTGTACCTGAAAGTGCAAAGGAAAGGTCTGAAAAGGTTGGATTTTTGCATTTTCTTGGCAAACTTTTAAGCATCTGAGAACAACTTATGCAGGCAAGCAGTAAAGCCTAGATGCATGTTCTCTGACAACTAATAGGAAGTGAAGAGAAAGGACTGTCCAACTCAGTGGCAAGCTGACAGGAAAGCAAGGACTGCACCTATCTGTCATGACATACAGCAAACTGCAAAAAGGCACTAGAGAAGATTTAGTGAAGGCAAAATGCTGGAGCTGTGGATTTTGGAGCCAGGACATTAACTATACAGCAGCTTCTTTCCTCCTGCATCAGCTCACAATTCACCCCACTGTTTCTCTCAGCACTGTGTTCCCTGTGGGAGGGTTCTTGAGCATTTCTGGGACTGCTGACCATACCCTTCTAAAGATAGCATACATCTATTTTAGTGCTAAGGTGGGATCTAAGAGGGCTGTCAATGAACTCTGCTAAGACTTGATGTAGGAGAAAAGGTAGTTCCAACAGGGTGATTTGTGAGGGGAAGGCATCAAGGGATTTAAGTCTAAGCAACTTGCAATAGAAGGGTGGACTCACAGACACTTGCAGTAACAGTCAGACCTCTGACTCTCCTGTCAGAGGCAGTGACACAACAGAAGAAGATGTCAGTATACAACCTGGTATGAGACGGTCTGAAGACAAATACATGCTTAGCACTCTGTCTAATGTTCCTTGACCTTTTTCTCCAGGGAGTACAAAATATGTGTAAGAGCTGACATGATGTGTGCTTACGATCCAGAGTACCCTGCAGACTTTTCATATACCTTTGTACAAATGACATTTTTCTCAACTTTTTCTGAAAGCCACTTTACCTCTGTGCACTATGAAAAGGATGCATGAAAGTATTTGCTGCTGATTGAGCACAAACCTAGAATTAAACTGGTTAAGCATAAAAAACAATAGATCTTACACAGAAACATGACTGCCTGTATTGCCTTCAGGCAGGAAGGCCAAGGACAAAACAAGACCAAAAGAATGATGGTGAGTTAACACCTAAAGCGTACAGCAAGACGAAGTACTTACTTCATGATCAGTATGTAGAATGAATACATAATGATGAGTACAAGGCTTTCCCACCTCAAAAAACCAGAAAGAAGTGTTAGAAGGCCATTCAAACAGCTGTATGCTTCACAAGTTTTATGTAGGAGTGTGCCTTAAACATCTGGTACAAGTCACATTTGTGCACACAGGACTCACATCATTAAGATTAGATGGTGTCTCAGCAGACTCTCAAGTTTCAATAAACATTCAAATAAAATGCAATGCATATATTTCAGAAATGTGCTATGCAGTCTGAAACCACAGCTACCCTCTGAGGATCATAACACCACGGCCTTTTGTCATTTCAGTGCTGAAGCACTGAAGCACAGCCCAGGCACTCTGAGAGCACTGTTAGAAGGTGCCTACGATCTTCCACTAGGATTCACATTGGAGTGTTCTTTGGAACACCTGGCATCCGCATATATCTTAACAGTCAGAATCAGAGCAGAAGAGTTTTGGTTACCCTCTCTGCACATGGGAATCTTCAGGCCTTACACAGAGCCTATGTACTTCCTTAATGTTTCCAGGTTCTTATATTTTCTTTTTGTTTTCTGTGACCATCATAAAACTAAATCCAAACAAAATACATAGGATTTCGTAAGTGTTCAATCCAGCTTATACTCTCAGTGTGTAGAATGAAAGTCAATTACACTACAACTCTATTTACTGGTGAGCCTCATGGCAAATACAGGACTGCACAGAATAATTTACACAACTTACCATTCTATTTTCTCATCATATATGAACTAGAAGAAGGAAAGAAAGAAAACACATAAATTGACCATTTCTCTCATCTATCTCGAAAAACAGTCAGATTTCCCAAGCATCAGCCATACCTAGACAGACCTAATCAAGATTTGACCCTTTCTAACCAGAACTTCCACTGTATGGATTGTGCTCCTCACAGACACAAACTTTGTGAACAAGGCCTGGATCCCTGTCAGTGGCTGCTGTAAGCACTATTAAAGGGAAACTGTGCAAGCATGTGAAAGGCAGACAGATATGCACACATGTACCCACGTGCTATGCTGTGCAAATGACAGCAAAGTCACTTATTCCAAAAAACCTTAACTCTTGAGTCCTTCAAACAGCTAGACTAGTTTTAGCAGAACAGGCAGCCATTTTACTTCTCTTGGGTCTAGTGGTTATACACATTTTACTCCACCCTGTGTAACTGAATGTGAACTGTGTACTGAATACACAGCTAGTGATCCACTTGTATGACAAAATACAGACTAAGTGGACTCTTCCCTGCCTTGCCACTAGACACATTAAATGTGTATATTCAGGAACTACTACACTGCTCTAGATGAACAAAGTGGTATCTCACCTGTGCTCTACATAGAAAAACTTACCCAGAATCTGAAATAAAGTTACTGTGTAGAAGAAAGAAACAGCCACCCTCCCTATTTAAAATAGATGTGTAGCTCAAAATTTTTCACCTCCACAACGAGCAGTCTCCTAGGTCTGAGGAGAGAGCTATCTGCACTGCCTAACAGTAGCGTGCTAGTCTGCAGAACTTTACAAACCCTAGGTACAAAATGAACAGACACTGATGGACATGATGGGCACATATTCTATGGGGCTGTATGGAATTTTCATATTTATACAACATTGTGGAGCTCAGCCCTCACTTCCAGATGCCACTAGAACTAGCTAGGAAAATAATTATTTGCCAGTGTGTATCAATAGTTAGCAGGCTGGTCCTCCAAAAATTCAAGCAATGAGACACAATAACTGATAAGAGAACTACTTACAACAATGAGTACGATCACAGATATTGTGTAGTATACAGAATCCCGGAACACAGCCCACTGGGTGAGACAAACCACCTGAAAAATACCACACCTTCAGCCAACAAAAATACGTGATTTCAAAAACAAACAAACAAACAAACAGGCCCCTGTCTTAAAATAACTCAGGTGTGTGAGCAGAGTAGTTATTATTATTAGCAACAATTCTGAAACCAAATGGAGTTTTATGCTACCGTGAAGACGTATCAGTCTGTTAGACAATGGATCTATAATAAGCATCAGTAATAAAAATCATATAGAAACTTCCATTAACGAAATACATTTCTTCCTAATGAGACTTGATTTGGTCATAATTTCAATTGCTAAGTACAATTCATTGTACTGCAGCAAATCAATTGTTCCTCGTTCATTATATTTGTGGATATATTGGACTTACTACCTGAAAAAAGATGATAAACAGTTAAACCATCCATCAAGCAAATCTCATGCTTGTGTCCCAGATTCTTTGACCATCATCAGTACAGGATCAGCAGATGCCACTGATCAGTTGACTGTAAACTCAGTATTGTATGAAGAGAAACCAGTTTCTTCTCTATGCTACATGTTCAGAGTGCTGAAACTACAGCTGAACTTTTTGGAAACATTCGCTATTTGTAAAGCATTTGTAAATTCTTTCCAATCTTTGACGTTTTTCACAATGCCATTTTTGTCTGTGATTTTGTGGGGTTTTTTTAATATTTGCTCATGGAATTGTAAGTTCCTAAACTGTAAGCAATTGAACTACATAAAGACAAGTATCTTACTAACCTGTCCTGCAAACAGTCCACAGACACCAACAATGCAGAGGATGTTGAAAACTGCCGAGCCAACAATGGTCCCAACTCCTACATCTCCATGAGTGATAAATACACCTGCAGAGGGAGCAAAACATACATAACTACCTCTGCCATTTAACTTTAGGTCACTCAGAACATGTACTACTTGTAAAGTAGAGACTGTTTCAAAGATTAACCAAAACATTTCATAACTAAGGCTCGCTTCTCTGTGTAATAATTTGTGGTTTTAGTCTAGCGAGCAGCTCCCCAGCTGTGGCTTAAAACCTCTACAAATATACTTTTAGTAAATGAATTCTTAACTTGTTAGTTCAACAGTAAGTTCTCTGTTTCACAGCTTGGTTGTTAGTCACATGATAATCTATTCAAATGAGTATAAAACATCTCCAGCCACATTAGAAGCATGAATTTATTTAAAGCACAGGGGCAGAATCAGCTCCCTCAACCTGCTGGCCACACTGCTTTTGGTGCAGCCCAGGATACAGCTGGTTTTCCGGGCTGCAAGTGCACACTGGCTGCACAGTGACAGATCATGATGAGCTTCTCATCATCCAACACCCCCAAGTCTTTCTCCTCAGGGCTGCTCTTAATCTATTTCCAAATATATCAAATTACTTCTCAGGGGACTTCAATAAATCTCTTCTTTTGCATCCTGTGTTCAGAATCAGACATTCCTCTCTGTGTTTTGAGAGGAGACTCAGTTTCATGAGATATTTTGAGTAGTTCATTATACCATGAACCACAGACTAGCTGACAGCCGCAATTGCTGATGATAAATTGAAAGAAGAATGGGTACCTGTGCTTGATCTACTGCTGCTTTTTTTACAGCAGATCTCAAAAAAGCTTGTGTAGGGGCTCCATACCTATAACAGATGCAAACAGTTCTGGGGTGGAGCTCCCTGCTGCCATGAATGTGGCTCCAGCAACATCTTCACTCAAATGTAGTTTCTAGAAGAAAACAATCAGTAATTTCAGCACTGCTACTGTATTTACATTGTGGAGTACTATAGTTATATATGTAAATGAATAGTCAATTGTAGCTTACATGGAGCTGATTAAAGAAAAGTATCTCTGCAGGTTCAAAAGCATTGTAAACATCTCAAATTGTTTTCATTGATTTACTTACATAACTCTAAACAAAATCATTCAATTCCCCAACTCTTAGGACTTCTAAAATTTGAAAATGAAAATCCATAACAGAAAAAATATAGCCTTTGTGAATAAATCCTACAAACAGCAGGCTTGATTCTGGCATCACTTTTCAACTGTGTTAACCAAAAGTGAGCCTGCTGACACAGATAAAATTAGTCCAATTAGACACAGAGAGATTCGTGTATGGTAGAGAGATCTATTTTTATGACAGTGTCTCTTAAGCTCTAATAGGATATAGATAACTTAGAGTTCTCGGACCAGCATAAACACGTGCAGGTCCACAAGTGGGTTGCATCACTTTAGCAGTCTGAAGATCTTCCCCCTGAACTATAAACACAGTTTTATGGAAGAGCTTTTTCCTTTGAGAGTCTCTAGGCTCATCTTTAGTACATTATTTTTCTTTCAAGGATAGAAAAGTAACTAGTGACAAAAGGAGAAGTAAAAAAATCCTGTATTTTTCAAGCAGTTTGCCTGAAAACATCTTAAGCTGATGACAATGGCATCCTACACATCTTGACAAAAGATAAACACAAATATGATCTATTACCAGTCATACTGCTGCAGGAGCTCAAACCTAAATGTGCTATCTGAACTCTTCTTAGCCGTTTAAATGTTCAGCAGAACATGAGACAAGACGTAAAGATTTTATGAAGGATCAGTAACCAGTAATTAGTACAACCAAGTGGTATAACTTAAATTTGGTGTCTAAGGTGCATGCTGAATACAGAACATCTGGAAAGGGGAAGAAAAGATCCCAACTGAGTATTTTACTACTACTGATCACCTCCCTTATTATTTTATTTGTTCTTCTACTGATAAGTGTAAGTTTATAACTCCAAGTAACACCAATAGATATTAAGTACATTTAGCCACAGGAAAACAGACTTTTAAACTAGCTACAAAAAAACCCCAGGAGCTTTTCATAAAATAGTCACTCTTATTTTTGTTTAAAAGCAAAGGAGATGGGATTTTCTTTTTGCCTTTAAAAAGGAGTTAAAATCTACATTTTTATTATGTACTCATTTTGTTCACCAAAGTCACAGTCAACACAACATTTATATGCCATCTATAAATTCTACCCTGTCACAATCAGCTGAATTAGAATCCTACATGTAATTTTGCAAAATCTTCTCAAAAATTATGTAAAGGCATTACATTACTTTTCTTTTTTTTTCTTTTTGCATATAAAATATGTATTCTCATTCCATATCCAAGGTACATACTTTGCTCATGCATTTTCCCTTTTTTTCCACTTTATGCTAGGACCACACATAGTTCCTTTCTCCTTGCTGATACAGTGGTAGATGTGCAATAAGGTTTGCATAGCCAACAGATTAATTTTTCTACCTATGATATAATTTCACAAGTTACTTTCTTAAAAAGGAGTACAATAATAAACCCAACTCATCCATAACCCATACCTCTCCTAGTTATACGCTTCAGGTATTTAAGAGATGGTTTGCCGTCTGATCTCATTAAATCTTTGACTTTTTCTGCTCGAGTGTGGCCAGAGGAACAAGTGTGCACAGACCACTGGTTCATTTTTTGATGGAAGCTCAAATAGCTTGAAAAGGACCAAAGCCAAAAAGTTGACAGGAATGAACTCTAAACAATTATGACACAAAATTTTTGATTCTCTAAATAATATTCTCTAAATAAATTTCTAAAAGAGTAATGAAGTTCTTTACATACCTCACAAATTTTCTCTAAGGATGGAACAAAGAAGTCATCACATACTATGGCCAAAGCATAGAACATATAAAGAGCCTGTAAAGAAAATAAATTCAGGGAATACTTCAAATATTTCCTGTACATGAAAAGTGGAGAAAAGGCAAGCTGAACAAACACAAGCAATAAAGCTTTCTGCTTTATTCAAACTAGCAGAAATATATAGCTTCAATTTTTATTCCATTCCAAATAAAAATCTCCCTGTTGATAAATCTATGACATAAAACCAGATTTTTGAATGTAAGATCTCATCTAGAACAATAATTTTTGTCAGACCCTAAAATATGAAAGGTACCACACTTCGACAGAACAGGATGCCACAACAGATTTCATACAACGAAAAGTAACGAGTTAAGCTTACCAAGTTATGTAGTCATCCTCTGTATCGTTAACTAATTATCAGACCAAGTAATTAAACAGAAAGTAAAACCATGCTGAATAATAATATTCAGGACATAATTACACCTGGAAATATGTGGAGTCTGGCCACAGATCACTGCACCAAAACTCTTAGGAATGATGCTGGTTCCCTGCATACATGTGATTCTCCCACTGTCTTATGCAGCTTTATGTGCAGTGGGCCTAATCTTGCTGTTGTCCATCAAACACAACTCCTTTAAACTTTACTTTCCCTGAGCTGGGAATGAAAAACTGGAGCCTGCAAGCTTCACCTGCTTTATTTTTAACACAACAGAAAATAAAATTCCACTTGATATTTTCTACATTTCTTCAGGGTTGGTTTGTTTGGTTTTTTTTAATTATAACTGCATCTGTTGCATAGAGGCACAAAAGAAAAGAGACTCAAGAAACTTCCACATCATGCTTGATGTCATAAATGAAGGAGTCCCAAACTCTGTCTATACAACATGAAATACAAGTCATGTGATCCATTCTGCCAGGATTTTATCTCCAAGAGGATGAATGAACAGGCACTGTAAATTCAGTCTTGTATCATTTTCTTAAATCATGGAGTCATAAAATCATTTCGGTTGGAAAAGACCCTTAAGGTCATCAAGCTCAGCTGTTAATCTGATGACATCAAGTCCACCACTATACCATGTCCCTAAGGTGTTACTTTTTAAGAAACTGTATTCATATAGATGTATTAGAAATACTCAAATCAAAGTATTAAAAACTTGTTGATATATACAGAACTCTACTTAGAAGGGTCACTATGATGATTAAAAAATAAAAATATTAAAAATTAAAAATAGAATAAGTAACATAAAAGGAAAACAAAAATTAAGGACAGTAGAGGAAAACTTACAGCAATGATATGAAGCAGAATTCCTCCTTGCTGACGTTCTTTATTTGTAAATAAATCTTCGGGAAACTCATTAATGGCTGAAAGAAAAATACACTTTTTTTTAAAAAAAATGTACAGTGTGTATAAATGGAAGAATGAAAAACAAGGATGCATCTGTAGAAATATATGACCAAACATGAGTGCCTCTTCTGATGTTTTACATTGCAGCTTGCCACTTCAGAATTTCTTTAGTGTTCCGTAGTTTTGAGACACTCTGTAATCACAGTTGACACTCTTGCAGGAACACAGTACAGCATAATTCACAAACTACTGGTCAAGATGCAGCAATCTGCAATGCTTTAATCTATTTTATATGTTTTATAAACATTTTAAGATGCCAACAGAAGCACATATGCATGTAACAGCCAAGTAGGTTCCTTGTAGTAATACACTGCTATATATAGTAATATAGTAATATCTAGTATAGCAAAATACCATTCCCTCCGTGTAATATTTTTCCATCCATGAGAGGGGAATACTCTTCTGGAATAATACTGAAATACCATCAGCGTCAAGAACATCTTGTCAGTTACACTGGCTGACAAAAGCAAAATTTTTCAGAGAAGTTATTCCCTACCACATGAAATAACGCATGGTAAAAAATTAGTAAGCACACAAAGCATGCGGTTTTTAATAAATTCTGCCTACTAAAAACTAACATTAACTGAAGTGATTAGTAACTCAAAAAGCATTAAGGAAACTTCTCCTGTGGGAGAAAAGACCCAGATCTACAACTGCTGGCATCTTACACAACATGGTTGTTCTTACATCACTGGTTAAAATACCATGCCCACATGGATGTATTCAGGGCACACATACTACTGTTCTCATTGCAATCCCCATTTTGTCCTCTGTCTCCTCCATTCAAGCTGTGGCTGTGAGAATACACATAGGACAGCAAAGAACAGAGCCCTGGCCCGAGTCTCTAGCGATGACAACAGGACTCTGCACAGGAGGTAGATCTTTTCACATACTTGGATGCAGAGGTGTGCAGCTCCCATCACAGGTGTTTGTGCCAGAAGTCCCATCCCCTTACTGCCACCATATAGCAGAAGGAATATACCCCTGTCCCCTAACTCGGCAAAATGGATGTGTCATCTGGGAAGCTACTACCTACCCAGTAATCTCATTCAGTTGACTGTATAGTATTTCACAGTACAACGTTAAAAATGGTTAAGTTAGTATAAACTGAAGTTTTAAGAAGCATGAATAAAAAAATCACAGTTTTTCTAATCTTTCTAAGGTGACTTCACTTATGTGACGTTAATACCAAAGAGGAAATCAGAAGCCCCAAGGACATCAAAGGTAAGAGCCAGAAAATAAAAACGGCATCTGGTCACAAAACAAAAGCAAAGCAGCTTCACTGCAAACTGCCTTGATTCACAGACAGCGATAACAGTACATTCTGGTGATAATGCCATTAGCAATCAACAACTACTTGCAATAAATACCTGCTTGTCTCACAGAGGTAATATTACATGAATTAACATGAAGATAGCTTTTCTTAAAGATAATGCTCCTCTCTACAGAGAACTCATGGTGTGCAGTTTTTCTCACAACGAGACAATTCAAAATCTTCTTTGAAAGTCAGGGAAATCAAACAAAGCTCTGGAGCCTACCAGTGAGCTCCAAGGTACAGTATGGAGTTTTACAGTATAAACATCTGCTGTCTTTATGGGTTTTTTTATCCAAATAATCATAGGTTTGGTCCAACAATCATCTATAAATTCTATATACCTTATCTACACGCACTGTTCTTTATTTACTAGCTATATCATGGCTTTAGGATTTAAATCTATTTGTTTTTCTTACCTACTGCTGTGATAACCTGGTTTCTCAGGAAAAAGCTGTTTGGATTCCCTTGGGTCCTATCTTAGGCCTGGGAATTCATCAATGTTTAACTGAAGGGGGCAGTGGCATTCCCTCATCTGTGTAAGCTGACAGAGGGAATATGACATTATCAGAGTTTGAGAGAGCAGCCTGCCCTCATGCTACAATCTGATGCGTGTGCACAGCAAGGCACTCCTCTGCTTCACACAGAGATATTTTCTCATGTATGGGAGATGAAGTTATCTGGCTGCCTGAGTGGGAGCTACATCTCCTTGGTTTCTACTGAAAAGATACAGAACAGATGGGAGAAGGAGATGAAATGAAGAGCAGTACATCTAATGGGGCTAACCTTTGCCAAAAAAAGGAGGGGAACATACACCCATCATCTTAAAACCAGATAGAAATACAGAAATATTTATCCTGCTGGTAGTGTTGCAAACTCACGGCTCCTGCAGCTCATCTTATCCAGCACAGATCTCAGGAGGAAGGGAGGGCACCAAGAAAGCCAAGTCTGTATTGAAATTGCCATCATTCTGTAGCTTGTTCCCTCTCTCCAATCATTAAATGAGTGGGGAAACAAAAGCACCTTATCCAGTTACGACTTGGAGGGGACACCACCACCTTTTTCTCTGAGTCATGGACATAAAAAAAATCCTTGATTATGGCATGACAGAAAGGATGATTCACCTTAGATAAAAAGCTCTGGCTGAGCTGTCTGTGGCTAAAGAGCTATTCAAGGCATGCAGAGAGCATGCCTCAGAACAGAATACACGAGCAGCTGCACAGCATAAGCTGCCTGCATGGCTCTGGAGCAAAGACCTGGCACGAAGCAGCTGGGGCAACCCCGGCATGCCAGTGACACCTGCCCTGACTTAGGCTGTTAGCGGATTAATTCTGGGTACCGTGAGAGCATTGTTCCCACATGCCCTACCCATACTCCGACAGGCAGGCTGCCAATGAAGTTAAGTTTCAGAATCCCCTAAGCCTGACAACCATCTCAACAACCACGTGGATCTGTGGTTTTATAACCTGCCTTGACATGTGATTTCTTCACCTTATTAGCGGTTGATTTACTCACAACAAACATGCCAACTCTTAACACCTGCAAAGTGTTCAAGCCTGCTACAACTCTTAACATTCTTCCTCACAGGGAAAATGGATCTGTAGATTTTTGAAGGCTATGTGCAATCAGCTCTGCCTTTTCAGGAAGGGGGTTAGGCACATGATGTACACAAAAGCTCACTGCCTCTTTTAATGCCTCCATCTTGCTCCTCTGTCCCTTCAGGATCTGTTACAGCTACAGATTGCAATGCCTCCCCCTTCACCCTGGCATTCAGAGACAGAAGACAAAATTACATACTTCCACTTCTATCCCTTCAATAATCATATTCACAAGCCAGCTTGAATATTTCAAGTTTGTGTCATTTGTTTAAGCACTGCAAACAGTTTTAGGCACCTCTGCACTTAAGTGTATTTCTGCATATGTGCAATTCCCTTCTCACATTCCAGATCCTCATCTTCCCCAGGCCTGGTGTTGTGTTCATACACACGTAGTTGTGCCTCAGTGACAGTGAACAAACTCATCACTGTGTGCAAAAGTGAGCTCCTTTGTACCTGTCAAGCAAATGCATGCATCATTACCTGGTGTCAGCAGCAAAATGTCAACAGTGTGTGAGCCAGGAATTGAACTTACAACAGACTTCATGGTACTGCAAATAGCAACTAATTTATAATTTTGTACTAACCTGCTGAAAGATTTGATTGAAAGCCAAAAAATCATCACTCCTTCCAACAACATCTCCCTGAATGCAGGGGTCCTATATCAGCTGAGTTGCAATGAATAGGATAAGTATGTCTTAGACCTACTCTTGCTTTTAAAATATTTGTGACTTTAGCCCATACTGCTCTTCAAAATCAGTGCACTGGGAAGATTTTTACAGAAAGATAGTTAGCAACTTTGAAATCATCCTCCCATATTCTCTTTACCATGAATGTCAAGAGTCAGTCCCCTGTCATGTTTCACCTATTAGCTCAGGTGCTGAAGTGATCCAGTCTCAGAAGACAGTGGTGACCTCAGTACAGGTAGGCAGTGTCAGGGAATGACATAATACACTCATCTGATCCTCTTGCACAACCCGTGCACTGTCAATATTGTGATGGTAATGGTGTACTTGAGAAAAGAAAATAATAGCTTTTGCTCATAGAAAAGTATTGACTTTAGTTATGTAATGTAGTATTAATACTGGAAACAGTCAAACCCAAAGATCTTACCATCATAATGAAACCAGTTTACTCAAATATAAAATGTGTCATACGAAAGTCCTCCTTTTTAATAATACTTCCCGAATTAGATGTAATGGATTTGAACAGTCATTATAAAATCATAAATAGTACATTAAAGATATATCTTTTAAAAAATTACAGGAAGCCTAAAATAATGAAAAAAAGCGCACATAAATCTCAAATTTTAAAAGATCCCTTTGTAAAATCACAAGCTAACAGGACCTTAACTCTAAATTGTCAGTGAAGAAAAATGGTACACTCAGCGAGCACATTTAAACATGAAAGCTGGTAATATATAAATCTTAAAAGGACCAAAGAAGAAATAAAGAACAGTTCACTGATAATATTGGATACCCTCTGGAAAAAGTAGGATATATCAAGCTTTAAGCTCCCATTCCCATTAGACAGCTGTTTCCAGTTTTTTGTAGCAGGATGACTTGTGGATTCTCCCTCAAATGCTCAGTTCAGCTTCTGCTGGATACTAACCTAGGCAGTGGTCTTACAGCAAATCAGGAATTGGTTATTCAAAGAAATATATATGTTTATTTGAAAAATTCTGCAAGGATGCTTCTGTAGAGATAACTCTTTAGTAAACTGTTCTCATGGATTGTACTACCTGGGCAACAATAAGGCATCCAAATGAAGTGCAATGAAATTACTTGAAACACCACCCAACTTCTTCGAGAGGCATTTGTGCATCCATGTAAAACTGTGTGATGCCAAAGATCAAGCCTTCTATTTGCAGGCAAAGTACCATGTGGCAGGAGGCACACTCAGCATCCTCCTCCATACCCCTCCCCTCATAAACAGTAGAATTATGAGCAAATTTTATCTCTCAGGTATATTAATTCAATTTGCATTGCTCAACCAAAAGAGGACTCCCAAGTGTGATTACATGTGCAATGGTAAAGCGGCAGCTTATGAAGCAAATAACTGACTCATCTCTCAACCATTAAATCCATTTCATGTATGATTGTAAAGAACGGTGAATTTATGAAATAGCCTTGAATACTGTCTTTCCATCAGTATGACGTTATGAAAATATCTATACAAGACTGGATTAGCTACCATAAAAAGTAGAATTAATACCTCATTAAATCCTGGACTTCCATTGAGTGTCTTTTTTATAAAAAAAGAAAAGTATTTTCACTCATTAAGTCAATGTCAAACAATGAAAAAACACATTAAGAATTATCTATCAGCCAAAATATTAAAAGGCATGATGAAATCCCAGTTCCTGATCTAGGGAGACAGTGATGACACAAGAATACACAACAATGCAACAAGAGGACACATCAGCATATGAGAGGGCAGCGTTTCATGCATCAGCCTTTGTGTTAATGGTTTTCATGTCCTCAGAATAACTCTAAAAGGTTCCCAAGGTTTGGGATCATATTTTGTTTGGTTTTTTTCTCCCTGGCCTCCAGACCACTCACACAATTTCTGAACTCTTCCGAAATCTTCTCTTATTATGACACCAGTTTTCCACAAAGCATGTGTGTATTCTTCAAAAAGCCACCTATGGACACCAACCCTTTTATTTTACACGCCAGATTCCTAAACCAGGGTACTAAAATAATTTTCACCTTCTCTCCCTTTTTACTTACTGACTCATACTACCTCAGCTCTGCTTACACTACTCTGAGCCAAGGCTGGCAAAGCAGTTCAAACACTGCCAGGGTCCAGCACTGGTGCAGCTTTTTCAGATATGACATGTCATTTCCCAGCTCTGGGGGAATAATTCTGGTTCTCAGGACTGAATAAACACTGTGGAATAATGTGAACAGGTTTAAATTGTACTACCTCTTGACTGTTCTATGAATTAACTACAGACATCAGTTACTAGTAAAAAGTCATGTCTTCTACATGGAATTCACCTCTGGTTTCCCATTCTGAGCTTCACACATTTGACATTCCCTCTCCACTTTTCTCTCATTTTTTACTTCCTGAAAGTCTATGGTTTCTGTGGTCTACAGTATTTTGTTTCATCTGAGGGAGAAAGCTCTCTGGCTGTGCCAGGTTTTGGACTCAGTTTGGCCGTGTCCTTTTTAAATACAGATAAAAAGTGATGTCCCTGGCAAGATCACTACCTTTTGGAAAAAGGATAATGACTGGATTAACAATCAATACTGTGACTCACATAAAAAGGACAGTTATTAAAGGGTCAGGCAACTTTTCATCCCTACTGAAAAGAATCATTCCTTATGTTTTCCACAGGCAAGCCTTCCAGCTGCAAACAAGCTGGAGACTCAAACATCACACTATGAGGTTTTGCTATCATCAGCTCAAGCTCAATGCGGTCTTGTTTTGAATTGTTTTTACTCCCAGACAGACTCAAAAATCTCTTCTAGAACTAAAGGATGGGAAGTATTTATGCTAATTGTTCAGCCTAATCACGTATAAACTCAGTTTGTTCACCTCACAATAACTCCAGGAAGAGGCTGCTTTTGCTGACATGTTAATAGCATCTTCAAGAGGATTTCACTACAGGTCTATGCATAAACTGTATTGTCAGAGGAAAAATGACAAATCTGATTTCTGTAACAATGGGCTTTGAAATCAACCAGACAGGTTGTAGCACTTCACTGAAAAGATTATGAAAAGTGTAACATAATTTTAAGACACTGTGGACTGGTGACCCCCTTTGAAATGGCCCACTCCATTTGGCACAAAAGGACACTTTTACACATAGTGCATATTAACTCCCCAGTTTTGTTACTGAGTATGCACTGCAGCTGCTCTTACATATACTGTTGTATCATGACTAATGAATAGCTTGACAATCAGAGTAGACCACTGCATCTTCCTTGGTTCCCAAGATTACTGTCAGCAGGTAGTGTACAAGGACCAACCACCACAGAAGCTGCCCTTGGCAGATTTCCCCACACTACAGAATTTCATAGCAGGAATAAAAATCTTCCCCGTGCTGCTTGAATATGCAAGCAAGAGGGATCAGTTAAGTGAATTTGGTCCAAGGTAGAAATCTTCTTTTCTGAACATCTGAAGACCTCATTTGGCACACGGATGCATTATTAGTCCATTCCAATGTTATTCTATTGATGCCACATGAACAATGGGATCAAAACTGCCCTTCAAAAAGGAAAAGCTGGCTACCATGGCAGAGCTAATAAGAAAGACAATTACATTTATGAACAGATATAAATGAAGTGACAGGAAATAACATCTTTCCTTATAAAATATCACTGATCCTGTTCTGTGAACATCTCTGCTTCCAAAATGACTACAAAAGTATTTCTCCGTACAACCGAGTTCCTTCTACCCGCCCTTCTTCAGTGAATAAAATAGGGTGGTTACTACCTCCTTACACATGTTGGAGATAGACCTCAAATGACACAGAATATGAGGCTATTTCCTGACTGGTACACCCTCAGTAGAAGTGACAACCACATTCAAATGGCAAAATGACTGGCAAAATTGACTTGATCCAAGTCAGACTGCAGATTAGGTTTGAACTGCTGGTAGCCAGAAAAACTACCAGGTTACTCAAAAATTGAACAGATCACTTGCAGAAAACACTGAAAAGAAAGAAATAAGCAACTACAAGAGCTGCCACAGCAGCTATCACTATCATTCAGAACAGAAGTGCACTTTAAATGAAACTGTGCTATTGTGCCTTCAGTACAGTTAATGCATAATAATAGGCTTTTGAATCCCTTCTACTTCTGTAAAAGCTTCAGCACAGCTCATTTAAAAGCAGCCGTGTTGGCACACACCATTCTTTTTCCCCAAATGCATGAAAAAGGAAACAAAATTTTATATTTAAAATATACCGCATCCAAGTAGGGATTTTAACCGTCCAGGAAAATTGTCATACTCTCCACTTTGATATTCTTCAAGTTGAAATAGCACAAAAACTATACACGGCAAAGATTCCAGCAAGCTAAGATTAAGATAAACAAACTGCTTTTCCAGAAACAAGTGGGCATGAGATAGAAGAGCAACAGCAGACTGTAAGTCAGGCCTACTAAGACCAGAGAAAGGCATACAGTGAAGTCAGGCATGGGTATTGTTTAAACTTTCCTTACTTAGATGCTTCTCTTTCTAGATATAGAAGGAAAATTATGGAAGGCAGTTGTAAAAAGACATACTCAAACATTTATTCCACCCCTGCCAATTTAGGATTGTTTCCAACAGTGAGTTTTCCTGTGCTTTGTCCAAAAAGCTCCTTTAACCAAGAGGGAAGAGGTAAAATTCAAAGATGCTGCAATAAGGCAGAGGCCTTAAGGCCTCTTTGGTGACCTTTCTGAGGCCAGACTATCCAAGAAAGTTCAGTACAGGCAAGCCAACATTTTCACAGAACTCAGATGCCCTACCCAGCCATTATAAAAATCAGGCTGTTGATGCCACAATCTGTGATCTGCTGGTTAATTCTCAAAATTTTGCTTTTATTTTGGAAGGAAGTTGAATTTTGATAAATTATTTCAAGTTGCACATACTAAGCTCTCAAAAAACCCCTCCAACAGTGTTAAAAACCTCTGGATGAAGTCAGGCTTTGAAGTCGAGCATTTAGAATAATTTTTGGTTCCATGTACCCCTTGGTGCTTTGAAAGACTCATTTTCATATGGAAATCAGAAGCACAACAGTTTTCCACGTGAGCCATGCTCAAGTGGTATAGCCTAGTCTCATTACTTCTTTGTAAAACATATAATATTCGTTTTTTACTTTTCCTGAAACTATGGTCCTGAAATCATGCAATTACGTAAGAACATCAGCTTTCACTTAAAACAAAAAAATCTGCTTCTAGCCTTTGTGTATGCAGAAGAGGGCACGTGCCCAAATATCTAAAAGATTTAGAAAACCCAGAAGACAAACGAAAAAGAGACCCAGACTTCTTGTTTATCTTTTAAACAAACATCACAATTCTGCAGGGCCAGGTTTACACTTTTTGAGCACACAGAATTACTAGTGCTGTAAACCCAAACTATTCCTCAGTTCATATGCTTTAGCTTAAAGTCACAAATACACGAACATTCCAGCATCCAGTTTCTGCTCAATAATAAAAAATGATGTCAACATATTTCTTATGCCACAGACTAACATCTACTTCACCTTTTCTACATAAGTAATTTCATCCAAGACAACTAAGATTTCAACCCTCCAGCTCCTGTGTCATGATTCCTTTACTACATAAATAATTTTTCAAATGGCAGATTTGCACAGTTCTCCCCCGACAACATCCCTTGGAGCATTTTCTCATTAGTCTAGAAACTCAGAAGGAACCTGTAAACAGTACTGCAGTACTTCAATCTCTTTTAAGTTCTAGCCTCTACTACATACTTCAACAGTCTCACATTTGATATGAAATCTGGTAAGTAAAAACCAGCTTCTTAGAAGATCTGGAGAGTTCCACATACTAGTAGCCTATATTAAGCAGCACTGGAGATTTGAGGGAGGGAAACTGATTTATCTCCTAAATGCATAGTAATTATTCCAGAATAAAAGTGATCTTGATGTAGAATAGAGGCAAACAGCAGGAGAGCCACCATTGGAAAGTAGTAAGATAAACATTACAATAATTTCACAACCCAAAACTGCAGTCCTTCTTATGCTGTCCTTGACCACAGGGAATCCTATTGCATGACCATTTATTATCTGTAAATAAATGTTGCAATGAAGCTCATACCAATTCACAGAAAGAAGGAGAGACAAACTCTACTTAGAGAAATGCTACACAAAGCTGAGTACAAGGCCAAAAGCCTTGAAACGAGCAAAAGAAAGGAAATAAGGGGAAAAAAGGTACATCAATTTAATAACGTCACAGCTCAATCATGAAAGATCCGTACAGGTTTTTTTTAGACCTTAGAAGTTAAACGTAGCAGAAAGTACAGTCAAACACAACACACGTCTCTCTTTAATCCAGCCAGCTCAGATACCATTAACAGGGGAACTACTGTCACACAAGCTGCAGCTCATATGGCACAAGCCCAGCTGGAAGCTTGGATATATAGGTCATAGCTGGAGCTCCTGCTTCACCGCTGCTGGTACTACAAATAGCTCACTCAAACTCAGGTACTTCTTCATTACTGCAAAAATTCTCAAGCTGCAAGTCTGAAGTGTTGCTTTGTAAAACCAGACATCCCACTGTCACAATCCTGCGTGCATGTACTGTCTGAAACCAAGTCAGAGGGCAGTGCTTCTCATGCCAAAGCAGCCATCAATAGTGCAAACAATTTAACGAGTGCTAGCAGATTTTAATTTCTTTCCAAACGTCACTGCCTGACCAGCAAATTGATGAGTTCTCTCCAGCTTATTCTGCACCAGTTTTCTACTCAGTCTGTGTACAGACTGTGAGGTACCATTCAGCAGAAAATCCCAAATCAACACATCAAAAATACATTTGTACCTGATGGACGCTCGCAAAAGGCTTAGCAGGCACCAAACTATATCGCCCAGCCTTGAGAAGCAAGAAAGGTGCATTTACCTGGACCATCAGAAAGGCACCATGGGAAACAATCACTGTCTATAAATATAACTAAGGTAACTATAAAAATAAAGACAGAATTATGGAGTCTCAGAACACGGCAGGAAAAGAATCAGCATCTGAAAGCTAAGGAAGGCAGAAAAAAATCAGTTAAGTATATGCACTAAATTCTCAACAAGAGGAGAAATAGGAAAATTACATACCCATTTAATCACACCAAACAGTAGCACATATTTAGGCCATATATTATAAAGCACTTTCTGAGACCATATACATGAAATTAAAAAAACCTCTCAGAACACCATCCAAAATTTTCTTAAGAAACATCACACCAAGATGGTGCCTACAAAATACATGTAGAAATAGCTCATTCAAAGGATGTTTTTGAGTCTGGTCTAAATGAGGCAAGACTCCACTGTTACCCACAACACACTCTGCAGTGCCATTCAATGAACTGCATACAAACTGCTTTCACTTCTGCACATATAGGAACAATACTGCATTACTCTTCTGTCTCAAAATAAGCTTCTATCGTCTTTATCTCATTACATCAGGTGGTTCAGAAACTGGTTTTGATCTCTTAGTATTAGTTTAGATGAGCTGAAGAGAAAACCCCACCTTTCTAACATATATTAGAAATACACAAAACATATATATATATATTCTGTTCATATCCTCTCTATATGTATCTCTTTAGATTTTCCTCAAACAGTTAGGTGAAAAAACTCTAACATGCACAAGTAAGGTGGTTCCTTGTATTCCTGCTGTGCACCAGAAAACAGAGACAGTCATAAAAAGAAATCTGACAGAATATGGCTGCAGAAGCAGAAGGTGGCTGAAAGAGTGGTCAGAAAATGAAGAAATGTGGACTAGGACAGTGAATACTTAAAGACAGCAGAGCGTCACCACAAACTTTATCTGCTTTCACCTGATGTACGGAAAGCAGAGCTTTAAACTGCTGATCTGATCAATCATATCTCACCTGCCCAGAGAGCCAGACCTAACATTTCAAAACTTCTTTATATGCCTGTTTTGGATTACTAAATCTATTAACTTAATAGTGTCACTGTGTCGTGTAATACCAATGTCTTTCACAGTCAGAGGGAAAACAAAATGTATGAAAATGCCTCATGCTCTTCATAACTCCCTTCAAGAGCCTGGCGCAACGTAGCTGATGAATACAGCAAGCTGACTGACCTGTTTGTGTATTTCAATTTACCTGGAATCAAGGATTTGCAAATACCAAAGGATGCTACCAGATGAGTACCATCTTTCTAGTCTTTTGGTCTGTGAAAATGCTTCTTCTGGTACTTGAAAAACAACAAATACTGGGCATAAAATCTTGCACCTGATCTGTGAAACAGTAAGGCCTGATAAACCTTTCTTGCTTAATAATGGATTATGCCTTTTTAAATCCTTAACTTGAGCATGGCAGGGCTTTGATTCCAGCTGGCTAGTCTGTCAGAAAGCACTAGTTACCACTTACTTCAGCACCTCTCATCAGCCACTAATACAATCACTGCAGTCATTCAATCACTGCGTGAAGCTCTTGCATTATTTTCCAGCGCAGCTCCTCTCATCGATGTTAAACTAATTCCAGATAGATCATTCAAATTAATTTTGCAGTGAAGACACAAGCTGGATGATAGAACATGATTTCCCCAACTGCATGGTGTGATTAATGCCACAGCTGGGAATGATATGTACCAGTTTGATTTCCAGCAGTTGTTCCATCCACTAGACAAACCTCCTCCCATTCTTACAGTGAAAGCATATATTGTGGTTTAACACAAGACTGGGCACCTAACCAAGTAACAGCTTGTTTTTACCAGTTTGGTTTTTTTCTTCCTAAATTTAACAGTTGGGAGATTTTGAAATGTGTCTGCAGATGAATCAACAGCTTAAATGGTTCAGTGAGTAAAATAATTGTATGGATTTTTTTTGGTCATCATGGGGATTTTAACATATTTGCACTTTGCAGACATAAATTAGAGTAAAACTCATTTCAATTTTGGTTCCCTTTAACTCTCGTTTCCTAACCACATTTTTGCTGAAAAGCTAATATTGAAATTAAGAAGCATAGCTCTACAGAAGTTAATGGAGCTCTGCTGATTTACATCAGTTTGAGATTCCATCCCACATATTTTGCTTTAATTAGAAAGGTTCAGAGGCATAAACAGTGCAAACATTGTAAGTGCACGATGTTGCTCTCAAGTTTGAGTTTAGAACTAGACCAAAGAACTCTGAAGTAGAAAAACTGGATGATACATTTCAAAAAAGATAGAAAAAGTTTTCCTGGTGTTTCATAACAACTACATGGCACAAACCAAGGACCTAGATTCCATAATGGGCTGAGTGCTCCGTCCAAGTAAGGTCATCAGCACAAACCCGGCCCACCAGCTACAGAAGTTCCTATTAATATTGGTCTCATTTCAATTAAACGTCTTCTTTTTAGAGTCAGGCACCTATTTAACTACTCTGATAAAGTTCTTGTGATGATCTTATCTAAAATAAAGCCACCAAGCAAAGACATATTTGGCTTTGCAGTTCATTTCACTGAAATCAGTTCAAGTTGTAACTTAAAGACTAAAACTACATTCTGCTAGACTACAACACTATTTACACTGAGAAATAATTATACTTATATATTATACCAATGATGTATTACATATAAACCACTAGTAGGCAAAAAAAAATTCTCCATATTGAGAAACATATGTTGACAGTTTAGCTGTTACACTCAATGGCACTGGTGCCCTTTTTCCAATGGATTCACACCACTAACAATTCATGCAGCTACAACACCAGTGCAGACTGCAGAATAAAGCTGAGCTAGTACACAGGCCATAATGTTCGAAGCCATAATGTGAGGCCTTCCACACAGCTGATGGGGAAAAGCACTGAGACATCAGCATCAGACTGGGCTCCTCACTCCAACCTTCAACCGGCGCACTGTGGCTACTGTGCTCTGCCACCTGCACGGCGAAGCAGCGGCAGCCCCGGAATGCTCCGAATTACGTAGTCACTCCAATAAAATGTGATGCCCCACCCAAGGCAAATGTCCCACAGAAAGCAACTGGAATACGACCCCTTAAGGAAGCGAGGAGAACGCCTGAGTATTAGAGAATTCCATCCAGTAACATACAGTGACAGCAGCCCAAGCTAGGCCTAACCCCTTTCACTCAAGGGATGCTGTGGCACTTAGGAATATGATTGCCAGACTGAAATAAACTCCACTATTTGTGGAAGTATTTGGAACACAGGAGATCATCAGAGGACTCAGATGCGAGTGGTGTTGCACACCATAAGAGGCCTGCCCTGGTTTTTGATGTGACACACCCCACTTAAGACTGGGCTGTGAACGTTGAAAATGTAAGGAAATGACAGACTCTGACACATACAGTAATAACTGTCGACCTTAACAAATACCACCAATGCTAGTAATGACAGAAAAGGCTGCAGCCAAGGAAGAGTGATGGGGTACTGTCCACAGGGCTCCTCTGCCACCTCATGAAGCAGGAAGAAATTTGGTTGAAAACCTAAAGAAGGCCCAGCTTCCAAGGAAAAGAGGATGGCACAGCTGTGCCAGCAGGCTGAGGAAGTGTCAGTGGCAGCTGGAAGAAGATGAGGTGCGGGTGGTTATTGCCTAAAATTAACCTGTAAAGAGGGAACACTGTACCATGAATAACTGACATGAACAATCAAAAGACGAGTAGAACCTTTTCCTAATAATAAATGCAGCACATAAAGGCATCAGACCATTGAATAACCTTCCAAATAAAGCACTGGTAAAGGTATTGACAGCAAGAGTGCTGTAGGAAAACTAGATATATGATACAAAACAATGTTAATGCCTACAGAAAAAAACCCAAATAAAACCACAGTCTTTACAAAGTCACAATTCTCCACACATTCGATATGCAACCATACACTTATTTTCCCACAAAAAACCCAAACAAAAACAACAACAAAAAACCAAAACAAACCAAAAATAAAAAAAAAACCAAAATAACACAAAACCAACCACACCAAAAAACCCAAAAACAAAAAAACACCCCAAACCCTCCCTTCCCCCCCCCACCCAAAAAAAAGAAACAAATTCAAAAAAACACCCCTCTGGCATAGCTCTGGATTAAGGGATACAGACTACAGGAGGGAAGTGTTTAGAGGAGATTCCAAAAGACTGTTTATTTGCATTTGGCTTAAATGTCAGCTGCACTTTAAATAAGCCTTTAAATACTACCATACTGACATGCTAGAGACATGAAAGTGAGATCACAGGCCTGTATACTTTAATCAGTAAATACTCAAAGTAATAGCCTAATTTTGTGAAGAACTTCCTACTATTCAAGTCCAACAAAGTAGAGCTGCTAAACAGTTCACACAACAGTCATCCCATCATTATGGAATGTTCTCCTTGTTAAGAAAAGCTGAAGTAGTGGATTATCTTCACAGCATTCTTAAAATTCATTATTCCAAATACACTATTTGTAAAACTTATGTACCCAGTAACACAACTAAGCACAACAGTAATGTCATAAAACCAAAAAGAAATCATAGAGAATACTATACAGGATTGAGAGATAATTGATAAAGTAATTGCTACAAGAGTAAAAGGCTTTAACAAAAAGAAAAAAAGCACATAAGAACCACAGAATCACAGAATATTCTGAGTTGGAAGGGACCCACAAGGATCACCAAGTCCAACTCCTGGCCCTGCACGGGACCATACCCAAGAGTCACACCATGTATCCGAAAACATTGTCCAAAAACTTCTTGAACTCTGTCAGGCTTGGTGCTGTGACCACTTCCCTGGGGAGCCTGTTCCAGTGCTCAGCCACCCTCTGGGTGAAGATCCTTTCTCCAATATCTAACCTAAACGTCCCCTGACACAACTTCAGGCCATTCCCTCAGTCCTGTCACTGGGCACAAGGGAGCAGAGATCAGTGCCTGCCCCTCCTCTTCCCCCTCACACTGAAGTTGTAACTGCAAGGGGGACTCCCCTCAGTTTCCTCTTCTCCAGGCTGAACAGACCAAGTGACCTCAGCTGCTCCTCATACAACTTCCCCTCAAGGCCTTTCACCCTCCTTGTGGCCTGCTTTGGACACTCTCTAACAACTTCAATGTCTTCCTCATATTGTGGCACCCGAAACTGCCCCCAGGACTCGAGGTGAGGCCGCTCCAGTGCAGAGCAGAGTGGGACAATCCCCTCCCTCGCCCGGCTGGCGATGCTGGGCCTGATGCACCCCAGGACACGGTTGGCCCTCCTGACCCATGTTCAACTTGCATGGCCCCGCAGGCCCCCTTCCACAGTGCTTGCTCTCCAGCATCTCGTTCCTCCGTCCGTACGTACATCCAGGGTTTTCGAAGAAGACGAAATCAAACACTTTATGAAGACACAAAGAGCTAAGTAATAGAAGACTGAAACAAGTGCAGAGCATACAGAGAGAACTATAGAAAACTAAATGAGGAGTGGGAAATTACACAAAACATGCAGAGTAAGGAATAATTACTAAGAGGCAAAATGCCTTTTTTGACTAAGCATTCAGGGATGTGCTAATGAGACACAAGGACATGCAGGAAGAAAAGCCCAAAGATCTGAGAACAGAAAAATGTGTGAGAATCAGGCACACACATACTTGGAAATTAACCATCAAAGAAGTGATGACTGAAACCAGCAGAGATGAAGATGTTATAAAGAAGGCAACAGAAGAAAGAAACATGAATTATGCCAAAAGAAAAAGGAAGGCAAGTAAACTACGAGTAAAGCATAAGATATCCAACAGAGCATGACATCAAAGAAGACAAGAGAAAGGAACAAACAGAGTGAAAATAGTATCAGCAGAAATATACAGGCAGATGAAGAACCGTCCCAGTAACCTCCCTAAGGACACACAAAGAAATCACAATTACCCCACACATTTCATTAGGAGTGAACCTATGGGAACCACAGATGCTAAAAACATTTTAACCAAAACACCAACACTGCAACTCCCATCAAAGAACCAACAAAATAACTAATGTGTAAAGAGCCTGATCAAACAGTATCAGTCAGGTAAAACTTGCAGTTCAGATCAGGTGATCAGAAAGACTTCAATAACTTGTAGTAGTGATTTCTAAAACACAGTAAATTAAACCCAGCAGTACTTAAGCCCAATTATTTTCACAGTGGCTTTTCCCTGAAATATCACTGCACGCTTCGGCCCAACTCACCATTTTTCTTTAGAACCTTTTCTCTGCCAAAATCTAAATTACTTGTTGGCTGACTTTTGAACAGTATTAATTAATAAACTGTAACAGTTGGGCTACTATTCTGTCCTCAACTCAGGCAATACTCTGACATATTATCTTGCATAAACCACTTGGATTCAGATCATTCAGATCACCCATTTTGCATCTCACCATTTTGTCACTTCTGATGACTGAGATGCAAAGAGATTTTACAACTGAAGGCTTGGTAAATAATATTGTCTACATTAAAGGAAAAGCTACAAAAATACCTTTCTCGTTATCAAACATAAACATGCCAGTAAGAGAAAGGAATACACTTTCAAGACATCTACTGAGATGTAGGCGATCATATCGTTTAGACATTTGTTAGTTGCACTTGCTATTACTTCAATTTTTGTAAAAGCTCAGTTAACACTATCAAACAGATGTGTGCTAGCTGTGTTCTTCTAGTTTTGATAAATGCGTCTATGACACTTATGTGCGTGTATTATTTAGGTGATTTTGACGGAAATATTTCAGACCTCAGTGTTACCAAACATAACGGTCTCAAGATTTTGCCTCTTAAACAAAAATTCAGGAAAGGAAAAAAATACATTCTAATGTGAGTATACGCTGTGCAGAGCTAAAAAATAGCCTCTGTGATCTCAGAGAAAATATTATTAGGCAATGTTACATTTCATGCTTTTAAAGTTTAAACTCTACCAAGTCTGAGACTAACTGATCCTGTTAGCATCTGCCTTTCCACCAGCAAAAAGAATCACTGAATTGCAGAGGCAGAAACAATACTGGTTTTAATCTGGTGGGTTGAAGCAGACTGACGACACTGCGCACAAAATGCAGCTGGATGAAGTCGAAGCATCCTCTTCTACTTGGACTTCCCTGAATTGCATAACCAGGTAAAACAGCACATTAGCTCAGGTTTGAATCACCTGTGCTACCACACTCAATTAATCCCCTACCTAGCTCGATATATTAATACACTTTCCCTCTCCCATTCAACCATATAAATTATATAACCCTCCTGAAGAGTGTAAAACAGCTTGCATTCTAGCTTTTATTAAAACATAAACAAGCAATATAATGGGGTGCCAGAGAATATTAGAAGACTGTGCTGTGCTGAATGACACATACTCCAGATCAGCCCCAGATCAAAATGAGAAAGAAAGAACATGTCATTAGGGGTAGGGTGAACATTTTAACGACTATTAAATATCACTTCCAGAGTTCTAATAATTAGAAATCTTGCAATTATATTTACAATGAGACAGCCACTAAGCTCCATTTTAACCCTATTATAAAACTTCAGGGCAGGGGGCGTGTGTGCTTGTTTGCAGAAGATACTGAGAGTGTTTTAAGACCTGATTCTCCTATGTGTTTGTTCCAGTTCTGTCCCGAAAACAGTCTAGATGTCCCAAAACTTGACTTCCAGCCCTGTACTTCTGTGATTGTAGGTGTGGAGGGTTTATCTGGATAATTTATTCAAATGCAGGTGCCCCAAATGAAGTCTGAGTATCATGACCGTAGACACCTTTTTCTGGGTAATTATCCAACCTGACCATTTGCTGTCAATTCTTGAGCTCTCAGCTTCACATTTCCATCTTGTCACCCACGCTTACCTCAGCCTCCCACTCTCTTTGCATCAACCTTGCTCTCAGCCCTTTGTTAATTGCACTCCTAATCCACAGCCTTTCTGCCTCTCCAGCACTCGCAGGACCTTCTTTCATCTCAGTCACTTTCCTACTTTTTATTCTAGACCCTAATCTTGGGAGCCACCTTAAAACACGGTTAAATGTGCTTTCTCTAATAAGGATAGACATTAACACGTGATATTGAGCCAGTCTGGGGTTGTGCTTCATGTTGAAAGATGTGGCAGGGCACAGGAATAAGTATGTCTCTAGGTATCCTGCTGGACATCTTGTAAACTTACAGACCCCTAGAAGAAAAAAAAATCATCAGAGAACAATTTTCAGGTTGCTTTTAATGTACTGAACTAGAACATATTTGAAAGTGGTTATGAAACACAGCTGTAAGAAAACAAAGAGACTGCATTGGGGGTTGGTTTAGGGCTTTTTATTTTAACAGATTGTTTGCCAGAGCAAGGGTATATAACATTTTCCTATATATTCTTCCTAGTCTTTTCAATATACAGTTCTCTTTTATACTACAATACAGCCCCAGATATCTAACGATTCCACCTTCTCCTCCTACTTCTACCTTTTAGAAGTTCTCAAAACCAGTAACCTTAAGTCTGGTCACAACAAGATACAGAAGGACCAAAATAAACAGCTTTTGTCCCCTACAATGAAAAAAGCAATTAAGAAGCCAGAAGAATGATTTTTGCCATTACAAAACTGCAGGACAGAAGAGGAAACCTTAGTAGCAAGAGAATGAAGATGCAAGTTTTCAAAGATGACTGGAGGATTTAGTCATATTTTGACTTTATTCAAACTGTGTATCCAAATCCCTTACTCGATTGTGCAAATTTCATCTGGGAAGTTCAGGTTCCATGATACTAGAGGTAAAACATCTAAAATTCTAATTTCCAAGTGCACTGTTATGCAATGTAATGCAAGATACAACACGGTGGATCTAACAAAAAATTCCATTAAGACCATACTTTGAATGTTTTCAAGTAATGTTTCTAACATGCCAGTTATCTCAGAACACAATTGAAAATGTCATGTAAAACAGAATAAATATCTCCAGCTAAAAAGCTGCCATACTGACAGTGTAAGGTTTAGCTCCCAGTATTGTGTGTAAAGAATCAGAATCTCTGATACAAAAATCAAGGTCCAAGATGAGTCCCTTACTGCTTCTACTATTCTCTTTTGAGAGAATCTGGAATAAAAGATAAAGTGCCAATATACAGTTTATCTTCCAAAGAAAGCATTAACTCGCTAGGAATAAGAACTGCAAAGCTTATGTATTACAGCACCACCTGGTGTGGATTGCCATGGATACAGATTTTAAGCGGACAAAACCTACCAGGTCATCTAATTTATGTGTCAATCAGTGCAGAATACATCACTGTAACATACATTTGGTTTTTTAATTCTGTTTATCACTTGTTCTGGGAGACATAATTCATAGCTAATCAGATTTCTGAGCAGTATTTCATGCAGAAGTAGCAAATAAAATTCCAGTCACAAGACAGATAGTTCAGTTTTAATTAACAAATAAGCTGTTCATAAACTCCATGACTTCCCACTTCATGGTGACTGTCAAGCATGCAAGACAACATGCCACTATCTTCTTAGAAATATTAGTTGATTAAGTGTTGCAAGCAGAAAAATGTGAAATCTCAATGTGAAAACGTAAGGTGGATTAGCAAAGATCAAGATACAAAGCAGCATGACCCCTCAAATCCTATGAGAGAAGATCTTTCTATCAGGTGATGAAGGGGCATTCTGCTGAGATTACACAGAGGATTACACAGCACACTTAATTGCATTGTGCTTACCTGTTTACATGCTTAGCTGCTTGGCAAGTCATAAAAGATAAATTAATTCTTAAGTTATTCTATCAATATTAGGATAGACAGCCTTAGCAAAGAAGGTCAGGAGCACACTAAAATGTCTTAAGTATCTGGTACACAGGCACTCAACACATTACTTAGTAAAGTATTCCTTAGCTTTCTCTGCTTAAAAAAGAAAAGTTACTGCATGACACACATAATCCAAAAAGCAAAAGGCCTTATTTACATCTTGTGTTATCATAAAATGATGAAGTGCATGAAATTCAATAGAATGTGAACTGCTATAGTTTAGCAGAAAATCTGTCCCGAAAGTCTCTATTCCATCAACCAGATCAATCTCTTTTCAAAGACAAGAAGTGAGTTAGTGTGCTCAGATACATCAATTCTCTTTGTCCTGCACATATTCGAGTGCTTATATTTATTTTTTGTCCCAGGCTACTGGTAGGGAGGTGCATCTCTGTCCAGGTACAGAGCAAGGTGGCATCTGTCTAGTCAAACAAAAGTGCCAAAATTTAGTAGAGAACACAAGTCTTATTTAATCTTGCCAAATCCTGGTGTCTAAATATTCTGTAAAATGGATTTTCCTGTACGCAGTAATCCACTGTC
Organism: Cnemophilus loriae; assembly: GCA_013397755.1. Taxonomy (NCBI): domain Eukaryota; kingdom Metazoa; phylum Chordata; class Aves; order Passeriformes; family Corvidae; genus Cnemophilus; species Cnemophilus loriae. The sequence goes on from VZTF01007679.1 coordinate 227,139, forward strand.
CTCCATTCTTGCAACGGGAAGAGCGTTCTTGACAACAAATAGTTGTCAACAAATACAACTTTCATGAATAAGCTGGTATAGCTCACTAGAGATACAAACAAAAGAAAAGGTGAAACTAATACTGAAGGATGGACACAGCTGCTTTCTAAAACACTCAACAGTAATACTATCAACAGTCTTGCTGTCATTGTCAAAAGCTTGAACGAAGGCCAAGCAACTTGCAGACAGGCCTTTCTTTACATCCAGAAGCTTGCTAAGTTTCTATTTACCTCTCAAATTCTGCCAGACACTTTTGGCAATTTTTAAATAGATTCTTTTGTAATTGCAATGCCATTACAAAAAGGAATCTAAATCAAATCACTTCAACAGGTTCTGAGTCTGTATGCAAAAAATCTTGTGTACATACATCACTCACTGTCCTATAAGATAACCCTCTAAAATCAGACTGAGCATTAACACTGTCACTCAAGCTGAAACGGTCTAAAGGAACCAGTAAATTTCCTCAATTACAGTTTTCATTTTGGATATCTGTTACACAAAAAACACCACCTGCCAAGTTTTTCTGAAATACAGAGGAACATGTTTCAAAGAAAGAAAAATCACGAATGTTAGTCACAAATACACTCTATGCTCAAGTGGCAATTAAAAATTCATTTTGCTGTTTACTTATCTCCTTCATGTCTAATTTTATGTACATATAACTCAATTAATTTTCCCTTGGGGCCAGTCTATTCTTACTTTCTCAGCTTCCTTTCTTTGAGGTAGAAAGTATGTGTTGCCAGAACATCATCAACTGCCAGCAATTGAATGAGGTAACAGAATATCAGGCAATTTTGAAAATAATTTTCCAAGAAACTACTCCCTCTGCAAGAAAATGAAGTGAGCGAAGTATCCATAAATCCTTGTCAGTATACTGAAACACAATTAGGTCTATGCTTTTGATAAAGTAAGCTGACAAGAACCTTTCACCTCCTCTGTAAGATGTAATTTGCCTTGGAAATTTCTAATTTCTCTTTTGATACACAAAGCAAAAAAAGAAAAAAGATAAAATGGAAGATCAAGTGCTTTTGGACTTGTACTAATAAATAATGTATATCATTATCCCAACCATAGTATACATTTTCTAAAAGTAAACTTACAGTTTATCAATCAAAATTACCATAAAAATAACTCAAGAATGCTTTTCTACCAAGAATAGTACAAACTGCCTGAAAAGTGCTTAAAATTATGATCTCCATTCTACTTATCTATCAATAGAACATAAATATTTACCTAAAAACATCAAGTATGTGCAAAAATAGGTTTAGAGAAGTGTCATGGTTCTCGGGAACTGCATAGAAGGTGTCCAGCTTGCTGTGGTATAAAGTTTTGCCTACTAATTTAAACATCATCAGTATGAAACACCTTGGTCACTCTTAGCACACAGGGATCTTGGAAAAACGTCTTCCAGCTTACCCATCACTACATGCTTCATTTGTAGGCAGTCCTGCTTCAGAAAGGCTGAAATCTTTTTAAAAAGAACCCAGAAAATTCAACTGCAGTTATATGTCCAAGAATCTGAAGACCCACAGTCTTCAAAAAGGAAGAGGCTGAATGCCCATTTCCTCAGCTACTCTTAAATTTAGTTTTAGTGTATTTTCCCATTTCCTGAGAACTACGTCAAAAAACTAAAAAGAAGACAAAATATCAAGCAGTGATCAATTTTCACGTCGAACAAGATTTCTTTTTTTTTTTTTCTAACAGTCAAGTTTCTAAATGCTAACTACTTTTCTTCCAAAGAACAACTGGTGTGGTTTCTTTTAAAAGATTCCTTTGATAGGGGTTTATTTTTTCAGTTCTCTCCTAGTGTTCAAATCACAAATGCAGTATTGTTTGTTCTTTGAATATTTCATATCAACTTATCACACACATGCAAAAATCAGCGAGGTGATACGTCAGGGTAAGTTTCTATCACAGCGAATGCTATTTTTTGTCCCTTTTCCAATTAGTTTTCATAGACTTGCGCATTTTGGAGCCAGAAATGACCTTTCTAATCAGGTATCTTAATCTCCAATTCAGCCTACAGTAGGATAGGTTATGCCAAGAAACCCCACATAATCATTTTTTTATTAATCCACTGGGGATTTAAAGACAATACATTACATCGCTAAGTAATCTATTCTGAAGCTGGATTATGCTCATTGTTCAAACATTCATTTGCTTTTTACTGTGAAATTATCATAGACTTGATGGTAATTTCCATTTCCAGCCAGATGAAAGTGCCAGTTTTTCAAAGACTTCAGCACAGTTATACTCGTTTCTATCAGGTAAGGATTTCACATCCCAGGGTATAGTTCTGCATCATTACTGCTTAAGACACGATGAGATATAAAACTGCAGGATTTTCAACAACTTATCAAATAAATTATTTCAAATTTCTGATAAGCATATGGGCAGTGAGGCATTCAGTTCTGGAAAAAGAAAAAAAAAAAAGATGTTGAGCTATAGTGGTCAGGTATGGGTATTCCTGTGTTCCTGAGTCACAGAGGCAGACACAAGCCTATCTCCATAAATAATTGTAAAAAGCAGGTTCTATTCCTGACAAGAGCTCTTGGTGGCTAATGTAGTGTATCTGCATATTATAGACACAAACAGTATTACGTTTTAGTGCTATAAAATCTTATTACACTAGAATAACTTAGTTCCAGACCCATACTTACACGACTGCACAAACATAAAGCAATTACCAAATGCAGCGACTTAATTCACTCGTTTTTTAGGCAAGATAACAGTTACCTGGGTCTTATATACATGAAGAGATTATTTTATCTGCATTCTTCTTCATTGTTTCAGAAGGGAAATTGCCAGGCTCATATGCTCATACCAGTATATGCTACACAGAGGTAAACACCTGTTCCATGAAAGCAGCATCCCACACATGTTTTCAGACGCCCTGAAAACCTCCGCTGGACAACGGCTTCTGATTTGCAGTTCAGATATGGAGAGTAACCACAGCGAAATGGGTGCAGTGACTAAGACTGGAAAGAGTCCATGGCTTGCAGCTTCCCTTGACAGGGAGTGCTGCTGCCTGCCATGTGATCCCTGCCAGGGAGATGCTGAATGCCAGATGCACCACTCAAGTGTCACAACTGCAAAACAGTTTGTACTGCACTGAATCTATACTGTGAAAAATGAAGAATATAGCTGGATCCAAAGAACTTCCAAAATCAGAGTAATCTCAGGCTGGTGTGATAATGATACATTTTAAAAGGCTGTATTTTTAATAAAATGTCAAATTCTGCCATTAAACACATAAATAATTTTAATAAGGAAAATGTAGGCTATATTGTACACCATTAACAAACTTTATATATTGAGAACAAGAACATTTCAAAAGTGAGGATTTCAATGTCAAGAGAAGAAATGTATCTGAACTAGTAGCTAATTACTATCAAATTATTAATAGGCATATGAATCAAAAACATGCACATGTAACAGGTGACTGCTGTGTTTACATGTTGTAGCTGTTTTCCATATCTGAAAATATGTGCTGAAAACAGTGCTGAAGTTGCAAGCATGAATGGTAACAATCCCAGAAGGAGTACAGAAGGAATGAATATTGGGAACGAAAGGAAGGATAAAATTTAGCAATAACAGGGAAATGGTCAGATTCAGCAACTCATCACTTGTATCTACATCAGTAGGGATATGAAAAGAGAGTGAAGAAAAGACTTGGGGGCAGGGGGGAAGGTGGAGGGGAGAAGAACCACAGATTTGCTGAAAAATGGGCCTTCCAAACACATTTATTGCCATGCTTACCTTCCCCATGTCCCATTTCTTATTGTTACCTAATAATAATAATATTAAAAAATATGTGTTTGGCTACAAGCCATATGAAACAAAGCAATAAGCTGTCTCTCTCCTGAGGTCTCACCAAAGGTGACAGACTCAGTGAACAAAAGCCGTTTCCAACACTGTTGGAGAAGAGAGAACTTAGGAGCAGCTTCATTTTGATGACAGTCAGGAAGCAACTCAGAAAGAAAGATATGAGAGTCACTGCCATAAAGATGGCAGTCAAGTAGCGAAGAGAAAAAGGAACACCAATGACAGACGCCTGAGGGATCCCTAAGGATGGCAGCAGTAACAAATGACTTCAGGAAAAAACATGAATTAATAGTACTTCAAAACAAGCAAAAATGTCATTTACACGTTGTGAGAAGGTCCTTTAAGTATATGCATTTAAAAGAGCAATAGGTGCAGAGATCCTGCTCTTCACTCCTCATGCACACACACACTTCGCAGTCTCTTCAGCTAGACGACTGGATGTACAGCAAATCTCTTTAGGTAATTCCAGAGTGTTCAGTGAGAAATAGGCACTACTGTGGAGAGACCACACTGAGAAGTACTCATGGGCCAGAGAGAGAAATACATAAGCTTGAACAGCTACTAGAACACCTAAACTAGATACTCATAGATTTAAAATAGTTAAGAGAGTTGAGCATACACGCCGCACTGAAGTCCAGGTTACTCTAGAGATTAAAAATACTTCTAATTGCAGAAGGAACATGATCAAGTAGACCAGCATTCACTTCTTATCATTATTGCAGTACCAGCATTCTACTAACGAAAAAGATCAAGCTGTTTCCTTAAACAAAATGCTTATGCACATACCTCAGTTATTACATACAACCAAATAGTGAGAGCCACAGCATGGCCAACAGTGGTAAAGGTAGTAACAGGACAACAAAATAAATCTGTAATGTCCCTTAGTTACAAAGTGAGTTTCACCTTAAAACCCCAACAGCACCACAACCTAAAGTCCTAAGGTCTGAGGCATGAAACCAAACTCCACACGAAACCCTGGCTGAATGTAGCCAAAATGGAACTTGGATAAAATACAAAATAGACTCAATTTCATAGACATTGGAGTCCAACTTCTTCCTAAAAGGCAGGAGAGAAACAACCACGGACAGATCCTATCTAATGCTAAAGATACTGTGCATAATTGTAAACCCTGGACATGAGGAGAGCAGAAAGAAGAGTTGTGTCTCAGCTCTAATTCTTGGGTTCCAGTGGCTTTTAGTATACTGGATGCCAAGAAATGTTTGATTCATGAAACTGAGGAGATTTCAAAACTTGTACTTAGATGGAGAAACCCTTGTCCACTGCAATATAAGAACCTACATTTTATGTGTAATCTGGTCAATAAAAGAAAGGAAACTAGGGTGGTCCTCAGATAGAGTAGCAATTTCAGTACTTTTAAAAGAATCTCTGAAATGCACTGTCATTCCCCAGAAGACAACTGCTATAATCAGTGTACCAACATACAGCAAAATTAAGAGTTGCATTTGACTGACTTTATTACGAACTGTTTAAAATGTTGAGCTGAATCAACAGAAGAAACTAATAATCTAATAACAGTTTTCAGTGATAGAAAGTTGAGTACAGACACCTGCACGTAACTTTTATGCTTTCACTTCTTTATTACACCATTTCAATAAAGCACTAAAACGTGAAAATAACATTAGCTTAAATAATAATTAGAAACTTTTTTTGGGCCTTAAGACAGTTCCTTTGAGTAGAGAACACCTATACCTACAATGCAAAGACAACTACATAGTAGACTAATTCCCAGACCAACATGATCCTTAAGTTCGTTTTCAAAATTGCAACAATGGCCTCAATTAAATCACATACCTGCCCGTAGCACATCTACAAACTTTTCACTGTTTAATATTCATAGCTTCCTCATATTGTTGTGGAGCTACCTCAAGTGGAAAATTTTCATGTCATCAGAAAGAAATTATCTGCAAGACTACTGATTTTAACATGGCACAGAAAGTAATTAATCACTAATTTCCACAAGAAAAGAACAACTTCTGAAAGCTCTAGAATCTAGAGAAGAGTAAATAGAGTTTGCAAACTCTATTCACTAGATAGGAGAAAAAAAGTATAGTAATGAGGGATACAGAAACAGCTCTGTTCTACTGCCCTAGGTACACAGTCACTTGATATACCTGCACTATTACGTTTATCAGAGCTGTTGAAAGAATGCTTAACCTTAAAAAATACACTCTGAGTAAGAAACAGCTCATATTTGAAGTACTCATGATTAAGGCAGTAAGATAACTGAGGCTCGTGACTGCCATCCTGGCCTGCACATGTATGCTCAGATTTCAAAATACCGTATGTGTCAGATCCACACTCAGTACCTACTCTCCTTCTAGGAAACTGAAGTCATTCTCTTGTTTTCAATGTCTCTGGATTTGCACCTCAGAATAGAAAGTGTCCCTCAGTCCTTGGTTTATCTGGGGCAGGGAGGGAAGTATTATCCTGCTAGAGGGAGAATCACATATAGTCGTAGATTTTCTGGAAGTCCCAGAATCAGCAAAACACTTTTGAGGACACACTGTGGGCATTTCAGCATTACACTCTCCAGCGGTGCAGGGCTGGAGGGCTAGGTTAGCCTTCCTAGGCGGTGTTGCACTACTGATGTAAATCCACATACAATTAAAAAAACCCACATGCAATTAAAAAAAACCCCACCAAGTTTCAGGTGGTGGCAAAGCTGGAGGAAGAAGTTCCTGTCTTGTATGTGCCCTGTCACACCATTTTTTCCTTTTTTTCTCCCTACCATCCAAGCGCTGCATGTACCTCTATTTTGAAATACCTTTAAATAAGGATAGTTCTTTACCGAGAACTTTACCTCAGCTGCCTTGCAGCACAACAAAGGTAAAAGTAAATGGGAGTAACGAGTCATAAACAAGAGGTCAAAGGTTAGGACTCCTTAAGTCAGTTTTATCACTAGAGCCAGCATCTTGCAGAAGGAGCTTTAAGATTTCACCTGCTTCCAGACAATTCCTACCCAGCTGCACTGCTCCAGAAGCAGCAGCCTAAGTGTGCTACTCTTGCCTAAGGCCAGCTTCTGACAGATTGCCTGTACTGGCATATGGGAGGCCATATAAATCCCCTTACTCACCCATACAGACACAAATGCTATAAAAATAAAAGCAGGCTCTGCTATGATCTCCATATCTTCTTTTACGAGGTTAGATGGATTTTCTTCTCTCATTCAGCTGTGTCATATGTCATGTGTGTGGGGTGTAATTGTGTAATGGATGTGTGACATCCATGCACATGTATGCAATTAATGTGCATTTCAGTAATTGGGAACTCCATTTTCTTTCACTATCAGCACTTCTGCTGCATATATGACCAGAAAGCACAATATGAACAGAATGACAATACCCCCTTTATAAGTTGGAAAATATTATATTGAGAAAAAAAATTACATCTAGGTGCTTTAACACTCTAAGACAGCACATCTAACAATCTGCAGTAGTAACAAACAGCGGGCATTATCTTGCTTACAGTACAGCAGGTACACTGTTTCAAGAGACATTTGGAAAATGGTTCACAATTACAATGGGGTTTAGATCAAAATTATCTCTGCAATTTCTTCTCTTTTAGCATGTATTCACAGATGACTCAATTTTCTGACAAATACTTATTTAATAATTTAATACTTTTGCTTAATAGAAAGATCACTGAGAAAAACAAAAATACTGATGGAGTGATCCCTAAAAATGGTAAGGTACATACTCTTTCAACTTTTTCCTTTGCTTTCTGCAAGCTCCAAATGTTTGATTTATTGTCTGCTGACCAGTTCTGCAGATGCCACATGATCTGTAGAAGGACTTGGCCAGGGGACCTGGGGGGAATAGCTGGAATGAAATCAATAGTTCACGCAAGAAGAAACCGCCAGCTTTGGCTGTAAACTCACAACAGAAGAAATGAAGTGGTGACATGATGTTCACTCCTTAAGATTAAAAGCACTGCTCTATGCTAACCTTGAGCATAATTCAATATTTGCATGGAATGCCCAATATTCACAAGATAGACTGGTTGTATAAGAAGAAATAAAATCTTTCTTTTCAAGGGTATTGCTTCACCTTTCATCGGTTTGGGGAAGAGCATCCCTCTCCCACAGTAACATCAGGTCAAATATAAACTAAATTTTCTCCAAGGCCTCTGTTTAAAGCACTCAAATTTTCTACCTTCAGCAGACCCTGTTAACATCATGTTTAAATGCTGTCCTGAATTATGGCCATAATTAATTATCTATTGCATGAGATCAAGCTGGCAGCTGATTTTGAAATACTTCCTTAAAACATCCACAGATGTAGATTTATATAATTAAGCTCTTTTAGATTATCTAATGAGGTTGCAAAAATGCACTAATAGTTATCACTTGGAAGCTTGTGCTGTTGGACTCATGGTTACTAAGGCTGCCTGCTTAGCAGAACATGGAGAGAGGAAAATACATATCTGTGAAAAAAAAATACCACCTTCTAAGCATTTTACTTAAGAGCAATTTTGCTTTAATATCTAGAGTAAACAAAAACAGAGTAGGATGCAGTATACTACACAGGCTTTATTTGTATCCACCTGGGATGACATCTATTACCCACCAGCAGATCCAAACATTGCAAACACTAACAAAATGTTCACATGACAAAACACAGCTCCATGTTCTGCTCCTGCTTAGATCACTCACGACACATGCACATTTTTGTGATAGCAGGCATGTGATATACACTGCAGGATCTCCCAGTTGGGCAAATTAGCCCCATGGGATTTTAGACAATTATGCCAGAGGAACATAGAATCACAGGATACCAGGCTGGAAGTGAACCTGAAGGATCACCTGGTCGAACCTTTTTTGGCAAAAGCACAGTCTAGATAAGATGTTCCGGCATCCTGTCTAGACAAATCTTAAGTGTCCAACATTTGGGAATTCACCGCTTCCCTGGAGAGATTCCAGTGGCTGACTGTTCTCAATGTGAAATATATTCCTCTTGCATCCAATCAGCATCTCCTTAGGGGTAACTTGTACTCATTACCCTCATCTCTTCCACATGACTCCATTGTCTTTCCAGCCACCCTTTAAATACTGGTGATAACGACTTCCCTATGTCTTCCTTTCTCAAGGCTGAATAAACCCAGTTCTCTCCGCCTTTCCTCATATGGCCAGCTTCCCAGTCCCTGGATCACCTTCATGGCTCTTTTCTGGACCCTCTCCAGACTGTGCACATTTTTTTATAGCTGAGACGCAAACTGAACAAAGTATTCCAGGTGTTACCTGACAATCGCTGAGTAGAGTGGGATAATGACATCTTTATCTCTGCTGCTGATGCCCTTGTTGATGACAACCAGCACCCTGTTGTCATTACTTTTCCACAGCAGTGCACTGTTCATTCATGCAGAGCTTGCCCACCAGGATCCCCACGTGCCCTTCCACAGCGTTGCTCCCCAGTTGGTTAGATCCCAGCCTGTGCTGCACTCCTGGATTATGTTTTCCCAGGTGCAAAAAACTAAGACTCATCCTTGTAGAGCTTCCTTGTTAGCCTACTCTTCCAGCCTATCCAAGTAATCCTCCTGCAGGGTGGCTCTCCTTTCTGGTGTGTCTACTTCCCCACTGTTGGTATCATCAGCCATCTTCACCAGGGTGCACCTGATCCCATCTTCCAGGTCATTTATGACGATATTAAAGTGTTGTGCCCAATATCCCAGGGAGACCTCACTTGTGACAGGCTGCTGGTTTGAAAAGGAGCTACCTATCCCGACCCTGGTGCTGCCTGCCACCCAGTTCCCCAAACACTGCACAGAGCACTTCTCTAGACCCCAAGGCACCAACTTCTCTAGGACGAGGCTGTGGAAAACCATAGTGAGAGCCTTGGAGAAATCCAGGTAGACAACGCCCATTGCGAGCCCCACATCAGCCAAGCAGGTTCATATTTTGTCAAGCACAATTTGTCCTTGGTGAATCCATGCTGTCTTTTCCCAGTTGTGTGCTTTATCTGACTTGACAGCCTCCAGGAGGATTCATTCCATAACTTTCCCAAGGACTGAAGTAAGACTGATGTGTCTAAAATTTCCTGGATCCTCTTTCAAGCCCTTCTTGTAGATGGGCGGTGACCTTCGCCTTCTTCCAGTTTTCTGAGATGTCCCCTGATCTCCACAACTTCTCAAAGATTATGGAGAGTGGCCTCACAACGACATCAGCCAGCTCTCTTAACATCCTCAGGCAGATATCGTCAGGGCCCATCGATTTGTAGGGGTGAAGCAACATGGCTTGCTCTTGCAATCTTGCCTCTCAGAGTTCAAAATACTGAGTTCTTTCCCTAAGAAATCTATATTTAACAAGTGCTCCAAGGCATACAATTTACATACAAGTGCCCAAAATCATAAAAGTAATCCTGACCAATGAGTGTCTGAAAAGGACAGGCTTGGTTGCTCTTCCAAAGATAAGAGGACATAATGGAAATGCTCTGCTATAGCACAGGAACACATGGCTATAAGCACTGTTCTTGGGTGGGTCTACTCAGGTACTATATGTTTCATTTTAATTAATTTGGCTGGTCAGATGAATTTCTATTTTCTGTGCTACAGTGCACCCATCTGACTGATAGGAGGTGGACTTGCTTTTCACAGAGGGGAGAACAGAGAACATGATAGGACTATAAAGAAAGGAAACAAAGTACTTCAGCTTTTATGTTCAACAAACACATACACTTACTTACATTAAAAAAAAAACACATTAATATTTGTTTTCTAGTCAAATACACTCAACCAGAACATCCATACTACTGAACAGACAGAGCCATGCCAGTATTGATTTACAGATCTGGGAAGTGAGGGACATTCCCCCAAAAGGGATAAGATAAATAAGTGAATACAAGGGGGGAGCTGTAAGTGTAGAGGGAGAGAGGCACAAATGGCACCACATCAATTTCTTGTGATGGACCAATTTCCTTAGATTTCCCATAAACTCTTTCAACTCCTCTAGTTAAAAAGAGATCCACACTAAAGTAAGTGCCCCAAGTTTATTACAGTTTACATTCTTTAGATGGAAGAAGCATTATTATGTGTGCCTAAAAATTATGATGTCTAATTACTGCCTACTCAGCTGAAAGATACTTTGCAAGTGAAACCAATAAGTAATGAAACATGCAGAAAGCCTGCAGTCCACACTTATTAGTGACATTCCACACAGGACTAGTGATAACGTACAATGAGAATATGACTGGGAATTATTTAAATGCATAGTTCAAAAATATATAGTATGAAGAAGATATATAATGCTGCTACTGACAGATCATGTGTGCATGCTCAGAAGAACAAGAAATCACTAAAAAAACCACTCAAAGGTACACTGGTTAGAAGATAACCAGTAAGATGATGGATAGTACAGTGTCTAAGGAACGGTCTCAGCTTCTGTAGACTTGGCCTTCTGAAGAACTGAATCTTTCAGTGCAGGTTTCAATCACAAGTGAAGAGCACTGAGCTGCAGCCTGGGGCAGTGAGCAACAGCAGCACTGGTGGCTGGGCTGCCTGACTAAAGGAACCTGGGTGACAGATTTGGTGATGAACAGCATTTGAGGAGGGAGTCAGCAATGTCTGCTTGGTGAGAAAAGCAGATTTGGAGCACTCTATACTAACAATGCTCAGAAGATGAATTGCCACCCTGGAAGAGCAAGGAGAGAACAAGACTCCTAAAATATTTCTAGTGTCCAATATGAGATCCAAATTTTGGCAGAAAGCATCAGCTGCCATTTTTAAATCACATTCTCCATATGCAGATGGTGACAGCACGCACAATATCCTAATTCCTGCTTTCTGAACTTCCTCCCTCTAATATATGTAATCAATAAGAAATGAATAAAGGAAATGTCCTGGTATACAACACATCTCTTGTCACTTGCTCTATGAAACAGACTAGTGATTGCTGTAGCAACACAAATGAGACAACAAAACGTCATTCAAAGTCACCTATACACAAATTCTTCTACAAACATAGAAAAGTCTCTTGAAGAAAGCAACTCACAAAAACTGAAGACAAGTCAAAGCAAAATGAAAAGTCATGGGCAAAATGTAAAGGAATAGAATGCAACAGCAAATTAAGTAAAGTTGGTCACATTTCTTTCTACCATCTTAGCTGGGCCATTACCAAAACATACTTAGAACTATGCCTCTGGAGATTGAATTTCACTTACATAACATATAAAGGATGCTTATTTTAGAACAGAAAAGTAAGACCCCAAATTCATCTATCAGTGTACAAGTTATTTGGGATGCTTGTCTCCACCGAGGATAAACATGGTCTACACAACTAACAGTCTTAATTTTAAACAGTTAATGTCACTTGCAAGGTACTCTCACCATAAACAACCAACATAATAGTACTACAGGGAACCAAACTTTTTATGGTAAGTGCTCACTACTGTCTAAAGAGCCAAATATTCAACAGGTAAAAAAAACATCCAACGACACTGTCATCACTGTTTCTGAACATGTGAATATTATTTAAAATTTGCAGCTAAAATAACTATAGCATAAGATGTGGTATGTCATTTGAAAGGTCTGTAATTTTGTCATTAAGTATTTTCAGGGAGGAGTTATTTCAAACGCAATGTTTGATTTGAGAAACAATTTAAGTGTATCTTGGGTATAACATAACTGCCTGGTGTCAAGCATTCTGTGGTTATGACTGTCTATTGTTTGTAGTACTCTGCAGCTTCCATGAGTATAGCATAGCATTTCTGTCTAAAGCACAGAACTCAACTGTAGGTTTGTGAGACATAAAAGTATTTTAAGTCGAAGTCCACAAATGAGGCCTGAAATATAGAGGATTAGATGAGAACTGCCAAATTTTGGGCTAAACTAGGGTTAATAACGAACTTGAGTAAATGAAGAAATGATCCAGAAAGTTTGCATTAGCAGTTAACTGTCCCTGGAGGGAGCACGAATATAGCACCTCCCCATTTATCTTGCAGGTTCCCCAGGCACTTTCACCTGCGCAGAGCTACTACCTTCATGTGGAGAAAGAGACAACCACATTCCACCTGAGCAACACTGCACTCCAGTAGCAAGGTGAAACAGCACTGAAATCTGCCAAAGCCTCCAGAGCGGCTAGATCAATCTGGTGTATTCAAAGTACTCCTTACACACCTCAGTAAGACTGAATTCAGCACAAGCCACTGTTACCATGGTCATTTTAATTAAAAAACTTAAACTTAAATCCTTCCATTTCCAGACTAGTTCCTTCACACCTCACTGGTCACTAATTCAAGGAAGTATCACCTCTCCTTAAAAAAACCCAAAAGATACAGACTGTAACTATGTCAACTACAGTCCTAAAGTTGATTCATACAGCAGAACAGTTTTGCATCTTTGCACGTTTACTAGTAAGTCTGTCCAAAATGAGTGAGACAGTGTTGCTGGCAAGGCAAAACAGCTCCACGGTTCCCAGCCTGTTCCACAAGAACTGCTAACTTTTGAACATAAGTTTTCTCCTACAGTCAGAGACTTTTGCTCTCTGCTGCTTTACTCTCCCTCACCTGTTCCTTGTGTTTACTGTGAAAGATTCTGTAGTGAGGGCAACTCATCCACTTGCCAAAAGCTCATTTTTTGCATGGAAGTTCTCACCAACTTTAGCGGACGCACTGCAGGTATGGTTTGGGTTTAGAGGCCTACATCATTTCAGAAAGAAAATACAGTTCTTCTAAAACACAGCATGAAGTTTTGTTTAACTTTTGTATTCACAGAGAATTCACAGAGAATCTGTCTCTATCTAAGTATTGAGGTCCTTAAAATCCCACTCTACACCTCGTTTCCCTTTTCTGTTCAAGGGAATTTTCCTTACTGACTTTTATGGGAATGGAATCCATTAGTTTTCAGTAATATACTCAGTTATTTCACTATCAGAGATATAATTTCTATGAGCAGGGGTACAATACACACTACAGGAACATTTTGCTTTATAACACTGCCAGTATCTGTTCCATAGCTTTGGATGCACAGAAATAGGTAAAAGAAATTAAACTTTAAAGATGACACAGTGCTTTCAGACCACATAGAACACTTTCTAACGTCATCTGGCACTTCTCCACAGGCCAAGGACAACAAACAGCCTCAAACACAGAGATTTACAGTTTCTGTTTTACCACCCAAAGTCATCTACCAAGATTCAAGGTACTTCTGTGCACTAGACAGCACAGTAAGATCAGTTTTCATCATTTGAGAGGGAAACACTTCAAGCAATGGTTACTTTGCTTTCCACCAGACAAATTAGTTTCACTGTGATCTTTTCCAGATGTATAACCCATGAATTTTAAATTGGTTGTAAAAGTCCACAGACATGCAATTTAGCATCTTCCATCTGTACGGATTTAAACACTCATCTAGAACAGAAACTGCAATAGTTTTGAAATGTCCTTTCCCTTGGTTCCCTTCCTTCCTCCTCCTTATCTATACACCGTTTAATAGTTTTGACGACACAGGGATATTTCAGCACTTTAACAATGAAATTGAGCACGTCAATGTTTTCACTACATAATTAGTGGAGAAAATACAAACACCTGACAGTAATTATGATTTTGTCTGATTTAATATCAGAGCCATTTCACTGTTTAAAATTACGAATAACCTTCACAGACTGCTACATAGTCCTGCTGTGAAAGAAAAATTATTTCACAAAAAATTATGAGAAAACTTTAACTTTTTTCTCTTTATAAGGTGCATTAGTAACATGAATCAAGAATAATGTCTGAGAATGCCAAAATAAAGGATATTTCTCTCAGAGGAATTAAGATTTTAATACTTTGCCTTTGATCTGAATTACACAGTATTCTTTAAATCCAAGAGCACAAAATTCCAGACTTCCGTAAATAACCTGAAGCTTGCTAGCACAAATCTGCCAACTAACAAATCCCTCTTCATCTCTCCAAAGGCTGCATTTTTAAAGGTCATTAGATGGTCAGCTCACACACTAGATTTACAGACCATGTAAATATAATGGACAAAAGACATATAAAATCTCCATTCCCCATTTTGAGTAGCAGTGCTTCTTAAGAGCGTATCATCCCTGATGTAAATCAGAGAACCCGCATGCAGGTAATATTTGCAGATAATAATAGCAAGATCCTAACTTCCACTAGATAAAGCAGTCCAGTGCTGAATTTGCTGTATTTGTGGGGGTCCTACTGATGCGAACAGTGGCTTAGGAAGAGTACAATACCAAAATACTCCTTTGAAGAAGACAAAACCCCAACAAATTCAAAACCTTTGATTCCTGCCTAAGACCCCGTTTTGTCCGAACACAGGCTGCATTATGAATGATCCTTCCCAATGGATACTCCAGACACTGGAAAGGTCTCAGTTCACAAGATCAGCAAAGCAACTTCAGGTCAATTACATTTTCAGTGTTAAAGTTCTGCATAAATGCTGTACTAAATCTGAATACTGGCTCAAGTGAGCCAAGTGAAATCATGAATTAGATCTTAAAAATCTGCCCTCCAAACTGAAATGAACGCACTGTAGTATGGAGTGTTGTAACAACCTTCCAGATCTAGACAGCTTTGTCCTGAAGCAGAAATGGTCCCTCCAGGTACTGGCGTTTGTCTGCCAGTACCACAACCACAATGCTCCACTCCACGGTTTTTGATCTCAAAAAGTAGATCAAGAAAATGTCAACCGAACAAAAAAAAATAATCAAAACACCTAAAGTAAATAAAAACAAACCTCTAAACCTAGACATACATTCAGATTAACTTTGCAAGATTGGACTATTCCCATAATAGTGAAGTGTGACCATGTTTGCGTGGGTCATTTCACTTTAGCTGTGCCTCCAGCCTGTCCTCAACGTTATGTGGGAGGTTTACACTAATCAGCTTTTTCTGAAGTTTAAATTGCAGCATCACATCAACAGCTGTTACACAACATCAAGAAATAGGAGCTGTGCTGATTTATGAAAGCCAACCTAGTGCTATTTTCAAGCCTCTAAATTAGCAGATATTTTTCCCCATAAAATTATTTAACATCATAAAGTTAAATATTTTAGTTGAGAACTAATAAATACAGTTATGCATGATGTTCTAAAAAGCCAGAGCAATTTTACAGTTAGCATAAACTTACAAGCAATAAATACCTTACACCAGTACAATTTTTCTCACAGCTTTAATTATGCATTTGTAAGTTCATATATTGGAGAGTGAATGTTTTCCCAAAAGGGAGAAAGTGTGCAGTACTTTCCCAAGTTTCTTATAAAGAAAATCAAATGACCCAAATTATCCTCTCATGAAACATAGACCATACAGCTCAACAGCCAATAAAGCCAAATTCCAAATTTCAATTCTTTGATTTTGTTACTTTGCAGCTGTAAAGGTTTCTGGCACTCACAGCAGCATCTGAAGGAACACCTTTAAGCATTTAAGCCTTTTACATTCTTTGAAAATCTTTCAGCTAACAGATTTTTCCTAAAGGAAAAACAAGGGGGGGAAAACCAAAAGAGAGAGAGAGAAAATGAAGTCAAAGCACACATGTATTCACGTATCAGTCTTCACGAAGAATCAAAACACAGTGTAACTCTTGTTAATCTCATAATTGCAAGAGGCTTTTACCCATGGCTGTTAAATAATACGATCCAAATGCCTCTTCAAGATTAAGTATATAAAGCCACTGTGCAACTAAAATAGCAAGACACCAAAGAGTATGCTACACCCTTTGCATAAAGAAGAGAACTATTACTATTGTTTCCTTAATATTTAAGTACCTTTACTAGCAGAATACAAATGCATTCTTTGGGAACATAATGACTGTAACTTTGAATTTTTACTCCTGTAAATGCCTAATCTGATTACACTACTTTAAGACAAGCAATCCATTTGCTTTTCCCATATAAAAGATGAATTTTACAGACAGAAAAGGAGGAAAGGTATTTTTGGAGAGGAAAAAAAGAAATAATCAGAACAATGAACTGAATAATCTGAGGGCAAGAAACAGGTGCCTCAGTGACAAGCTACATCATACTTACACTCGTTCTAAATCAGAATTTATATTGTGGCAACTAAGTAGTTGCAAATCTACCATTGGGAAATCCAAGATCATCTTCACTCTCTATGGAGAACAAGGCTTACCACTATAAAGATGCTTTCCATGTTCAGATCTCAATCTAAATAGGTAATATTTGTAGAAGGAATAGAGATCAAGGTTCCCCGCTAGTGCGAATTATATTTTTGTTCCCTAGAGAATAAAAAAAAAAATATTTTTTCTGGAGTGAAGGAATAGAGAGTAAAGTTCCAAAGAAATTCACTGCTGCAGGCACAGCTAGAACTGAGGATTTTCTGGTCCCCGTATCACACTGAAACATTGGATCTCAATCTCTTGCAGTAAAGATTGGTGTATAAGGTTATTATGCAGCTCTGTACATTTCATGTCAACGCACAGAACTACTGAACACAAATTTCTACAGCTACTATAATAAAACTGCCATTAAGACAACAGATTTACAAAATATCTATTACTTACAAAAAGAGATGCAAGTTTTTGTTGTAAAGAAACCCTAAACAAGGCGAACAAAAAAATCTCTCTCCACTTAGTACTTAGTGACTGAACTTAGTCTTCTATGCAAAACAGATAATAATCGGGTTTCTTATAACAATGCTCAAGATCTCAGTTTGGGGTCATGTCTGCAGGCACTCCAGAATCAGGACATATCACACCCTATTACCGTCTGAGCCCAGTGGGGTGTCACAAGTCTTACCCCAGACAGGCACACAGTCAGTGTTGTCCAACACAGCCATTTTCCCCTCTACGTTTTGGATACAGAAGGTTCTCATCTCTTCCACAAGTTATCAGACATGCAGCCTCTCACAGCTGAAAACCCTTAGGAGGACTGAATTAACCCACAGAGCTGAGCTCCTGTCAAAAAGTATCCTCAGAGGTTCCTCAGAGCAGGACTGCACTGCTTAATTCATAGTCCAGCCTGGAGTCAGCAATGCAGTAGGACCAAAATATTTGGAATTGGTTGCTGAATGGAAGGAAAGAATTTTAATTGTGAAGATTACAATTTTATTTGTAAGAAGCGTAGAGTACATGCATCATTATTCCCATCCCATCTGCAATTTCATCCCAGAATAATAGTAATGCTAGTGGCATTTGTGTAGTATTCAATCCAGCAATGGGTAGAATGGGGGAGAAAACATCAAATTTTGAGAGTGTTCAACAAAACCAAAAGATTCTGCAAATAATTTCATGCACTCCACCAAATCTGAACAATTTTAAAAGCCACGGAACTTATACAGTACTTTTTAAGACCCTGAAAAGCTTGTATGATATGGGCAACTATCTTTTTTCAATACAACATCTTTCTTACATGTGCAAATTGGTTTTGTACCTATATCTAGGGACCAACTGGTGAAACACTGAGTAAAAAGAATTTCGCAAGTAGTTATTTAGCAGAGACTTAATCATTCTTTAGCCAGTCTGCATTTTTTTCTTTAAAGCAAATTAGAGTCCAGAGTGCAAAATGGGTATCATGACTGTTTCAAAAACAGCTCTAAGTACTCCTTTCAACCTAAGCAATTTGAGATAGTTTTGCTACCTCCTAGACTACATGAAACATAATATTATTTTGACTTTCAAAACCCCCTAAGACAATAGAAAAATAAAACTGAGTTGGGTAACCAGGCTTGGTGCTGTTCAGAAGATAACACTGAACCAAGTTGGCTAATTTCCCATTACCAGTCTGCTGTCTTGCAGAGAAAGCAGCCCAGCTGCAACCTTTAATTACCTAAGTAGTACTTACTAAACTTAGTTGCCCTAAATATCCACAGATTAAAGCAGTTCTGGAGATGATCCCAGATAGTGTTTCCAAGTAAGAACTGTCTCATCACGTGCTATTACTAAACAATCCTGTACAACCAAAAAACTGTAGTAAACACATACGGTATTGAAAAACACAACTGATTAACCGATTAACTTCAAATCTGAAGTACATATTCTGCAGTCAAAAGTCAACTGGCCTGGATAAACCCTCCCCTTACCCTCCATGAAATAAAAAAAATAAAAAACTTTCAAAGAGCTTTGAGACACGGACAAGCACAGGTTTGTTTACATATGAGAAAATACTGCTGAACATTTTCTTTTCTTTTTCAGCCTGCAAGCAGCAAGAGATCCTCATCTTATCCCTGGTATGGCAACACGGTGTTGGTGTTTTACACAGTCCCTCTCACACAGCAGTCCCAAAAAGCATTCCCCAGTGGCAGAAACATCACCACAGCAGAGACCTGCAACTTCCCTAGTCACAATTTTTTCATCTCCATTCTCTGTGGAGAGCAGTTGGCCCAAAGATGGGTCAGCCAGGAATGTACTCACCCCCTCCTAGGGTGCAACTAAAAAGATCTATACATTCCAAGCCTTCTTCTCCCTCTGACTGGAGGACATGAAGAAATCACAAGTGCTCTGTAGTGTAGCATTGAGCTACCAGTTATAACTAGCTGGAAGTGCTGACACTTTACTCACTGTGAAAAGTTACATCTTTCATTTTAAGAAGCACAATAAAAGAGCCAAACCGTGAGCTGACCAGGAAGGAGTGCTGAGGTGAGGCTGGCAGCAGCAACAGCTCAAGGCTCAATGAACTTAATATGGCTACAGTGTTTGATTATGTGGGGGGAAAATGCAGCTTAGCTACTGACCACCTCTGCAGACTTTGGGTAAGTCACTTTGCCTTTTTTCAGTCTTCTTTTCCTTGTCCAGTTTCATTAGGCAGTCTTAGGGACCACCACTGCATCTCATAACAAGGACAGACAACACTATAGTTCTATAAGGACCTCCCACCCTCAACTAGCAAAACATCACTGAAACAGGACTAATTAATATGCTAGCTTTGACTTCTTCCCTCTCTAGCCAATCCTGTCTGGCCAGTTTCTCATGGCACCCTGGTACTCATGGCTCATGGAGTGAGATTCAAGAAAGGAGAAAGTGATAGTCTTCCAGATAGTTTCTTTCACCTTCTGATCTGGAAGGGTCTGCATAAAAACAACAAGGAAAGGTAAATGGACATTGGAAAATATCTCAAAGCGTCAGTGCAGGTAAAGGAAGTAGAAAAAGGATAGCAGCAACAGGGAAGAGGAAGGCTTGCAAAAGGCTTCAGAAGTTAAGAAAAAGCATTACAATTTTAGGCAACAGTCAAAGATCCCATGGAGGGATTTAAAAGAGCATGACATAATCAAGTAAAGAATGCAACCTTTACGAAGGCATGAAAAGTAAAGGGAGAAAATTCTCATCAAAGAGCTAAACCAGAAACAGCATCCCACCATTCAGCACTAAATCTGTAGGGCAGAGCCTCAGCTGCTGTAAACTGTCATGGTTGTATTGACAGCAGAGTTAAGGGAGCACAGATGTGCATCCTGAGGCTCTAAAGAACAACTGCCTCTCTCACAGTCAGTTGCGGTCTAGGAGCTCACAAAACTCAAAGCACAAGCTGATTCACAGTAAATGGGGGGAGTGGGTAATAAATCTATTTTCCACATTTCAGTCAATTTAAACTTCTAAACACGAATTTAATTCAGAAATTCCATTCCAGAAGTTTAAATGTTTCCCACCATCTGTGAATATCTTACATCTTGCTATTAAAAGGTTTAAATATACTAAAGGTATAGATTCAATCATCTTACCCTCAACCCACTAAACAACTGAGTGTATCATATGTAGGGGAAAAGTAATTCATCAGGTTTAGGCAGTCTCTGAGAATCTTCCAACAAGCATGTATGGAAACTGAACAGGCAGTCTAAATTATCATCTTCTTGCTTGCAGGAGGCACATTTACCACTGCTCCTCACTATGGGTAGGTAATGTCACCCTCAGCATCGTTAATGCAGCACCTGTCATTAACATTAAACCATTAACCTCATGTTGAAAAAAAAGAAACAACTGGCTGACAACATACACACGGTAACCTGCATTCCATCTGAAGTGCTTGCTCTGCTGTACCTCAACTTACCAGTAGAGTCCCAGCAGGAATTAATCTGATTCAGTTTCTAAGGCTATTAAAATTTCTACTAGAATGTCTTCAATGTCTGCCAACTTCAAAGCGTAAAGAAAACCACCACTCGTTATTGCCTGAAAGTCTTGCCTCCCTATAGAACAGGACTGATGCCAGCTGAATTGTCAGCAGGTTCATGGAGTATTTTCAGCCTGCTAGGTGGGTAACTACATCTATTCTGTAAAGTGTCATTGGCATAACAAATACAGAACTAAATATGTGTAATAAAATTTTGTAACTTCAGAAAAAAAACAATTATAAGGGATCTTATCAGAAATATTAGCAGAACAAAGTTTAAAACTAATTTACTATAATGAAATTCTAGAGATTTCTTGCCAAACCAAAACCAAACCTTTGTCTATATTTTGATTTTTCACTGTCTTTTATCACTTTCTCTGCTTACTACTTCCCAGGGCCTACCTCTTTGCCTTGCTATTCCCAAGATTATCGCATGGTTCACTATCCAAGTTCAGTCTCCCTTCACTCACATATCTCTTTCATCTATCCTCCAACTCCAGGATGCCTGACAGGATAATCTTAGTTTTTCTACCACACAGTTCCAACCCTCAAATTTCTCTATCCCTCTTGCAGCTTCTGGAGATGATCTTCTCTCTCCGGGTGCTTTTCACAATCTACTTCCCTGCAGCTCAGTTCTGCGCTTGTACAATTTTTTCTGAATCCTCCACACTGGCAGTCCAAGTTAGACTGATGAAACACCGAGAGCACAGAGATGAAGAAATGAATCTGGCGCTTTAGCATCTGTCAAGCAACCCAGTATCTCATAAAGACTGTGCCAGGCCAGCCCCTGGAGTGTGGATTAATGCTCACAGGCGATTCACAAGGCCTTTTCAACCCACTTCCTGAACAGCAACGTCAGGTGCGGTAACAACTACACGTGATACACGGCAAGACAACAGCGCCTGCAGTCTCAGCTGCAGTACAAGGCAACGTCACAGAAGTGAAATCAAATCTGCCATGGACAAGGATAGGTACATTCAAACACAGCTTTTATACCACCAGCACTACTTTCTGAGTGGAAAATGGAGCACACATCTACAAAATGGTCTATCTCCCCAGTCATACTAGAGAAGAACATATCCAAATACGCACACGTTATCCCCCACTAAAGGTGAGTCAGTCAGTAATACCATGGAGAGGTGCACTTCCAAGTCTTATTAACTTTGATTTTGAAACCCCTAATTCAGTATTTCAAAAATGTCCTGAGTGAAATGTAATTCATTCGATTTCCACACCACATCACAGGACAACTCAGGTTGGTTGGAACTTCAGGAGGTCATACTAGTCCAAACTTTTGTTCAAACATCATTTTTCCAGGAGCCTAAATCAAAACTGAGGTATCTGGATTTGATTCTGTCACATATTTCCTCTCTGATCTCAGGCCAATAATTTACACAACTGCTCTCTGCCCGAGCTGTCTGCAGTTACAGAAAAAGGGATGTAGCACTATTACTACATTAACATCTGAGGAATGCTTAGGTAATGCAGTTTGAAATACAGGCAAATCAGATACCTAAATACTAGAGCTGGGCTAATACAGGAAACTTGAGATCTTAGTCTAGCACTCCAGAGCATTCAACCTGGATGTTTCAAGTATGAACCTGTGTCCACGGACACGAAATTTAGTTCTGAAGTGGCTACATTTTAAAAATTTGGATTTTTGTTAGGCCTGCTTCTTGGTTTCAAAGCAAAGACTCAGCTTGTAAAAGTCCTTATCCACAGTGTGCTTCAACTGGACCCAAGCCAACTGTAAATAAGTCTGAGTCATATGAAATAAAGATTATATTAAGTAATATTTGACTAGGTTTCAGAATATACAGTGACATAAAAAAATACTATTTAATATGTTTCATTTGCCTTTGTTTACTATATCTCTACATGGAATTTTAGTCAGACTTTAATTTACTGTGTGTTAAACTGCTTCCAGCAAACTTGACACCTAGACCTGGCAAAATGGATAAATTACCCTGGAGTTCGTTTTCTGTTCTCAGGTCTCCAAGGGATGCTGCTGGCAGGCTGAGTCAAAGCACAGAGAGATGTCTGTCTCATTTCTTTCTAGTTTTTGTATGCCAGTTTTAATACGCTGCGAGAAAATGAACAGTTCAGAAAGAAGGATGATTATTTTTCAAATTCTATGTTCAGTCACAGCACATTTCCTACCCTGGTTCACAAAAAAACCCACAAACAAAACAAAAAACAAACAAACAACAAAAAAAACCCCAACACAAAGAAAAACCCTACCACTTTTCCCAGCTAACTTCAACTATGCCTACCTGCATAACCATTTAATACCCACACTCGTAGGCCACGCAAAGATGTCAGAAGCTCAACCTCAGCCTAGGTGTAAATTCTGATTTAGGAGACCTTGGCAGTCACAGAAGAAAATCTTGAGATAAAATCTTTGTCATTTGCCATCAACTACCCCACTAAAAGTGGTTTTAAATTGTCACACATCTATCTTCCCCAGAATCAGAAGCCTTACAAATGAAATCACAATCAATAAAGTTTATCACTCAGCATCTAGAGAGACAAGAGGGAGTCTGGAGTCACTGGGTGAGGGGGAACAACCCAAAGCAAACCCAAAACAAATAAAACCCCACCAGCATACGACAAGTGGCTACAGAAATAAGCTCCATGCTAGCTAATTAGTAAGCCTTTCAACTACATAAATAAATACACCTATATGTTATGTAAATACCATATGCATAAAGCAACTAAGAAATTTCTTCTTAAACCTTTCTTCATTTTCATTTCTTTTTAGACCAACACAAAAATAGAATGTTTATGGCTGATAACTTTCCTGGTCTTTGAGGGCATAACACACTGGAGTAACAAAATATTTTAAATCCACATGCATGCACTATCAATAAATCTATCATACTAAAAAAAGTTGCACATATTCCACGCATCAAGGCAGAGAGGAAGTCTGACTAGCATGCAAATGGGGAATATTTGCAAATAACAGAACAGAACACAGTAATTGTCTGCATTATCTCAATGAGACCATGGTCTCTCTGTGCTAGGTATTGTATGAATGCCTAGTAAAAGCACATGCAGGTCATGCTGAGCTGACTAATTTAGGCTGTTCATGAAACAAAGGTTTACAGTGAAATTATTAATACCACATCCTTAAAAGTGGAGGTCTGAGGCATTTATCCCTGCTACAAAATGGAAGTTTGATCTGGGGAAGATCATGAGCACATTGTTTAAAAGAAATACATATTATCACATCTTTTAAAGAAAATTTAAATCAGCACAAAATTACATATTCCACCAGCATTTATTACCCTACGTTTATGATCTTATGTATTAAGGTGTCTATAAGAATTAACAAAAAAAATGATATATCAATCCAGCATGTTAGAATTATATATTTAAATAAGCACTGTTTGTTAAATACAACTAATGGAAATCAATAGTTTCTATAGTGTCTTTACTACAAGTATACAAGGAATAACCTTTTCTGCCCCTTTGGAAAATTGGTTGGAAGAGTCAGTCCTGTCTTCTCTAGTTATCATCGATTTTTGTAGAAAAAAGTTGCAGGCTCTTGTTCTCTCTATGGTATGCTAACAAAACTGTCTAAGACTTCTACAGTTTCTCTACAATGCATCACATCTTACATGAGTCCCCAAGGTTATAACTAACAGTGTAAAATATACACAGAGTTAATGACTTAGATCCCGACTCAGAACTCAGTCATACACATGCTACTGGGAAACATCTTTTACTTTACTGTAGAGGATTGATTCTTTCCCTCTCACTGCAGGAACTGAAAGCATTGCTACAATGTGCCTTTTAATGCTAAACTACAAATGCAGCATGGGTCAGGAAGAAATGCTAACCCCGTCTTTCCCCCAGTCCACAATTCATCTTTACCCATTAATAACAATGGGAGGAACATGCTTGAACCAAATTGCCACCTATTTAAAATCAGTGTAGCTCATGAACTGTCCATGGCTGACAAACCACGGGCAAGAAAATCCCACTGCCTTTCTGTTTCAAGGCCGCTCACTGACTAGTGTCAGAAGACAATGGAAATATATTCCCATACATTTCTGATTCACAGAAAAATAAAAATTCTGTCCGTATACAGGGATTACTTGAAAATATTCACAACAGCAGAGAGTCTTGATCAGTCGTTTAATGGCCTAACATGCCCCAGTGGAATCACGTGGTAAGAAACATCATGACACCCAGTCACCCCACCTTGTACGTGCCCTGGAAACCTTACATGGAGTTCTGGAGGACATGGAGTCATAGCAACATTTTGAAACAAGAGGCAAGCCATTGGAGCAGAGAAGCTACAAATCAGACTTTCTGGGCAGATGGCACTGCAAGCTAGCAAGCTGATGGCAGATGGAAGTGAGAGCTTGGATAAGGCAAAAAAATTGGTTGCAAACTAATGAGGTATGTTAAGATGCTAGAGACAACTACTCCTCTTTTCTGATCTCTCTGCTTTAAGTGAGGGTCAGGTCAACTCTTCCTCCCACAGAAATCTATCCAGAGCCATAAAGAAAAGGTGGTTGGTTTCCTTCCAAGAGGAAGCCATCCAGAGAGTTACTCAATACCAAATAAACATAAAATTCATAATTCAAAAATCCCAGGCTCTCATCAAATTTCTGAAGTCCAGAGCCTTCTACCTACAATCTATAAGCTCTCTAGCCTACAGGACAATATAAAGACCAGTATCTTGTCATGGCAGAGGAGCTTTCAACAATGGGGAAGTTTAAAGCCAGGAAGGATCTTTAATAGAAAAAATGCTACAGAACACACTAAGTGTGGTGAGGATTTGGTTTCAGTCCAGACTAGAATTGAGGTTGGCTTGGTGCTCACAAATGCTCCACTTCCTTCCTGCAGCTGACCTACAGTTCCTTCACTGCTATGGGATAGAGAGAATCCATAACTCTTCATGACTGCAGAATATTACTATCAGAAAAAATGTGGAGCACCTCTTAAAATATTCATGATTACCAGTCCTCTGATACAAAAACCCCAACTTTTCTCCTCTAGTTACATACACACACATACACTTATTTTCTTTTCCTTTTTCAGAGTCCCCTGGTTCTATTTTAAAGCAGCATTGCTGAGACTTCAGCACTTTTTCTCTTCTGATACAATGGCCACAGAAACATTATCAATGTTTCCAGAAGAACACAATACAAAATTATCTACTTCAGTAAAGGAGACTCATCTCAAACAGTGTCGCCTATGTGAGCTTCTGGAAGACAGCAGCTCTCACAAGCTTCTAGCATTACTTTTAGAAGCTTATGGAGTTTCTATCCCAAGATATATTACACAGGGTGAGCCGTTCTTGCCAGTGTCATGAAGTGCAGGGATCTCATGGTCTTATAAACTTCTATAGCTGCCATTTCTAACAATTGGGACTTTTATTTTTTTTACCTACATGTAAGTAAGAAAATCAAGTGAAGTGCTAAATATATTAACCTCACTGAAAGCCTTTGGAAAAAGGGAGGTAAAGCTGCAGACTTGTGTGGGAAGCTAATGAAAAGGGAGCACAGCAATAGCGCAGCAATGACACAAGGGATTAACAGGCTCTCAGCAAGAACCTGCATTTCTCAAGGTGCTATGAAATTCTTGTATCCTAAACACACATACGAAAACATCCACACAACAAAAGAAAACTGCTATATACCATACACACAGCCATGCATTTGTACGGCCCCTCATGCTTACAGCAGACACAGAAATTACATAGGTAAGAATAAGTACATCTCATAAAGGAGCCTACAGGGAACCGTGTATTCATATTCCAACTGAAAATCCACACTCTCACCAATTTTCTATGCAATCTGCATCAAGTCTCTTGACCTTTCCTGGGACTTCTCTCTCTGTACTCATGTGATTACACGAGCTACATTCCCACAGACATGAACTGTATTACTTGCTACTTTTTGATAGGAGTTCTACCATTGTTACCTTCTCGTTACATGACAAATCTCAATCCCTGGCTACCAGACAAGAATGAAAAAAAAAAAATTGAAAAAAAGCAAGTCAACATCCCATACACTACAAAACAACAACAAAAAACAAAAAAACAAAACCCAAAGCCAACAAAGAACACTACCCCAAATCTACAGAAGTTGTTACTAAGCAATGACAATAATGGGTTCTTACAGACCCACTCCTGCCCCACAAACACCAACTGCAGCTATTTTCAGATGTTCCCTTTATTTGCAGCTTACATCTAGTCACTCTCACAGAATCTCAATTCCTCCTTCAGCTGCAGAAGATACACAGTGATAAGCAGTACATAACTGCAGAATAACAGGAAGTGATTAAAAATGCTACAATTGCAATCCTGTGACAGATTTGATCTGGAAATTTGTGTTCTAACTGAAGAGACACTTTTTAAAAGAAAGGCTACTACCATTACTGTGGCTAGAAATTATTAATTTAATGCAAGTCTTGTGACATTTTTCTTAAAACTTCAGCATCCTGAGGCATATTTGGGCCTCCCTTGCGTCCATCTCTTGTGGTTACAGAGAAAAGCGCACCTCAGAGACCTGAATTTCAGAAAGCACATCAAAATGACCCAGCTGCTATTTATCTATTCCAATTGTTCTTAAACTAATCTTATGACTTTAGAAAAATGGAGGAAGCTGAACTATTTGTTTTAAGTGTGTGAAGAAGTCAGCATTGCTTCTGGAATTCCAATTCACATGCAAGCATGTTTTTGCCTTGGTCGTTTTATCGTATCATTGTGAAAAAGTTTTCATCCACGCTAAATGGAAGTCTCCTTCAGAACTTTGACAGGTATCTTTCTGATCTAGCTTCTATAATTTTGTGGCCTCCATTGCCTTGACTCCAAGTGTGCTGCCAAGTATGTGCTCAGACATGATCACATTGATGCATCCACATGTACAGAGGAAAACGAAAGAGGAGTGGCAAAGAATTGTATTTTCTCACTATTCGTCAAGAATCATTTTGTGTTTTCAAAAGGTCCTTTTTGTGTTCTTTCTTGTTTGTGAACAACTTTGACAGACAAATCAAGAGCATCATAAGGTTACAGATGCAGAACACAGCAAACTGACCCAAAAAGTTTGTAGCAAAAGCACAGGGAAGTTCTTGGACATCAAGAGGATATAGTTAAATAGTTATAACTATATTTATATATAGTTTATTTTTATAACTTTTAAATAGTTATAACTTTTTCGTTTAATAGTTAAAACTTCTGGACCCACGTACTTTGAGCAGTGTTCTTGCACTCCTCTCTCAGGAGTGTATAAGGACAGTAGTGATCCTCAGTCTATACAACTGGCACCTTGGTATTACAACAAACATGTAAGTGAGGGCAGGAATACTGCTCCAAACTCTCCTAGTGCCTGGGGCTGACAGTATCCTAGAACTCATGCTGACACTGTTGGCGAGAAGGCACACACTCCATTGCTATCAAAGAGCTGATCAAAGAGTCACATTAAAAAAAAATAAATCTGAACTTTAAATTAACTTGGTTAGTGCCATTGCCAAAATGTCTCATCTCCCACACACCATAAACCACAGAGAGGCAAGGAGAGAGAGAAAGGAAATACATACTGGAAAGACAGATGGGAAGATGAAAGCATTGTGGACTAACACTAGTACTAAAATGCGTCATCTCTTCCTGCCCTCAATCAATTCTTTTTGCCTGGCCCAGATAGACATTCTGAAGTAAAATGGATTCCAGGATCTCCATACCACTTACCTCATCATCCCCCTCCATATAACATAAATTCCTACTCTGAATACATAGTTTATCACTAAACTAGCAAAATATGATTAACTGTGTAATGGTAATGAACATAAATCACTGAGCTGAGATGTCATCTGAAACACCGGATATTTAGCTACCCATAGTTTCAAGAGGAGCACACCTTTCATGACTTGTACAATGTACACACATCAGCTGGACAGAAATGAATAATCACCAAAGGAACAAAACTACAAAAATCGCATTGTCGGCACTAGTCTCACAATGGCCCCAAAACATTCCTTTATGAGAACATTACCTTTCGCCTCTGATACATAAAATCACGTCATTATGTAACACGATAAACCTTATTTCTACACAGAACCGTCCTGGTTTGCCAGGGTTTTTTAAGTTTAACGCTGATGTATACACATCACTGCAGCTTGGTCATGACAAAACTACCTAATACCTCTCAAGAGCTTATAAGACATTGCAAAGTTTTCCCATCTTACCTGGCTCTGTACAGTTCTTCTCTTCATGTGTCCCATTAGGTGATGCCATCAACCTTCTATTCCTCCACATTCCTGATACAGTGCTTCTGTCTGGAATAGCTGCTTCTTGGCCTATATTAAATAAAAAGACATTATGCCCACTAACACCAATTTTTTCCTGCATCATCCCAACTGGACTACACATGCCCACTAACAAGGAGCATGGACAGACCACCAGAATGCAAACGGGGCAAAATCCGACGTGTGACTGGAGTACGTGCCAACAGACATGTGCTAGGTGCTCCTAGCTCCAAAGGGTGCAACTAGGCACCATATCCGAGCTGTCGGCATGTTCTGGCTATCAGAACTATCAGAACACTTGGCTATGACCCACAGCAGGAAAATATTCTGCAGCAAGCAAATGCTGAAGCTTGTACCTGTGAAAGTCAACACTTGCAGTTCCTATAGATGAAACCAGCCCAGCTCTGCTGACATGAGCAAAAATCACACTTCCATTTAGTCATCTGTACTTGCACATACTACATTACTGCTTTCACAAAAAAATAAAAATGCACGTGGATATGTTCCAGTTACATCTTAGTTTATTCTGAACTTTTCAGTCTTGGGTATGCTTAATGATATCAAACCATTCATAACTCATCAAAGAAAATGGAAATCACAGTGAACCCTCATAAGTCTTAAAAAAACCAAACTTTTTTAGAAGTCAATGGAGCTTTTGCCAAAACTCATATTCCAGAAGCATTCTCAACAAAACCTGTTAAAATAGAGTGCAGGAGCACTTGTGAGATCACGTACCGTATGCAATTATAACAATCAAAGAAAGAACAGAACCTCTTAATTAAATCACTTCCACCTCAATCTTACCCATTTCAATTGAACATATTATAATAACAACAAAAATTCTTCCCTGGCCAATTTTAGAGCTTATACTGTCATCACATAATGCCTGTGTTTTCTTAGTGACTCTTGGAAAAAGAAATCTTATTTGGAAGTTAGTTTTTCAAAAGAAAAATATTCTGAGCCACAATCATAAGAAACATAGACAACAGATGGTCAGTGTTTATGGATAATATGTACTGTAAATTAGCCAGCTGAAAAAAAAACCCTACCTGATGCAGCATACCATCAAAAATTAGGTTATGAGGGATTTAGTTGATAACCCAGGAGATTAAAAACTTTCATTAGTCATGACATTTTTCATGAAAACCTCAAAAAGTTCTAGAAAACAACAACTGCAACAAAAAAAACCTGTCAAGCAATGCAAACATATTCATACCCTCATTACTTGTTTCCAAGCTGAAAAAAAAAGTTGAAAGTTTTAAGATGAGCAATATGCTAATATGGTCTAAGACACTGAATTCTTATATGGATGGCTTGTTGCCATCCTAGATACAGCTCAAACAAGCCAGGCAATAATTTGAGCACAAGAGCATTACAAACTATGACAAGTTCCAGCACATTTTTCTTCCCTAAAGCACACACTTAAACTTCAGTTTTAAGCAGATGACCCATCCTAATTGCACTGAAATCTGAGTTTCTTATATTAAATGTAGATGCTTAGCGATGGGCTTAGTCGATTTTGTTCTTAAATCTTCAAGGACTGTTGGCAGCCCTCCTAGGGACCCAAGTGCTGTCCCAGCAACCTCAGGCTTTGTATTCGAGGGATGCGAAGCATATTGCAGGATGAGGGCCTGAAGCTGCACACCTACAGCCCAAATTGTGCCAGCAGGCAGAAGAACAAATGGGAATTACATGGTTAATTATAAAGGCATCAGTTTACCAATACAGCACACGCACAAAGGATGCAGAAGACTCAGTTTAATACTCTCTCGGGAGAGAGTGAAGATTAGCATTGTTCCTAGCCTAAAATGCAGAATTTTCTGTCAAATCTATACTGTAACGGGGGGAGAGGTATTGGGGGTGCGTGTGAGATTGAGAAAAGAAGCAGCTATAGCTGATGGAGGTTTACAACCTAAGGACAAAACGAAAGGTAGCCCGAAGTTGCAGAGGCGACCACAGGCGGCTGGAGAGAACTCCACTCTGATGCACCGGCAGGGGGGAAACTCCTTCAGGGCCGTTCCCAGGCACAGAGCTGCCCCGTGATCCCCTTTCGGTTCCCGACCCGAGAGGCGCGGCGGGCTCGGGGCCGGGGAGCCCTGGACGAGCAGGCGCCAGCGGCGCAGCTCCCCCTCTCCCCGGGCTGCGGCCGCGCATCTGCCCGGCGGGGGCTTTCTCCCGAGGAACCCGCGCCGCTCCCCCTCCTCGCCCGCACGCCGGGGCATTTCCACTGGGAGACTCCAAACGGGAACAGCCACCGCCGCCTAACCCCGCCAAACCCCGGCCGCCTCGGGGCGGCTGCAGCC
>VZTF01007679.1:258839-341376 GCA_013397755.1 Cnemophilus loriae
GCGCTCCTCGGGCAGCGGCCGCCCCACAGCGCGCCGCGGGCTGCGAGTCAGCGCCGAGGGACGGACACATCCATGCGGCTCCCTGCCCGCCCGGCCAACTTTGAAGTTTATCCCTTTCCTCCGTCCCTCCCCCGCCGCCGGCCGTAGGCAGCAGGTGGGCGACTCAGCCGCCGCGGCGGGAGCAGCTGCCCGCGGGCTCTCAGCGCGGCGCCGGGCGGGCACTCAGCCCCGGCGGGCGGCTCAGCCCCTTCTCCCCGCCCCTCTCT
This sequence comes from Cnemophilus loriae, assembly GCA_013397755.1. Classification (NCBI taxonomy): domain Eukaryota; kingdom Metazoa; phylum Chordata; class Aves; order Passeriformes; family Corvidae; genus Cnemophilus; species Cnemophilus loriae. The sequence continues at coordinate 259,106 of VZTF01007679.1, forward strand.
CGCAACTTTCTGGGTGCTCCTCCGGCACCCATGGCAACGCGCATGTGCCCTCCCCCACCGCCGGGCCGGGGGGAAGGAATTAAGTGGTGAAATTAATCCTTTCCCCTAAACGGCGCAGGAAGGAGCCGCTCTCGGTGTCGCGTTTGGCGTCCCTGCGCGGAGGGGAGCGGGCAGCGGCAGGTGCAGAGGTGCGGCCGGGGCCGGGGCCGGGTCGCCTGAGGGGCTGGAGGGGGCCGGAACGCCAGCAGCGCCCCGGGGCTGGCGAGGAGCACTGATGGCTCGGGGCTCTTCCACCTGTCTCTAAGAGATGCGTTTCAAGATGGGCTTCCATGGGGAGAATGGCGCTTCTGCGCTCAGTTTGCACTGCAACGAACGCGTGGTGTTTAGGATGACAAATTAATGACCCATTTTGTGAAACGGTGGTTAGTTTCAGGCTGTTGGCTAATGTGGCCACCGCGATTTCATTTCTTTTTTTAACTAAAATTTTGTGTTTACATTAATTAAGTGGTTACTGTTAGCCGACGAGTGGTGGGAACTTCCTCCTACAGCACACGCATCGGCTCTGTGTTCTTCCTAGAAACGCTGTGCGTGTGAGGAAGCACATGTAGACAAAACGGGATTAACTCATCTGATCTTCTTTTCGATACAGCATCTGGTTTACAACAGACGGCCTTTCAGGTAATTCCCTCTGGATCGTTGTGTGTATTCTTCAGAACATATAACACGTGTCTGGCATTGTTTCTCATGGTGTCATAATTATAATACAAATAGCCTACATAAACAAATAATCACAAATAAAATATCACCAATCCTCTGTTTTCCTATCATTCAAATGTGGTTTTTAGTTTCGCTTGTGAATTCTATCCACTATAGTAAGATGCAGCAGCACAATACTCAGGATGCTCTGGTACACACTGCATGTGAAATTGCTCTGGGTTCATGCTGAAGATTGCCACTTGTCTCAAGTCCAAACGGCATTACTCAAGCTGGGGAACCAAAGAGAAACAGTTGTGTTAACCTTGTTGCTTGTTTGGATGCACGTAGCTACTGAAACTTGTGTGTCTTAACTGTCCAAGCTCCACGGGCACCTAGTCTCTGGTGGGCTTTTGACTTTCTGATTTAAAGCAGGAAAACAACTGCATGTCAGAAGAATGGCACTGAGGCATGCTCCAGTCTCCTCTCTTTCATTGCCTTTATAGCTGCTGAGAGAGGAAAAGTAACTCTGAGAGCTCTTGCCTACTACAAAAAAAGGTAATAGAGAAGATAACAAATCAGGTTATGTCTCTTGATTTCTCTCCATGGCCAGATAGCAGATCTCAAAGTTGAAGCCAGAACAGTGAAAGCCATCCCTGACCAAAAGAATTTACAGGCTAATTAGACACAGAGGCAATGGAAGCTGAATAAAGGTTAGTGAAGATCTTTAGATCAGCACCTTTATTTATAGTGGACTTGTTTTTTTCATTTAAGACCTTTAAACTCCAGTGAAGGTGTTGGTTGGCCGCGTCAGTAGCGATGACACTTTATACCTGTCAGCTGTCATAATAGATGGGAGCTAATTCTCCATGTGGCTTTCCATCACCTCTTTTCTGGGACTAAAACCTCCTCTTCTGCTCAAAGTGGCAATGCGAATATTGCCATGCCCTTCTTCTGTGTCTAATAAGAGTTGCAGTGCTGACAAGACTGTAGTGTTCTGTATGAAGATTTTATCTAGCAATAGAAGGATGGTGACACTGGAGGGGATTGCAGAGATTTGTTGGGTTTTCAGTAAAATAAGTTTATAATCTGCTTAGAATAATAGAATCATTAAGGTTGTAAAAGACCTGTAGGATCATCGAGTTCAACCATTAACCCAGCACTGACAAATTCACCACTAAACCATGTGTCCAAGTGCCCCATCTACACATTTTTTGAACACTTCCAGGGTTGGTGATTCCATCAGTTCCCAGGGCAGCTTGTTCCGATGCCTGACCATTCTTCACTTATTAAGGGCCATGGCTTCCAAGAGGCTATTCTAATGTTTGAGTCTCTTCCCACAACTGAGGAACATTGCTTGTGATTTTTATGTTTACTGTGTTTATTCACTTGTTTACTTCTTACACTGAAGACATTTTCAAAGCCATGGCACTCCTGATCTGAAGAGGTACTGATATTAAGACATGCAATGACAAGTTTGCCACGATTGAGATAAATTTGTGTCTGGAGTTGAGGCTGTCATTCACAGATGTTCCATATTTGGGTCAATGTGTTGTTTACACGAAGGCCGTGGAAGTGAACCATTGTTAGAGGTCCTGAGCTTCACATGTGAGGGATTTTCACTAATTCTGTCGGATCCTATGAACATCACATGGGTCAAACCAGAGCACATGGTTAGTAACAGGAATGCAATTATAATATTGCCTGTTTCGACATAGAGTTTCTTTCCCTTTTTTGGCTGTTACAAAGTTGTCTGGTTTAGAGTTAACAGTTAGTGACCATAGAAACTCTGAGGCCTTCCCTGTGAACCACTGAAAGCAAGAAACAAGAACCAAAACAGTGAAGAATTCTTTTGTGAATCTCTTACAAAGGAGAAATCTGCTACCCATGAAAGCAGTTCTCAGCGTGATGGTGTGTCTCTCCCTCTCCTGTGTACACAAATGAGGCAGATCAAAGTTCAGACAATACTAATCTCCTAATCATACAAGCTTCTGATTAGCATTTTTAATCAGTCTGGTGATCACAGGGCAGCCTCAAAATTGTTCTTGAATACTAAACTTTCAGAACAGAATTCCAAACCACTTTTATTTTGTTGGGGGTTTCTTGAGAAATGTGTCAGGTAACTCTTTGTGTAGGGTATCTCAAAGGGAAGAGGTGTGCTGCAGAATTCAGCTCCAGGTACCTCTCACCAGGAGGGTCTTTGAGTACATTTGAGCCATTCACATGGAGGTTGCTACTGGAATGATGTCCCAGCATTTTCGTCTGATTTAAGACATCCATGCTGTGTGTGAGGGTACAGTGATACAGTGTTGGGGGCAAAAAAGAAGCAAATGCTTTCTGCATAAGGTGACATTAGAGAAATTTGTATTTATTTTTTAAATCTTAAATTATTGCTATCTCTTACTGCAACCAGAACAACTGTATAGAAAAGCCTTCCATTATTAGTCTCAAAAAAACAAAAAAAAAAGAGTAAGACACACATGGTTTTCTGAGTGATGCTTTCACAGTGAGTGGTTTGGTGATACCTCAGATGTTCTGTTTCCAGTATAATCAGAACAAAATGTTTTCCAGACTAGGTCTAGGAATGTGGAAAGAATTGCATTTTGAAAATTAAAGGTATTTGAGAAATATCATCAAAACAAAGGATAGAGGAAGAAAATATTAAATAGCAGTTGTCTTTAAGCCAAACACAAGAAACAAATCTTCTTTCTTATTGCTGTGTTTATCATTGTGATAATTTAACTTTTGTGTATGTCCCATGCCAAAATATCTCACTAGAAGCACATACTAATGTTAGTTTCATCTAGCACTGCCAAATGTGCTTGTTTTTCATCTCAAGCACAATTAGTATCTTGAACTGAGAAACAGCCAAAAGGCTTTGAATTAGGGAAGTGTCTCACAGGAGATCCATGAAAGCAGCTCATCTGAGAAGAAAATATTGATGCTGCAGAGAGTTCAAGGAGAAGTATGTTAGGATTAATTTTCTATGGCACCCCCTAAAAGGAGCGGAAAAAGCAGCAGCATGGCAGGGTTACTGGAAGCTGAGGCCCTGTTAGTTGGCCATGAAGACTGTTACAGCACAGAAGAGCTGGGAGCGCATCAGCTGAGAAGCCTGGATGATTAGAAGATGATTGTTTGTGACAGGTACCCAACCAGCCCTAGGAGCCTTTTCAAGTGCAACTTTTCTAACTGATACAACCGGCATCCCAGTATCAACCCCTCTGTCCTGTCTGCAAAGTCAAAAGATAATATAAAAGAAAAGCCAAAAATGTTCCCTTAAAAAAAGACCCAAAAATCTCCCATAAGCCGCAAAAATTTCACTGAGAGGAAAGGCATTGGTGAGAAAAGAGACTGGGATCCTGTCTTTGCTATTTGGCCCAGGTGGTTCCTGTAAGGGAACCATGGAGAGAACCTTAGCTTGGCACTGTCCATGATCACCTGACTGTCAAGGAAGAAGCAATCCTGTCTTTATTTAGGACCTAGTTCCTGGCAAAGAAGGACACACAAATATGGCTTGACAATACAAGCTTGCAGAAAGCAAATCAATATTTAAGTGTTGAACTGTAACTCCAGCCACCCTACCTCCTTAGGTGTATATGTATACCCAGATGGTTCTTTAAGCACTGGTGAAAGGTGCTTTGGTGAACCATACTTGAAATTTAGAAAGCAGATCCATTGCTGGCATCAGCACTGAGGGTTCATCCAGAGCCTCTGTGATGAGTAAACCCTGAACTGGGACCACTGTATTACAGAGAAGCTCCAGCTGTAGTACTCAGGACTCATCCTTGTGCTAAGATCCTCCATGTCTTTCTATGCATTCTCAGATTTTTATCTCCCAGTTCTAGTGGAGAGTTGCCACTTGTGTTATCGGATAGTACTTTTGCATGCTTCAAAAGCAGAAGTATTCCTTAAGAAAGAGTTATTTCTACAGTTTAACTCAAACCTTTGTTTTACTTCCAAGGCTGTAAATAACTGAACTGTGAACCGAAATTTAAATGCTATGAAGAAGTCAGTCTCACATTGTAACGTGCAACCACATTTTTCTTTCGCTTACCCAACTCCTCCCTTGTGTTTTATGTCATGCAGTTTTCCTACTGCTGCTTACTCTTTAATAAGCTTGGGTAATGGTACTTTGTATTTCTGATGAGCATCTGTGATTACACCCCACACTCAACACTTAGCTAGGACCCACACACTCACCAAGACCCTACTTGGGAGTTCAACTACAGTCATTCAAAAATAATGGGATTCTCCCACAATATGCAGAGATCCTACAAGCAAGAGTTTCTCATATCTTTCATGTCGTGAACAACCTCACATAAGGCTAGGAAGGAGGTCAAGCTGATGCATATAATCTTCCTGCCATACAGTAAGTACAAATGGTACCAACCAGATTTATACACTTGATATGATCTTTAAAGTACAAGAAAATAAGATCATTTGACTCTTTATCTCCCACATGTGCTGTTAACACATTTGAATTTAGGTACATTAGCGCTATTCATTTCTCCAAGCCCACCAAAATGTCTTCTTGCCTGACAGAATGAGAGACATTATGCATATCAGTGGTATTCAACGTGTTCTTCTGCTCGTAAGGTTTCAATCAACATCCAGCTAAAAAGGATTTTGTTAGAAAAACCTCAATATTTGCCCCCTTAAATCAATATTATCTAAGCCCTCCAGATTCATCACAGCATCTATGTTTAATGCCCTCTAGATTTCTCAGGGATATAGGCATCTGATTAAGTGCTTGACAGATTTGAAGAACTCATGCACGTGCATAAAGCTGTACTGAAATGGGGGTTAAATTGCAGAGGCTGTTACACAGCATATGCTCCCCCACATGCATACTCTCTTTCTCAGTTTCTCAAGTTTTCTGTCTCCAGTGAATTCCAGTGTCAATTAATTTTACTATGTTTTCATTTTGCCAGTGGTTTTCTATTCCTCTCTGCTCTCACAGTCATTTTCTCTTCTGCCTGTTTCTCTGCTTCCCTTATGCTTTCCCTCTGTTTGCTACACGACTTTGTTCCCCCTTTCTTGATCTTCTAGGCCCAGTGCAAATTTTTCATTTCTTCCTCTCTCTATAAACAGAATTTTTTTCTCCTCTTCAAATCTACGTATGGGTTCAAGCTTAGTATTGATTCTAAGCCCTACTCCCGGAGGATTGGGGAAGTTTGACTGTGCTTACCCTTAACTATGAGGAATGAGGTTAGCTGACATCATGCTAAACACAAGGGACTGGGGCTAATCACAGCACTTTTTTCCATCGGTATACAACACATTTGTTTGCACTTCATAATCCCATTCCACTCCCAGATAAAGAAACTAAATTCAGTTCCATAAAACACTCTCCATTTTTTTTCTTTCTGGAAAGTTTTGATAGGTCTGAAATAAGTGAAATTCAAAACATCTGCTGAGGAGACATCTTCACACACCTCAGTCAACCACAATTTTGTTCAGCTTTCATACCTACTGGGAATTCTTTCCAAAACCCTTTGTTAGTCCCTGAGAATGAGAAGGATCATTAACTAAGCAAAAATTGATTCATTACAGTGCGAAAAATTTTCAACAGCTATGTGTTGTTAGCCCAAACCACAGGCTGCTGTGATCTTATGAATACACAGGAGGAAGCTGTGCAGAATTCTCTCACAAAAAGAAAAGCCTCAGATGATGTCAGTGCTTGAAAGCCTGACCAAAGACCAAAGAGGTCCAGTGAAATTCCTGTTGGGGTAGCTGGGAGAGATTCAACAGGGCAGCTCCTTTCCCTCATTAGATTAGAAAGAGAAGAACAAGAGTTCATCCTTAGTGACTATGGAAAAAAACAACTGCAAACTCCAAATGCCATATACACAATGCAGGAACATGTGTCCTGACAGCTGATGTCCTTGAAACAACAATATTGGAAAGGTGAGGACTGTCTTTATTTGGTGACTTGAAGAACACATGCTTGAAGGAACTTGGAAAGGTCATCTTGTTGATTCCCTTTTCCTAAGGCAACACCAACTCTCCCTAATGTTGAGTGGGCTTGTTCTGAAACTTAATACCCATTTTTATACTGAAATTGCTGTTTGACTGCCTATCAAAGCTTTTAAAATAAAATTATGGTGAAAAATGTTAAGAAAATTTACACCTCCTACTTCGGCTGGCATCTTTTTTTAACACTGCTAGTGAGCAGAGCTTGGGTAGTTCTGGGAATTTTCCCCCTCATATGACCACAGATTTTCAAAAACAAAAGTTTATTCTGTTGAAAACCTATAATGTTAAAGCTAAAAGGAATTGTAACTGTCAATCAGAGAAGGGGAAGAATATTCTTACCGTTTATTTCTGTAAAGTTAGTAGAAATCAGGTTGTTTTATAGGCAGTAGGAAGAAAACAATCTTGTCCTAGGAAGATAAATTCAGTGTATAAAATAATGTAAAATGATAGTCTAAAGGGAATGGCAGTCAGAGAAATCAAGCAAGTGGGAATAGTGCTCAGTGGAGCGTTTTTTATGAGGAATTCAGGGCATTTATTTTGTTGCTGTTTCATGTTGTCTCATGTGGAAAAGATAAGAAAGGGGGGTTAATTTGCTCCCCATTATGTTCAGACGAGACAGGAGAGAACAGAGAGGGCTGGTTTGAAGTCCAGGTTCGGAACAGGAAGGAGAAAGGTTTTTGTCTAAGGAGGCATTTAAGGAAAGGAAGGGAGAGCTTTGGTACACAAGAACAGGAGATGGTTCTAAGCCGCTAGGCTGGGCACAGTCATCGGCGGGAGCAGACAGAGGGAACCTGAATAAAAGTGGATCAGAAGGGTGAGTGAAACAAACTAGACTGGGGAAATGAGCACCACTACACCCACTTTGATGGTCAAGTCTTGTACTGTGAATTTGAAAAGGGTTGGTGTAGCAAGAGAGAGACATCACTGTAGCTGCAGCACATTGAGAATCCTCCATAAAAGTTCCCTTTAAGTTTACAAAAATGGCCACATCTGCAGCACGGCCCCCTCCAAACCCAGATAACTGATGTTTGTTACCATTAGTGAAAAGACATGGTCAAAGCAAATGTTGGTGTATTTTTAAACATTGGCAGGAATGCTTTTTACAGTATTTCTGTGTTAACTTCCTACCAGATTTTACAGCAAAATACTAAGAAAATTTGTAGTTATTGCCAATTTTAACAAGAAATGTGTATCACTGGCAAATAATAAATACAGCACTCCTGCAAATTAACTTCTTTGCTGTTCCTAACTCCTTGCAGAGGTTAGCAGCAGGATCTTTTAGCCAGGCTTGGTCATAAGTGTGCTCAGCTGCCTCTCAGCATCAGGATAGCCCAGGGTCAGGACAACTCCTAAGAGCTGGCTGCTGTTTTCAGCTTGTAGTAGGAGACGGGTAAAGGTAGTGCTACCCTATAGTCCAATATACTAGCAGATATTGTGGGTGTCGCCTGCCTGTGATGTCTGACTCACTCCACCATTTTTCTGTTGTTTTCATTTAATATTTAAACACTCAGATATTCCAGCCACTTTATGTTTCATCTCCTCAGAAAGAAGCAATGTTTCAGAGGTGTAACCATGGAAACAATGGAGTGAGGAAGCAGCTAAACATAAAAGTAAGTCATCTATCAGTAAAACCAGAGACGTGCTTTGGGGTAACTTGAAATTTTAACATGGATAATTAATTGGGCTGTTGCTGAGCATCTGTTTGTCTTTATTGCTTCCTTCTAAGTGACAACAGTTCACCTTTTTGCATGTGACAAGAAAATAAAATTTCCCTGTACAAACTTTTCTGTTGCTGAAGTCCCTTCTGACACAAGAGGTAATACCAGCCTTTGGAGATGACCACTGGAGTTACTTATCAGCAAGGTCAGGCAATTGAAATGATATTGTTAAGGGTCAGCAACACCAGCTTCCTCGAACAAATCAAAACTCCCTTCTGATAGCAGTGTGAGCATTGGAGAGTTGTGATACAAGACACTTGCAAAGTTTAATCAGACTACGGGAAAAAGAAGATTAGCGTTACTGGAAGTGAAAATGCAGCTAGATATGTCAAGCCCCGTCCAATTATGCAAATGAATATACAGAGCAATTCTGTTCAGAAGTGGGTATTAAATTATACTTGTGGATAAATATAAAAGTATACCTTTGTCCATCTGTCACTATATATCCTGAAATACCATAATTACCTCTCTCAAGCATGGGAAGGAACAACTCGTGGCTTTTGCTTGTGCTGGCATCACAAGACCTTTCTCTGTGACTTTACTCAGCCTTAGCTTTACTGAACTATGTGTTGCCTGTAGTGAAGGTTACAAAAGAAAATCCAATGTTTCAACTGTGTTCTGGGCAGGAAAACTCAAATAAACCTCTGTAATGAATATCATATTCACTTCAGGCATCAGTAAATTGACCACAGAAACACTTAACACGTTTAAATATTCCATGCAAAATGTTCTGTTTAGAACAGGTTCAGAAAAAAAGCATTGGAGACTTGAGATTTATTTGCTCTTTATAGCCTTTTAGACCGTGTTTAAGAGCATCGTATTTTCGCTTGAGGGCAAAGGAAGTGTCCTGGGAGATGTCTAAAACCTCTTCCTAGTGCTGGAAATTGTCTTGATGATTAAAAGAAGAATCATTCCTACCATCAGTAGCCACTAGAAAAAATGTTATAATTGTAGACCGTAGAGTGGGATGCACCTCTTGCAGACCAGCAGCTCTGGTTTGACTTGCATACTGAGCACCTGCGTGTTGGTGCCCAGGGCAGCCTAAAAGACCCACTCCAGGGCTGCCTTCCCCAGGAAAGGTGCCAGAACATGCTCAAAATGTCACCCTTGGTGTTGCCGGGGACCAGTGGAATTTTTTACTGAGTTTCAGTTCCTCCAAAGTCTTTCTCCTTGAAACAATGGTTTTCTTCTTCATAGAGATCCACAAGGAGATGGAAGTGTTACTGGTGGAGCTTCTTGCTCAGAAACTTGTCAGTATTTTCTGTCCAGGTAAACAGCTGCCACGGCGCATTAGGAAAACTTTGAGGTGAAGGAGGGCAGATCAGATCCTACAAGCCTGAAACACTGCTTTGACCATGCAGTACTGAGAGCACCTTGCTCTTGGAGGGTCGCACAGAGGGTCAGACTGCAAATGAGATCTCCACATAGCCCACAGCCTCAGTCAGCTATGAGTGGATCATGAGGGAACTGGTCTACTGAGGTTTGGAACACTGGCGAGACCATGCTACCAGCAAACCCTGAGGAGCAGATTCTACCCATACCCAGCTGGCTTGGCAGCACATGGAAGCAAACAGCCAGGCCAATTCACAACTGGCTGGCAGAGCACCATGGCATCAGACAGGTTGTAATGATCATCATAAAATACATTCATTCCACAGCCTTTGAAAAAAGATAATTTATACGATTCTTTCTATACACACACATCTTCAATAATAGCATAAAAATATGGCTAAATAAATGTTTATCTGGGGGAAAGTGATCTGCTGTCCCTTTCACAATCATTTTTAAAAGCTGAATTTAGCCTTGGGACTGATGGAGTCTCACAGAATTGGTTATGCTGTTGGCATTGACTGTGAAAAAGAAAAGAAGAGAGGCGGGGCTGTGTTTTATGCAATATTTTGTTCTTGCTGTTGGAAATCTATTGTAATTTTCCTGCCCAAGCTATCAAGATGGTTGATAAGCTGGAAATAAATCAGATCATTGAGGTGAATGTTTCATAGCAAGCTATTGTGTAACTGAACTGTTTCCTATGTTAGCCTTCCAAACTCTAATAAATTAATTTAAAAAAAAAAAAGGCAAGAATTCTGGAAGATTTAACTAGCCTGAAAATTTGTTTTCAGTTTTTAAATTAACCCTAATTAATGAATTTTTAATTATATGCAAAGCAAACCCACAAAATCTCTAGAGGCTTAGCCGTGCCATTGGCGAGAAAACCAAGTGAAAGGGAACAGCTTTACTTTAGTTGTTTTTGTCCCCCAAAACAGATCAGAAGCTTCAAGAGCAAGGCTGCCTCCTGCTTTCCTTTTGCTCCATGCCTGGCAAAGCCTACTGTGCCATGTGCCATGGCTGTTAGCTGCCATGGCAGACATCCTGTAATGCCGCTGGTTTGAGGTGGGAATATGGCAAGGCCCAGCTTTCGGGATCTGCGCTGCTGCGTGGTTTGTGGCGGTTAGGAAGCTAATAAGCACAAACACCACTCTTGCCCTAGTGATGGACCCTGGACTAAGTCCTAAGAAAAGTCTTCCAGCTCATCGTCAAGACTCTGAGCAAGCAAGGCATCCAGAAAAAAAAATACTGTAAAGTCACAAACGCAAAATAATAAGCATGCCCAGGGCCAGATACTTTTTTGACATTTGAACAGGCAGGTGAACCAATTCATGTGAGTAGAGTTACATGAAATCCAGACCGTTTTGCTGTCCCTGGAACAGTGCCCCTGACTCAGAGCTTTGTGGAGGGGATTACACTGAGTTACTTGTGACCAACAGACACTGAGCATTGGCATGCTCACCAGTGATTTTGAAATGCTAGCTTATAACAGGTATCTATCCTAACTGCTATTTTTCTTACTTATAGGCAATTGAAAAAGCCTCAACCAGAAACCATTGCAACAGAATCCAAAATGCTGAAAATCTTTTCCTTGCCTTGATAAAATATCTGGCTAGAATGAATACTCATGATTTCCCTGTTGAACTCAAAGTTACTAAGGCATCATCACGCTTTTTAAAATTTAATGCTATTTAGCAAGTAAAATATTTTACAGTCTCAGACTTCACTGAGAAGCTGACTTTGAGGGAGGCAGAGAAAATGTTTTAGCTCTAGCTCAGCAGTACTTTTAAACTTCTCAGTCATATCTCTTTTGCTACCTGAGGAATGTTAAAGAAGTGAAATCAAATGTCTCTCTAATTTTAGGTGATGTGCAATATTTATTCTGGAGGCTCATGAAGCTTCTTTCGCTCTTGAATTATTTACAGCATGCACACAGTGTCATGTCTCAATAGATCACTCTATAACTCCATTAAGTAAAATGAAAGCAATTGCACATTTTATATATGTGTGTGTGTGTGTGTGTACATAGAGGCTTAGTAAGAATCAGTATTAATGAACATCCATACACACAAAGGACTAAATAATTTATTGAAGCTAGAGAGAGGCTTTGCTGATGAAAACAAATATAAAAGCCAGCTAGTCCACCATGTATCTTGAGCACCATTTAGTACTGGAGGTTGCAAAACAAGGTTGAAGAAATCGAGTCTCAACAAGACTTGTTTTTAATGCTAGCTGGTGACTAGTTTAAATGCTGATACTTGGAGGAGTTTGATCCTTCAGCAGGTTTTGTTTGTTTATGAAAAAGAAAGTATGAAGAAACCATTTTACCTCTTCTATCATCTTATTTCCTTTTGCTAGGCTAGGCCGGCTGTGCTAAAAAAAAGGAAAACAAAGAATAGCCTCAAGGCAGATATATTAGTCTCTGCATCAGTATCAGTTTCTCTGTTTCCCCAAAAGTGATTTCACAGTAGGAATTCCGGTAGGAATTAAAACACTTTCCTACAAAAGACAAATAGAGAATGAGAGCTATGTGCTGTAGAATACAGATGGGACTCTGAGTCCCTAACAAGGCTGATAATTTTCTTTGGCCCATACCATTATGCATACACAACCATAAAACCATAAAAAGCTCTCATTAACAGCAAAACACTGAAACTTTGAATGGCTCCCAGCCTTATAGTAGAAAATTTTTGAAGAACATAAAAACTGAAGATTCACTTGTCAGTGAATCAACTGTTACAGCTCTCAGCATTCAAACTGTTTTTGTATTGTATAATGCACTAATTGTTGTGATTAGGACCCTAACAAGGTTATGACTAAAATAGGGCACAGAACCTAAATAAGAACCTAGAGAAACCAATGCAAATTTTTTTTCCTTTTTTTTTTATAGGAATCAGATCTTTTCCTTATACCATAGTGAGCCATAGAAAAGAGATGACCATGCAGAAAATGATAAGAATAATAAATGAATTTTGCCCAATCATCATTATTCAACTGTTCCTTACAGTCATTCCAGCAATAGCTGCTTTGGATCAATTTGGAAACTGCTGTCTCAGGACAAGCTAAGAGAGATGAAAGGAAAGGCTCCGCAAACCTCAGTTGATGTTAACAACTGGGATGGATCCAGGCTTCTGCAATCACCATCTGATTAGATAAACTTGTGTGCAAGGCAACAGAAAAAATCAAAGACTATATGCCTCACTAAGCCTTCCCAGAGCATTTTTTAGGCTTGTATAACAAGATATTTCAGAGAAGTAGGAATTAAGGAAAACCTTTATGTAGAGCTCTGGGAACATATTTCTAGGTAATAACCCGGTATTTAAATTTGATTTTTTATTTGGAGAAAACCCAGCAAAACCGCTAGAGTGTGCATGGAGAGAAACTGCAGAGTTTTGTTCTCTTTGTATATCTGAGGAGTTCCCAGACAGAGAGTTTTTTCATATCTGCATAAGAAGTTACTGCTTGTTTATACAATGGGTTTCCCTTTGCACCTTTGCAATGCTTGTTTCATACTTTATCTAAGAAAGCAAAAGTTTAATAAAGGTAATATTTCAGAAACAAAGAAATAGAAATCACATTGAGATAAACTTAGCTACAAAGGGACCAAAACAACTGCTACAGAGCTTGCACAGTATGGATAGAATGTCATGTAATCCTGGCAAAGTTAAATGGAAAAAGGTGCTTAAACCAAACTGTGAGATCACTGCAGCCATCATTGTGAATGATTTACAAAATGAATTGAATTTTTTTATGAAAAAAAAAAAGAGTAATAATGAACAAGCCAGGACACTTACAACATGAGTCTGTGTGTTAGAAGGAGCCTCAAAGGAAATGCAGCAATTCCTCTGAAAACTGGACCCTGTTTATAGGATATGCCACTAAGGCAGCAACTAAGATGCATGAGGGGAACACGACTTTCCCAGCTGTGGATATAAAAACAGTAAGAGAGAAGGAATTCTCTTTGGAAAGCACATCAGTTTCTGTTATGTTTCTCTATTCCAGCAAGAGTTATTAAAAGAGTAAGAGAAAGACATATTTTAAAACCCTAGAAAATAATCAGCATGCACCAGTGTGCTCAGCAGTGCAGAAAACACTTGACAATTCTCCAATTACCAGGGCACGCCTAACAGGTTAACCTTTTGTATTCACATGCTGACTACCAGGCAGTAGGTAGGTCCATGGAAATATGGGTTGTATGATTACAAAGTGAGAACAGTGTACCATCTGTCTATCTAATACTACCCATGCAGCAAGCACATCACTATTTTAAGCCTCGAACTTCTCAGTACTGAGGAGGCAAAAGACAAGTGTTGCCATTACATTGTAGTTATATTTATGATGTGTGTACATTTTGCCTGGGACTGAAAATTCAAGACTAACAACCAAAAATATTTGGAGAGTCATCACAGTACCGGTGCATTTGACTTTTCACTACACCAGATGATACTTCATTGTCCCAGAAAGAGCTAAATTGTTACCTAAAGCTGGCGTATTTACAAAATGTAAAATACAGAAAAATTCTTTTCTGTGTCTATGAAGACTTAGTTAAAGAAGAAACATCAGTAAGAATAACCCAGTGGCTAAATGTCACCTGCATAAGAAGCCAAGAAAGCAACCCCTATCAGCTGTCACAAACCTGGGTTGCTAAGAGTATCCAGTGCTCAGAGGCAAGGAAGGAACATCTCCCCACGCTGAAATTGACTGGCAGTTACTAGAATGTAAACAGCAAAACTAAATCTGAGAATCGTGTCTTTGAAAGGAGTTAATCAATTCATACAGCGATCATTCTATGAATGTGCATCATGAGGCATATTCTGTACTCATATATATGTGTATCCGCTATGAAAAAAGTGATGAGTTAACTAAGCCCTGACTTCCCTTAGCAACAGAGAATGCTTTCCTCTTAGTTTAGAACAGTAGCTTTTTCATGCTTTATTACCAGGTAGTTTTCCAGAGAAGTTACTTGTGGCAAGAGTGCATGTCTCTAGGAAATGCAGGGCATCCCTGGCAGCTGTTCCTGCCGCTGCAGTTCAGGTTTGAGTGCTCCCTCCAATAGCTGTTGTTAGATCTATGTCTTTTTTAAGAATTGATGCTCAGATCTCAAGATTTGACTATTTCATCATCTTTCATCATTGTGGTTTTGCCTAATGTTTGTACTGACTGTACTTATTCGTGTCCCCATGAAATAAAAGTCTGCCCTTTTTGCCTCAAAACAGTTAGATCCTTATATGACCCCACAGTACTCAGAGTTCTTGAGTTTGCTGACTGGCAAGTGTCTCTCTTCCATTTTTGTGATCTGGAATAGTGCTGGTACTGCAATCCCAGATACAGTATCAGACATTGTGACAGGTTACTTTTACCAAGAACAATTCAAAATATTCTATCTGGGGACCATTTATTGCCCATTTTCTTTGCTTTTTGCAGACCTCTTTTAAAATATTAACAATTTTATCTGTCTGTTCAGCTTTGCCCATTCTTGTAAGGGTTTTTTTTCTGATTCAACATTTGCAATTAAAGATGCTTTACTATAGTGTTAGATATCCATAACTAGCTTGTTAGATCTCTGCTGTGGGTCTGTGCTCATCATGTTTCAGTTAAGAACTGCCCTCTTTTTCCAGGTACCGTTGTACCAATGTACCTGGAAAATTGATAATCTCATTTTCTATGTATCAATGTTTGAGTGATTTCGAGGCATATTTGAAAGCATGACCTGGATTTGAAGAGTCAGATGTAGTTGTACAGATGTTGTGCTTATCTCACTGGTTCATTGATGTTTCACAAGAAAATGGTGTCAGTATTGTTTGCATAATTTATTTTCTGTTGCTGCCTTTTTATACTAAAAGGCTGCCTCTAGATAAGGCAACAGTTGTCTGTCTGCCCCCCTGTTGTTCTCTTTCTTGTAATGCAGAGCAGATTTGCAGTTTACCAAAAATATTTTGGGTTCCCCATGGCAGCCCTGCAGGGCTTTGAATTTCTCCCCATACTTAGATTTTTGAATCTAAGTCCTTCCATATCCTTACAGTCCTTACATTATTGCAGGACACCCTCCATTGTGTCAAGGGTTTTTTTGTTCTGTTGGCAATACAGAACCTGATGTCTACATCTTTCTGCTGAGATCACATGAGATTCTGAGCATTCCTAAGAGATTGCTTTTGCTTGACTTTGATGTGAAAGCTGCCCATCTTTATTGTGGTTCAAGATCTATCACACTCGATTCTCTCTATTACATGACCGATTTTTGCTGGGTTACAGATCCAGTTTCTCCTCTTGATCATAAAGGAACTGTGCACTCTCTTTTGATGTTACACTACTTTTACTTGTGTATCCCTGTCTGACCTCTGCAGTTAAGGCCAGTCAGATGTTTGAAAACTATTTATTTTCTACCATATCACAGACATATCAAATCTCACATTTGTAGTTGCTGCTTTTTGTTTTAGAATAGTGCTATTTATTTTTAATTTTATTTATTTGTAAACTCTGCAACAATTGTTGCATGTGACCAAAAACACAAAACATTTTCCACTCTCCATCACTCTGCATCATATCTTCATGTTTTCCTTTCTATTCAGTTTCTTGCCTCTGCCATTTGCATTTGCACAAGTATTGATGTATTTTCCACGCTTTTCATGAGCAAACTAATTCCATCAGTCTCTTCACCACTTATGTCCTGCATTTGCAGATGAATGTGTTCACATGTGCATGTCTATGGCTGTTAGTAGTTGATGTGAGCTCCCTGAACAGTCTTAGTAAAGCACATTTGTCTTGTTCCTATCATTTCTGATGCTTTCACCTCTTTAGAAATGACAACGCAGGAGCTGACTGCTTTGTGATATGCTGGCTTATTGTTTTTCCAGATCTTTTCTCACGAAGAAATCTTGTATTTATGATATATTTTTAATGATTAAATGATTTTTAAAGCATCACTGGGATTTCATGGTTTGTCTTGTTTCGATGCTCCTGTTATAACATGTAGCTGTTTTTACCAGTTGTGGCTGATGGTGTGGCTGAGTTCACTCTGATTTGCATTATGTCTATAGAGAAGTGCTACTAAACTGATCCTCTCTTAAGTCCAGCACTGCAAGGGTAGAAAATGAACAGTGTTGCTATAAATATGTTTCCTTGATTTTATTTTTTTTCCTCTTTTCCTGTATGCTATTTAGCATTATGAAAGACAGACATCCCACACCATGCAACAGGCAAATCCTTTCTCCGGTTACTCTGTCCACTCATCTAGCACTTCCAGAAGGTAGAATTCCTTGAACTTTGAGGTATAATCATTCAACAGCTTCACCTATATGCAAGAATGTCTATTGAAAACCACTCGTCAATACCCTGCTCAGTTCTGCACTTCCTGCATGACCTTTGAGGGTTCACTCATCTTGTCTGTCCAAGACAACTAAATATTTAATTGTTGCATTTATGTCAAAGAGGACTGGTCTATAGCAATACAAGTACACAGGGACCATTATAAGGTCAATAAAGTTTGCAGCAGAAAAGTCAGCAGTATCTTGCCCCTCAAGCTGAAATAGATCCATTGCAGGACAGAAAAAAATCTTGCCACTTTTTCTCCTTCTTTCTCCTCAAGGTTACACAGAGATCAAGCCAGCTTTGCTCCCTATTATGTTAAAGATATTTTCAAAACTATCTTAATGAAACTTCAGTCATGCTATGATGCTATCCCTGTGTGGATATATAAAAGAATGCTCCATACATATGGGATTGTGTTGGCACTTTGTGTGCTCTTACCTGGCTGAAGATGCCAACATTAGCATTGCAGCCCTTCCCTTCCTCTTCAGCAAAAACATTTCTTCCTTGCACTGTAACTACTCTGAAGTAATCACTCAAAAATAACCTGTCTGCAAACAAGGTATGGCCTCCTGTCTTAGCATGATCCATGAAGAACGACCAAGAGAGGTGACGCTGTAAAGGTTTGGTCCAGAATCCAGATCTACGCATGAACTGCCATCCCAAAACAGAATGAGGAGGATAAAGGGTCACCTATAGCTGCAAGTACCAGACCAGTTTTTGTGGGATGAACCGTTTTTCTCTATTTTAGGCTTCGTTTTATATGAAAGAGCTTGATTGGCCACATTCAAGGAATTTTCCCCTGGCCAGTGTGCATTTTCGGGGTTTAACCCTAAGCAATGCACAGACGTCTTGAGCACAACCGTGCACTAATTTGCCCTTGCAAGTCTTTTCAAGTACCAGCAGGGATAAACAATGTACAAGAACTTTCCAAGTAGCCAAATACACAAGGAGCTCTCTTTCCCCTGACAGCTTTACAGAACTAAGCTAACTTAAATCTAGTGGAAAAACTGACAGCTTTTAGGCACTTGTGTGGGATTTGCAGCAATCTCAGAAGAATCACAACCTGATGAGATGAGGATCAACTCATACTCTGTCAGCCAGATAATAATGACCTGCATGGAAAGTCATTTCATTAACCAGCCAAGTAGAACTCAGATGAGAATTTTTTTTCTCAGAAGGAAAAGCAATTCTGTTTTATGTAACATTTTCTTAAATATGCAAGAGAAGTTGAAAGGCACTGAAAATGTAGTTTTTGGTGACATCTGGCTTGTAGGTCATATTTTATTTTAAAGTGAGTAGCAAACACGATCCTGTCTGCAGATGATCTTAACAGTGTTAACCAGACCTACAATTCTCTGTCCTGCTACTTTTAGATTGCCTAAATTCAGTCAGGATTTGTGCTCTGATGCACACTCTTATCCAGTTGATTTAGCAGATATGAGTTAAATTACCTCCAAGATCGTATCCAAAGATTTGCTGGCCCTTAGCCATTAGAGAGAGAAAGCTACCACCCAAATGAAAGCTAAAGTCAGCAGCACTGTACAGACGCACGTTGCACAGGTGAAGGGTACATGACATTTTTTTGTTCAGTGACACAACAATGACATTAATATTGCTTAAAATGCTGGCCTCTGCATCTGGGTATTTGGCTCAGGGATCACATAAGACAGTTAAATTGGACTGAGAAGAGACGAGGAGTTTTTAGATAGGAGAATAAGACTCAGGTGGCAGGTGAATGGGACTCTGTCAGAACTGCAGAATGATGAGACCTTCAACTGTACAGACGCCCACCAAGAAGCCAAATGGGTGGATCAAAGAGATAATGCACATGGACAGTAGGGTCAAAAGAAAGAGCATGTCACCTTTTCTGAGAGATTTATATTCATGTGGTTCTCTGTAATGGTAATTTGTTACTGACAATAGCTCTTTCATATGTTCCAGACAGTTGTTTCACTGAGACCATCGGCAGTAAAGAATCTTTGTCCTTCATTAACTTCTCATGCAAGCATTAATTATCCCACAAATTCTAGTAATAATAGGCTTATGAAACTGATGTTTGAATGTACCAATAACCTCTGCAGTGAGCTGTCTCATCCATCAGCAAATCCAGAAAAGTACCTGGGAAGGAAATATATTCTTAGAAACTTTCTACAAAGATCCCTTTTCCTCCTTTCGGGACAGTTGGAAAATGGAATGAGGAAGCCTGTTTTCATTTTCCAGGCTTGTCTTTTCATTCAGTAGCTTCTAATCACTATGAAACTTAGTTGTTGATGTCTCTGAAGTCTAACTCCAGATATTTGGTGTACATTGCTATGCAGTTCTTTTGAAACAGCACCAAGCACAGAAGGTGCACTGTTCCCTCCTGCCTGTTTCCGTTACTTCTGTTAATCTGTGGTAAGACTGTGCTGGAGCTCGTGGTGTTGGGCATTATTAAACACTGACCATCAAAGCTGCATGCCTCTAGGAGCCAGAACAAGACAGCTGGAGAGACACATCCAGGGAGCAGAGTACAGGGACCACTGAAGCAGCAGGAGTTAGTGTGACAAGCACTGATTCTAGCAGATGAGCAGCCCCAACTCCTAGACTGATTACTGATGGCCCTGGTCCTTGGAAAATGCTCTGTATGTCCGGAATGCTGCATGTACAAGGCGGCCACTGAGCCTGCTGGAGCCCTGTGCAGACACTGCGGTTTTCCCGCAGGGAGCACCTTCCAAGGTCAGCTCCTGTGAATGCATAAAAATGCAGAAAATCTTCCCAGTCTCCCCATGACCTTTAAGTAGCACATTGCCATGTAGCTAAAGGAGATATTTTCTTGGAGTAGGGTCGGGAGAGTGCTAAGGATGCTTATTTTCTGTGATTGCACCCTTGGGTAGGTGTCTTAGCCTACACTGCCTGTTTTCCAGCAGTCCCTCAGGCCTCAAGCCATCCTCCCTGTAGTTGGAAAACCTGCCAGCATGCATGTTCAAGAAAGAGAAGTCCAGCAGAGTGTTCAGCAAATCATTCCTCCCCATATGTGGGTATTTATTACAGTGGCTGTTAGATGCCATAAGCTTGAAAGAGCAGCACCTTACGCTGTGAACTGTGGATTTACGTGCAGTCCTTTATGCCAGCTCTCCTATTTCTAAAACTCTCATCATAACACGAGTTAAAAAAACCTGAAGTACCAGGGCCTGTCTAATTTTCTGTATGAGAAGCGAGTTCTCTGTCAGCACCACGCAACAATGAAACCTGCATTGTACTTAATTTAGTGTGCTTCCTGGCCTTCTGTGATACAGACACTAATGAACTGTAACCTGGGAAACCACAGCAAGTCTCTTGGCTTAATGTATGTGAGATGTTTGGCTAGATTAAGGTGTCTTTCAGTATGGAAACTGAAAAGATCTTCAGCCCCCACAACTTCATGGTCTTCAAGGCTGTTCCTTTAGAGTAGCGAAGTTTCTTGAAACTCGTGGACCTAGTTTTGGTGAGTTCTTCATTCTACCTGCAATGAAGCAATATCAGGTGTCTGGAAATCACCAAAGTAACTTCTGAAAGAAAGAATGTATTTTCTAGATTGGGGTAAATAATATTTTGCATTTTGATAACAGAATCATGTAGAGGTTTCTAAGCATTGTACATGTATCAGTTAAATCTCTTACCATCCAGTTAACACTACCCTTGCCTTTTACAGGTAGCTGAATGACAGGGTAAGACATTCACTCAAACTCACTATGAACTGGATTTGGACTAAAACTAAGTGTCCCCAACCTCTTCTGGCCCTCTGTCCATAAAAATGCTGCCCTCCTTCACCTGGGCCTGCCTTTCACTTGCATGCAAATCTGTCTGATAGCTGCTTATATACATGTGATATCTAACACAGAGTCAACAGGGCTACTATCTGTCCTACCATCTCTCCTTTCTTTTCTCCAGCTCACTTGGGAAGCACTGCCAGCCTTTCACCCCTGCCATTCTGTGTCTCATCTTTTGTCTCCGTGGCCAGGAGACAGAATGTAACCTGTCAGACTGTCATCTCAGTCTGACAGGTTGTTTTTACCAGTATTCCTGCTATCTGTGTCTTGTTCAAAATCATTCTAGAAAATTATTTTCCTGAGATTCTATTTGGATCCTTCACTTTTTTTCTCTCCTTGCATTGCATTAATGTCTTTTCGTTCTCATCTTTTCACTCCCAGCTCTTCAAACCTCTACCCGTCTAGCTCTTGTCTTCTAGTCATTCTCATGGGGATTAAAATATGCTTCTAAACAGACTGTGGCAGGACCCACTTATTTGGAGCCCTGAAACATGTCATCTTTCTTTATCTTGCCCTCACACAACGTAAGTGGTCAATGAAGTTCCATAGACGTGCTTATGTGTACCCTCAAACATTTCTTAAAATCTGTTTAGCCATGATATCACCAAAATGTTACCAGCTAGCCAGGCTGCTGGTAGCTGGAGCAACCTGCCTCTGACAGTGAGCATAATGTCTCCACTGGATCCCACATATTCCTACTAAGCTGTCTGCATCCTGCTGGGTTGTATCTTATTCCTCGATGGCAAGCTTGGGGTTAGAGGCAGAAATTGACTTTTTGTTCTGTGTTTGCAGAGTACCTACCACGCTGGGAACTGAGTCCATCATTCCTGAGTCTTTGACATTAAGGTGATAAATAAGAAATTACAGTTGCAGAACTGCCACAGGGAGCAAGTGGCAGCACTGACAACAGAGCAGCAGCATCCTGTCTCCCCTTCTTGCTGTTCATGCCTCACTATTCATTGCAGTACCTCTGTGATTCTGCACCTGCACACGTGCAGCCACTGGAGCAGTAGGATTTGTCACTATCTCAAAGTCTCCTGCGAATTAGATGAGTAAGATCACATGGCTTTCTGCCAGCCAAATAGTTGTAAGCTCTTCATTTACAAGAAGCTTTCACTTGAACTTAGCCGCCACAATCCAATTTGCTCAATTTCAGTAAGGTTTAAATTGTTCTCCCTGCTCTTCCTACACTAGCAGCCCCAGAACAGTATGTTAAGAAGATATAGATAATATGTCTGGGAGAGATTTTCAATTGGATGTGTTAAAATCTTCCCTTTTTTGCCCCTAAAAATGTCCTAGTAAGAGAAAATTACTAGTCGCAGACACGTGTTTCTGTCATATTTATCAGCAACCAAGCTAAGCTGATTTGCAGCCTTGGACACTAACCATCACTCTGCTTTCAGGTGGCTGAGAACTTGATTTATAAACATGCCAAAAGCTAGGATGCTCCCAAAATAGAATATGCTTTAGGATTCAGCATAGTTAAAGCAGAACATTAAGGCGAAAAAGCAAAGAGTCAATCATATTTAGAGTGGAATGTAACAGCACACTCAAAAGAAAGTAAGTCACCTAAATGTTGTATAAGAGGAGATCACTTGGATTTAGTGAAGATGAGGGGGCAGAGGGAGAGGCAGAACTGAGAGTTAACTGGTTGTGTACAGGATAGGCAAAAGAAGTGCATTTTTCCGAGCTTGAAGGCTGTGCCATAGTTGTTAAATGGCTTCTCGAGCCTAAGCAGACTTTACGAATAATGAATATTTTCTTTTGATGTTTCTTCATGTAGGGCGCTAGCCATCATAAACCTCTTAAATTTCAAGTGCTATTTTTATGGCCTCTGTATGATTGGAGTAACCTCACTTAAAGGATTACAGGGGTTACTTCATGTCTTTGTAGCCAAATGCATTCTGGTAAAGATCAGATTGATCTGAAGTCAGCTGTTATCTTTAGCTTTGATTGTTAATCATTCCCAAGACCTTTGTTCTTTGATTGTCACTAGGGAATCCTAAGTGCAGGGTATGTTAATTAGTACCTGGCTTATCAGCAAATGTGCATCATCAAATACAAAAAATATGTCCCTGATATTGTTAGGAAGAGTACCTGAAAGTAAATTTAAAATAATAGTATTCACCTGACGATTCCAACAATATTTTGCTGGTTTGACTTCAGTGTTTGCATCTGTTTTATAGCTGAGGTATTCAAAAGGGAAGACAAGCAGTGTGCTCTATTTTAAAAGAGATGAATGCTCTCTAAGTAAAAGAATTCACAGCCTAGATTGAAGCGTTTAGACGAACTACAGTCATATTAACTGTTTAATGTATTTGTGAGGTTATTGAGTACCAATCTATAGTAGAAATGATGCATACACTGCTTTCATATTAAATAGCACATTCCAGCTGATCATCACAAACATCCGAAAACACAGTAGTGATTGATTACAGTCTTGTTCTAAAGCTTAATAGAACTTCTCTATGAAAAATACAACTATGCAGAGCGTACTTTGAAAAGCACAGTCCAAGTACTGTGTGATGAGACCTTTCATAGTGTAGAGAACTACTTGGTGTCCGTGTACAGCTCTGCTCTCTGTGAGACTGCCTCTCAGCACCTTGTTGTACCTGGGCTGAATTGCTTCACACTTTTTATTTTTAAAGAAGGATGCAAGATCCCCTTGTGCTGTTTCCATGTTGCCCAAGCCAAAGGGTGTATCCAGAGGAATTTGTGGGTGGCAAAGAAGGAACATGAATGATGTGTAGGCTGGCACCCAGATATTCTCAGGTTTACTTGCCACATCTGTTTTTAGAAATTCTTCCTGTGGGTCCTTCCTTTAATCCCAAAGGTCTCAGAGAAAGGATTCCTTTAATACACTCTAGCTCAAGCTATTTGATTTCAGAAAAGACTTGCACTAAGAAATTGTTCTCATATATTACATTAGCTAGAGCAAAGACACTCAGTATTAAATTTGAGTGACAAGGTCATCCTCTGCCTTACAGTCTGTAACAAGGAAAGATCACAGAATCACGGAATGATTGAGGCTGGAAAGGACTTCTGGAGGTCCTCTAGTCCAACCCTTTGCTCAGGGAGGGTCACCTAGAGCAAGTTGCTGAGGACTGTATCCAGACAAGTCTTGAGTATCTCCAAGGATGGAGACTCCACAGTATCTCTGGGCAACCTGTGCCAGTGCTCAGTCATCCTCACATGGAAAAGTATCTTCTGATGTTCAGAAGGAACCTTCTGTGTTTCATTTTGTGCCCATCTGACTCTGGTGGACTGGACACAGTGCTCCAGGTATGGCCTCACCAGTGCTGAGCAGAGGGCCAGGATCAGCTTCCTCAACCTGCTGGCACGGCTTTGCCTAGTGGGTCCCAGGATACCATTAGCCCTTCTTTCCAAGGGCACACTGCTGGCTCCTGTTCAACTTAGCATCCACTGGAATGGCCAGGTCCTTTTCTTCCAAGTTGCTTCCCAGCTGGGGGGTCCCCAAGGTGCAGAACTTTGCTCTTCTTATTGAACATGAAGATGTTCCTGTCGGCCTATTTTTCCAGCCTGTCAAGGTCCCTTTGGATGACAGCATAACCCTTTGTTATATCAGCCACTCTTCCCAGTTTGCTGAGGGGGTACTCCACCCTATCATCTATTAATGAGAAAGTCAAATGGGACTGGAGGAATACTGCTTTCCATCTTGAGGCTAATGCTAATGCCAGTGCCAGTCATTGCCTTCTTCCTTGGCATTCCAGATCAGTGGCGCAATTTGAAAAGTAAATTAAGTTGTTAACCCCAGGAGCTTGGAGATAACTGGAGCTTTATGTTTTAAAGAATAGGAGGAATTCCAGAAATGTAGCCCTGGTATGTAAAAGCCATAGGAAGTAAATGGCCTGCGCACATGCATCAACTTATTGCTTCATTTTGGACTGGGCAGTGGTAAGTGAAAAAAGTAAGAAACTGAAATGTTCTACACTGGATACCAAGAGCTGGGTACGTTCTGCTTAGAAATGAATAAAACTCTGCTTCCCTGCTGTTTACCCTCAGCTCCAGGAAGGTCTCCAAGGTGTAATTATTCAGGCCTTTCTCATGTGAGCTGAACAGACTAAAGCTGCTCAAGCTCCCAGAGTGCGAAAAGCAGGAACATAGCCACAACACGACGAGATGAGACAGGGACTGAAAGGGGCAGGGACCAAGGGAGGCTGGGACATGAAGCACAGAGCAGTGCCGGCAGGCACAGGCTCATAGCCACAGAGATCTGGCTACACCCTCTTCATTCAGTCAAAGCAATTTCCTTGATGCTAATTAAACTGATTAGAATTGATTGCTTTTTAACGAAGTTATTGCTTTGATCTTAGGCTCAATACAAAGGAAATAAAATAGCAAAACAGTTGTTATGAGATAAAATAAAAGATTGGAGCTCAGTGAAAATGTAAAGGCTTCTTTCTCCTGGTGTTTAATTAGGGGTTATGTTTCAAACAGAGGTTCCTCCATAAACAGTACATTGAGAGTCAATAAGATAGTCAGTGTATCTATTTAAATAATGAATTTAAATATCCTAACTCTGCACTCTCCAGGTCCTCAAGCTGTGTTTACAAGGTGTCCCTGAAGAGCAGAGAGGGAGGGCTCCTGGTTTCCCGTTGTAAGCAGTATGAGAACCAACAATCCCCAACCTCAATTCAAAACTCACTAGCTCTGCTTGGTTAGACATGACCTGGGCACAGCTCTGCACCCTCATGGCCTTTCTCTGCCTCTTATTCACCACGCCCTCTACGGCAGCCAAACTGGAGTTCTCCACTCCAAGTTTCCCATTGGTTGTTTGGGGTAAAAGCATTTCCTTGTGTGGTGAGAACGAAATCTCTGACATCCAAGAACAGCATCTAAGAACTAATGCTTAAATCAAAAGATTTAATACAGTCTTTTTAAGATATAAATAAAATTAGAAAGAAGTTTATGTACACGTATGTTAGGAGTGCGTGGTTAGACAAGGTGGACAACATTGTCACAGGCTTAATGTTTCAGAGGAAATTCCAATCTCTAAGGGCTTCACTCTGCTATTTGATATATAATTACAGTCTAAGGAGCAGTAAACAACATCCACAAGCTTCATGTGGATATGTCAAAGAAATTTTCAATCTACTGAAACTTGCAGACCAATAACAGAAGTTTTCAACCAACTCAGAGATGGAGAGGATGAAAGAGAAATATTACTATCACTTGGATTAAATCTGTGTTTCCACAAGATAGCCATAACTCTTACTTTCTTGGTATCAACTAAAGTTGCAGTGGCTCTAAGTTACCTTCGAAGAAAGTACAGCCAAACAAAATAAATATAAGCAAAGTATTTCAGCTGTGAAGTTTCAGTTCCAGCTTATTTCTGTCTTTCAAGATAATTCAACTTAAACAAAAGTTTCATTCACCAACTTAATGTCACAGACGTTTTGGTTTTCTCTGGAATTAGAAGAGAACAGAACTTTGAGCTAACAGTCTGGAAGGGGGCCGTTTGCTTACATGGGAGCACGTGTGCCTGATCAGAGTCAAGCAAAAGAGCACAATGACCTCAGAACAGGTATACAGACCATCAGGACAGTTTAGGATGTAGGAAATATGACTAGATTCACTGGGGAAAATTTTCTGGATTGCTCAAAATTGCGCATTCTCGGTGAGATAGACTGAAGCCATACTCAAAATCTGAGAACAAAGTTTTCAATAAGATGTAGTACTGCTGGGAAAGAATGACAGCAGAGATGGGCCTATCATCTGCTTGGGCCTATCTGATCAGTCACCAGTGATTGAAAAGTAATGTTGTTTTTTGCACTGGTTTTCACCCAATCTCTCTAAGTACAGAGAGCCATTGCTTCTAAAAGAACAGAGAACTCAAAACTTTAAAATATATCTTATGACATTTTTTAGTATCTGAATAATTGATAATTTCTAAAAAGACAATTTGAAAAATTAATCTGAAGAGGCCATAAGTAGCACCTGGGACTCTGATTATTTTTTCCAGCAGCATTTCCAGCAGTGCTAGCTGCTTTTCTGTCCAGCTATTCACGGCTCAGAGGAAAGTCACAGAAAATAGACACTTATTGCTCCAATTAATGGTCTACAATGGACACAACTAGTGGTCTACAATTAACAACTAAACCAGACTAAAGAACTTGGAACTAAGGCATGAAGAAGTTAAAAGAATCACCTGAAAAACCCAAACAAGCCTTTCAGGTAGAACATGACCACATCCTCGCTAGACTTGGCTTCCCATCTGATCAAAGATGCAACTGGGATCACTACAGCCCATACTGTAGAGTTTCACAGAAACTCGTGATTTATATCCTCAGAGGGCTCCTGCTGGGCTTGTCTGTCCGGAGATGAAAACAGACACATATGGCTACTCTGCAGGAAGAACTTGTCCAGTTTCACCCTTCCACATACAATACAGCCTATTCCCAGACCAAGTGCTTCTCTATATGCGATTGTGAGTAAACGCTATAATCCACTGAGGTAATTAAGTAGAGATATTTCCCATTATAGCCATGGCAAAAGTAGTTTATTAGCATATTCTGCCTCCAGGGGAAGTTTAGACTGAACATTTGGAAGCATTTCTTTACAAGAGGGTGGTCAAACACCGAAACAGACTTCCTAGAGAGGGGTCGATGCCTCCAGTCAGTCAGTGTTTAAGAAGCATTCAGACAGTTCCATTATTAACAGACCATGAAGTGGTCAAACAGTTGGACTAGATGATCATTGTAGTTCCCCTCCAACTGAAATCATTCTAGTCTATGTTTTATTTTCCAGGAGTGATGGTAATACAAGAAAAATCTGCCTTTTCTCCGTGAGAAAACTATTGATGAGATAGTGCCCAGAGTATTGAAATGCAGCAAGGTTAGCAGTGCCTTGTTGGGATTACGAAGAGCACAAGCCTCTTGACTTTTTAAAAGAGGGTGTTCGGATTAGCACAGGAAGAGAGGACTCGAGGGAATGCTAAGAACACTGTTAGATCTCTGAAGAAGTTTGTCTCAGATTTGTTTAGCTCAGACGTGCAGTCTCCAACCTGCCCCTGTGCAACTTGCAAAGTTAGAGGATACAACACACTAATGTTTCACCTTTCTAGAGACCTTTTTTTGAAAATTAGGATCAATCACAAAGTAGACAAATTTGATACTTTGACCTGAGAGCTAAATCCAAAGGGGACCTGAATTTGTCAGAATCTGAGAGAGCTCACAGATCTGGGTAGGGCGTTCAGGGCTCCCCAGGGAATGCCACGGGGCAGTAGAAAGGGGAGCTGGCTTCACTGGAAGTGGGCACACAAGCAAAGGGCTGCCTGAGCCAAGCCAACAGGGAAGCCCACCAAGGAGAACATGCAGTTATGTCTGCTTAGAAATGTCAGCTGTGAGCCCATTTCTGAAACTGGCTGTTTGAAGCCAGAGAGACATAGGTCCAGCTAATGGTTAGATAATTCCAAATCATCACTTTTGGCTGATTTGGGGCAAGGAACTGGACTCTGTGATGCAAGCCTTCATGATCCATTTGAGCTCTGGAGACCTGCTGCATGCCAAAGATACTTCAGGAAATTCTAGTCCCTAGAAGAGAGTCCATTTTCATCAAATAATTTCCATACACTACTGGCTTTCAAACTAAAGGCTGACATCTGTGAATCCCCCAGAGACAAAAAGGGAGTCCAATTCTTTGATCCCCCAGACCCTGATTCCTGCTCCATGGGCTATTTATACATTTCCTCCAATGACATATGCACATTAAACTGTTGGTTAGGACAGTAGCCAGCGCCAGCCTCTCGAGTCAGTGCACCACTTATGCTTCCCTACTATCGCTGTTCCATCCAACACTTAGTCTTTTTTTTCTTTCCAAATCACAGCTATAATAGGGAAGGAAGAAAGCCAGAGTAGTACACAGCCAAGAGGGCAGGTTGGTAAAAATTTGACTCCTTTTAAGCAGAGAAAGGGGCTGAAAGTGTGTAAGAGGCAAACACTCCACACAAGAGCAATCACTTAGGAAGAAACATATTCTATATTTGTATTTTAAATGTGCTTCAAGGATGCTGCCTCTGGTGGGTTAGCCTTGGCTGACAGTCAAACTCCCACCCAGCTGCTCACTCTCTACCCTCACACACCCAATAGGATGGGGTAGAAAACAGGAAAAAACCCCAGGAACAAGAAAACTCATGTGTTGAGATAAAGACAGGGAAATCACTTAGCAATTCCTGTATTTGTCAAAACAGATTCCACTTGGGGTAAGAAATGGAAAATGGGCACAAAAGTTGTGAGGGGGCTGAGAGAGATGGGGTTGTTCAGCCTGGAGAGATATTATTACAGCTTTTTATAAAGGGGGCTTATATAAGAAATGGAGAAATGCTTTTTACCAGAGCCTGTAGTGACAGGATGAGGGGCAACAGCTTTAAATTATAAGAGGTTAGATTTAGATTAGCTATAAGACAAAAATTATTTATGATGAAGGTGGTGAGACACTGGAACACGTTGCCTGGAGAACTTGTAGGTGCCCCATTCCTGGAGGTGTTCAAGGCCAATTTGGAAATGGCTTTAAGCAAACTGACCTAGTGGGAAGATGTCCCTGCCCTACATGACTCTGTAGATAGAGTGCTTAGTCATCAGTGAATGTTTGTCTGAATGCAATAAAACTTCAGGCAGTGGCATTTGCTATCCCAGCAAAGGTTAGGGCAGAAGATCTTGCAGGTAAGGCTCAAAAATGGTGGCAGAACTGAGGGGGGAAGAGTAGCTGAGTTTTGCTTGGCCTCACGGAGTGCATCCTGCCCTGGTGGAAGCACCCATCAAACTCCCTCCCCTGCCCAGGGCCTCCACACTGGGAAGCTGCAGTGCTGGACCAGGAGGCTTTGGTACAATGTTTGAGCTACAGAAGGACCATGTCTGCATTACACACATAACCCCAATGTCCTGTGGAAACCTGTGCCTCTTACAGTCCTTTCTGGCTTTTTTCTGAGAGCTTGGAAAGCTTTCTGGCTATTGGTAAAACCTAGAGAAGAAGGCTGTGAATGTGCAAAAGTCTAACTAAAAATGAAACTTCATCCTTCTTTGTGGGTGAAATGGAAAGCTATTACTTTCTGTGTCCTGGAGGAGGCATTTCAGAAAAGATCTGCATTGTCTTAAAGGCTTGCAAATAAATTGCTCAGTTTCAGGTTTTATTATAGTCCTGAGGGTCAGTGGGAAGCTACTAAAATATTTGAGCAGTGCTGATTAAACCTAGTGAGTGAACCTAGAGGAATTCAGAGTCCAAATGAACGTCACATAAATACTACTTTCAGTTTCATAAAACAAGCTAAAGAAGGGCACTGGCTTCTGCTTGGACATTATGGTCGATATTCAGAGGGAATGAACTCGTGCTGTATGTAGACAATGAAGAATGCTGGGCACACCAGAGCGCCCTGCTGAGCCTACCACTGGGCTGACTGTAAACCCTTGCAGAATCAGCTAACAGAGGATACTCCGGACAGGAGTGCAGGTGTCATCGAGGCTATCTCCTACAGCCCTTCCCACTTGGATCCCTTTAGAGGAACGCCACGCACAAGGAGAAGGGGAGGACAAGCGGGCCATTGCAAAACAAGAACAAAGAAAAGGCTTGCTCAGCAAACAACCATATCCCCAAGTTCTAATCTGGTTCTCCTCATCAGTGGATCTTTTCTGCAAACACGATCACCCACTGTCCTGTATTGGAGACAAGATTTGGAGTTTAAAAAGTTAAATTAGTTACTGAAGGACCTTTAGGGCTGCCCAGCATTGCAGTATTAGCATTCAGTGAGCTGCTAACTCTGCATTCATTAGTTCATAACACTCGTCTTAATTTCCAGTTATTAGAGCCTACAGCTAGTGGCTTACTGAAAATTCCAGACTCATGGCTCCTGGTGAGCCTTAGGAAATGCAGCCACTGGGTTTTGGTACAGGTTGGGATCTACAAAGGTCACGTCTGGCTTACTTGTAAAATTTGTCACCTCAGATTTGCTGTTAACACACTGCGGACACATACACCCAACTCTTGACAGTATTGCCAGGTACACCACAGCTTAGTGCATGAGCCTGACTTCAGTAGCTGTTTTCAAAACATTGAAAGTTTGAAGCATTACACTATCTTGTCCCTTCTGCTTTTATTGCACCATTTATATCTATGTTCTAAAAATAACAATAGAAAACAGTAATCACTTGTTTCTAGTCAGCAACTGCAGTTATAAGGAGCACAAACCACAGAATTTAGAGGACATGTCTGACCAAAAAGTACTTCTCATTTTCTATTTCTGAGGGGAAAAAGCCTTGCAGACTTGTATGAAGGAAAATTATCAGAAATAACTGTCTTTTTTTTTGTTGTTGTTATTCTGATAGATTCTGATAGCTGATATATAAATTCACATCTGTTATTGAGTTCATTCACCCTAGCTTCCTTCTAGCAGTCAGTGCCAGACCTCCGAGAGGTGTCAAACGTGCAGAAGTTCCCAGTGGGCACAATTTCTGCATTTAACTCTGGTACCAAATAGTATTGTGGGGAAAAAAGGGGAAAAAAAGCCAAAAAAGGCTTAGTTTGTCAACTTTCCCCAGAAGCCCCAGCCGAAAGGGGAGAGTCATTCACCCATGTGTAGTTATCTACCTGATTTCAGGGTGTGCTTTATTTACTGGGATTTAAAGATCTTTTAGAAATCTAAAATAGGACACATAAATAATGTGACTTTTGCCCTAGACTATAGGCTAGAGACCTGGACAAACAGCACAGATAAATCCCAACAGACAGAGGCTGTTTCAACCTTCTTTTCAGGGCAACACTTTTTGGCTGCACTATCAGCTTTCATAAATCCCAAAATGACATTACTTTTGGCCCAAAAAAGAGCCTTTTGCCAGTGCCTCTGAGTTGCAAATGTCTCTTCCCCATTTTTCCTGAACACCAGGAGCTCCCTCAGATCCAGGTCTTATAGGCAGCACCCCTGTCATTTGCCCTTCCCTCACAGAGGTACCTGGCTCCAGACCTCCAGCCTCTCTGCCTATGGCTGTGCTGCTAAATAACAGCAGGACCGAGACTGGGGCCAAGTGAATCACAGTGGGTCATAGAATCATAGAACAGCTTAGGTTGGAAGGGACCTTAAAGATGATCTCATTCCACCTCTCCTGTCATGGGCCACACCTTTCATTGGACCACGTTGCTCAAAGCCCCATCCAACCTGGCCTTGAACGCTTTCAGGGATGGGGCATCCACAGCTTCTCTGGACAACCTATTCCAGGGCCTCCCCACCTTCACAATAAAGAATTTCTTCCTAATATCTAATCCAAACCCACCCCCATTCAGTTTGAAGCCATTCCCCACCGTCCAGTCGCTACATGGCCTTATAAAAACTCTCTCCCCACCTTTCTTGAGCCTCTTTAGGTAGTGGAAGGTGCCTTCTCTTCTCCAGGCTGAACAACCCCAGTTCTCTCAGCCTCTCTGCACAGGAGAGGTGTTTCAGCCTTCCACTCATCTTTGCATCCACACTGCATAGACATGACCATAAGTGTCCTCTGCAGCCTTTGTAATGCTTTGTATCCTTAAGAATTGGGACAGGGGATGGTGTTTAATTCAAAATGCCCGAAATAACATGACTTAAACAGATTATGTGATTTCAGCAGAGTGACAATTTTATAGCAAGTGCAGGTGAAATGCAGCAGGGCATAAGGGCATACAGGAGTGCTGGAGGAAGCAAGGCTTGCTGGAGCACATCAGGGGACAGAGAAGGGGTCAGACACTGCACAGTATTTTCCATCCTGTGAGGGATGGTCTCTGGAGCATCATCTTCCCTTAGCCATGCCAACTGCCAACTGGCATAGCCCAGACACAGAAGGCAGTAACCTGCCAACTCAGTGACATGGATAATTACTGTCCAGTGCTTAAGCTCACTACCAGATGTTGGTTTATTTAGCTATATGGACACAGAGTCTTATACCCAAACACCCTCCCCGGAAAGGACTGTATGTCAGCAAAAGAGGGACTAATTCTAAAAGTGCAGATAACCTCTTAACCCCAAGAGCCCAAATCTTACAGATATTTTTGCCTTTTCTTCCTCCCTCCCTCAACTTCCTATTGGCAAAAAGTGAATAATAGTAAATCAAGGATGAAGCAATCAATTCACTGCAGTCCACAGAGCATGGAGAGGGCAATAAGCACACGGAAAAAGCCTGTCCAGAAAACACCAGTTCTGCTTTCAGAGGGGACTCAAAGAGCACACAGGAAATCCTGCTGCAAACCTTATTGTGAATAACAAGAGCAGCCTCCAACATGAGACTGAGCCCTGTGCTCTGTGATGCTGTTTTTAACTCTACTACAAAAGGACAAAGGACAAGGGGCAGTAACCTGGATTCATCCCACCACACTTCTGTATTTGGACATGTAACTTAAGCCAAACAAGTTAGAAGCTCTGCCACCTCTGGATTCTACTGCTAATAGAGAGAAATGAGGTACAATTTTGTAAGATCCCCCTAAAACCTCAGTTAGGTTAGTTACCTACAATGGAGAAGGATGAATCTACAAGTGAGTGGTTGATTTTGCAGTGGAAATTATCCCATCAATATATTTTTCTGAGAAGGACCATAGCTGAATTATGCAGAGCCAGCAGCATGCTGTACATAAATGCACGAGTGTATATGGCCCTGTAAAGAAATGAGGCCGCAGAGAGGCTGTTTCAAAAAATTTTAAAAATTGATCAGATTTTTTTTTCCAGGCAAAATATAAAAGATAATCAGAGAAAAGGAAGTGAATGTTTCTTACACAAACCCATTTTTTTGTAATTTGAAGAACTATTAGAAATTTTAGGCAAGTAAGGCATCTACAAAACCCAACACTGTCTCTTTGATTAAAAAAAAAAAAAAGTCACTGAATAGCTTTTGCAAAAAGTTTTGAGCAGTCCTTTACTTAGGACCACAAAGCAGAGCTAAGTAGGCTGCTCTGTTGCAGGTCGGCACAGATTCCTTCACCTGGTGTCACTTATAAAAAGACCAAAAGAGGGTACTGATATTAACAGTGAATAATACATGTGGATGTTCCCTGTCATCTTTTTTATACTGTCCATACAAAAAGGTTTCTAGAAAACAACAGAAATCTTTCAGATGCCATCTCCACTGAACTGGGGCACTGAGGATCTAATGGCTGTGAGAACGATCAGGGAGGCAGAGCAGCACTTTGGGTGTGAAGGCTTTTTACATTTTTCTTTTTCTCCAAATGTTCTCAACAGATTTGTGATGGATTAAAGAAATTATTTACCACAAGATGATGCAGGAAGAAGAATAAAACTATTACTTCAATTATCATAAACAAGCCATCATTTGTTAGGAAAAATATCTAGCTACCAAAATTGTTTCAAAATATATGTAAATGTCTTCAGGGTGTTTGTTAGTATCTGTTCATATATTCAAAGATCAGCTGCAGAAAATGCCCTTGTTTGAGATCGGCAATGCAAGACCTTCATCTCCAGTGACACTACAACTCAACAAAGACAGGATTGTTTGTTGAGATACCATAAGCTAAATGTGTCCTTTCACTCTAAGTCACATAACACAAAAATTAAATAGCTCACTAAAGAGAGAAGTTGACTTCATGGCTCTCTTACTGACTTCCTCTGGACCAGAGTAAGGCTGTCAAAACAGTGCCCATGCACAGCTCCAGGAACACAAAGATGCCACAAATGTGTTCCAAGAAGCAGGTACACATTGTCTCTGCATGGAGAAATAAATCTTCAGGTAGTGTTGAGAAGACAAGACAAACTCTGTGTGCTGCTAATGCCCAGGGTACGAGCCCTGCAGAGAGAAATTGCCTTTAGAAGGGCCCTGGGGAGATCTAACCAGGGTAAACATGCTGCCAAGCCAAGTCAGGGGCTGCTTTAATACTTGCCAGGAGAACATCAACACCCTGGGAATCACAAAGCTGTGCTGGGCTCTCTTTATGCAGGTTAGATTCGTGTACCGAGTACAACGCAGCCTGATGCCTGGGCTTTAGGTTTTCATCCTCCCAGACAGCCTGCTTGCCTTTGGAGAGGCAGCACTTGCAGCACCAGCTATATACAGCACAGGAGAAGTGCTCTGGTTACGTGCAAAGCTGCCGCACGCCAGGAGCTACCAAGTCAAAAATATTCTGTGAAAAAGCGGCAACTTTCAGAAGCGCTGGAGGAGGAAGGTCGTTTGCAGCATGACTGCAATCTACATTCCACTTGATTTGAGGCCGCAGACCAGCTGCAGTGCTGAGTATAAAGACTGAGGCCGGCCAGAAATTTTGTTCCAAAACTTATTCAACAGAGAGTACACACTTTATATGAAAGATTTATATGATCTGAAGAGAAACTAGAACAAGTAACAGCCAAAGACTTTTCTGAGTACTCTTTTTCAAAAAAATACATTTTTCCTTTGGAAAGCAAAAATACAGATAGACTTGACTAAGGTGAAAAACTGAGTTTCCTGGAGTTCATTTGCTGAGAACGGAAAAAAAATCTCACTGATGTTTATGAATTTTATTTTTAATTAGCATTTTCCATGTGGAGAAAAGAAGATTTCATCATGTCTAGCTTGGCATTCGCTTACCCAGCAGCCTTCTGGTCCTGTTCTCCCCAGTATAGCCCCTCTTTCTCTTTGCCTTCCACAGCTCGAGTTGTCACATAAACTTGTAGGGAGTAGAGACCAGTACGAGACTTAAGTGGGGGCTTTCCTCTGAGTAGCCATGTGTGACCAAAACTAATACTGCAAATAACAAGAGTAATGGGAAAAGAAGGACAAGTACTTGCTTTAGTCCACATTTCTTACATGCCTCTCTGTTATCACGAATCACAACGCTAAACTTTCCTAGGCCATGTATCTATTTGCAGCTAGAAACATTGCAACTCCCCAGGTTCCTGGTGCATACATCTAACTTCCATTTCTATAATTACCATTTTCAGGATCTGTGAAGGCATTCTGGCACAGCTTCAGCTCTCAAAAGTGTAAGTACAGGGAACACTTCAAGTTTTTTTTCAAGGATTCAAACAGTGAAAGCTATATTAAACAGGAAGGATTTAAAATTCTGCAGCAGTTGAAAATACGCAGAAAGTTAAAAAGTGCCAATGGGGCTAAATATTGTTCACATGACAAAACACATGCATAGCAGTTTACCTAGTTTAAAAAAATATACTCTGATTTTGTAAAAACAATTTAATAACATACAGCATGACCTCTTCTCCCATGTTTCATTTGGCTGAGCAAGCAGATGGCTTTTGAAACACTACACAGATCTCATGATCTTTCAAGTGGTCACTCTTTCAGCAGCATCTGCAGTACCACATCCTGACTGAGGTCAGGTCCTCAAGGACATGCTGTTCCTTGCTCTTTCTTCGGAAAAGCATCTTCCATCTGACACTAAACTGTAAAAGGAAAAGCGAGCACTCTCTCAGTGACACTAGTAAAGAGTAAAAACACTTGCTCATGACCGAGGTCTTGAAAAATTAAACCAGATGAATCCTACAAGACAAGTCCTCTCCCTTAGGAGCAGGGTGGAACACACGCAGGGTTAAAGGCTGTTCCTGCTGCAAGCAGCTTGGGTTAGACCCACGGTGCTGTAGATTACCCTTGGACAGCAATATTGAGGAGGGAAAAAACTCTAAAGCACAGCATCAGAGTAGTAACATTGGGTACTATCTTTGCCACAGAATTAATTACACAAGGTCCAAGATAAATCTCAGCCCTGAAGATACTAAAGATCATTTTTTCAACAAGATTTTATTATCCTGATTTTCCAAAGTCTGCATTTTTTCAGTTGTGGCTTTCTGTATCATGCAGTGGAGTGAGAAGAAAGGCTATCTTTTTCCCATCACTTAGGAGATACCTATATCTTTGAATGTGCTTTCATTTAATTCTCATATGTAGCACTACTAGAAGAATTACCTATCTTAGTATTGGGAAGCTGCTGTATCAGACTGCAAAGTGTTATTAAATCCACCCAATAGCAACAGTGGGATGAAACTCATCAGTTCCCAATTCACAGCAGCAGAACATCAAATGGAAATCAGCCAGCAAACATGAAAGCCCGTTTAGGGTGATGAGGTTCCAGTTAAAGGATGTTGAGGCTCAGCAATGATATGACCTGAAAAGATTTATGCAGCCTCTCAGCACACAACTGAAAAAGGTACATAGCATGCAGGGACTAGCAGGAGCTTTGGGACACTAAAATAAATTTCCTTCACTTGATCATGTGAGAATCCGGAGATCATCCTGTGACTTACAAGCTATGATACAGCATTCATCACTGAAAAACAGCAAAAAATAATTCAAAGCAACAAAAATCTGACCAAATCTGTACATTTGAAAGTAATTGCTCACATGTCAGAGGATGCACACACACACACACACACACACACAGAAGACAGACTTGGAATAGCAAAGGTGAAAAAACAAAACCATAAATTGCTATTTATCCCCTAGATTACAATTTCTCAGTTACAAATATTATTGATAAATATTTTGAAAGCTCATCAGTATAATAGATTACAAAGGGGAGACAGCAAGTGCCTGTCATAAATACCAGATCAGCCAGAGCTCATAAACAAGGCAGCAGAGTCAGCAAGTGATACCATAGGAAGCTCATGGGCCAACTTCTGCACTTTGTGACAGCAATGGCAGTGCTGAGAGATTCCAGCAATCGATTTCCACAGCCACAAGATGAGAAGTCCCTTGGAAGATCTATACTGGGAACACTGCTCTAACCTTCCTTCCACTTCTCTTTCTAATGGAGAAAAAAAATAATGAAAAGAGTTAAAAAAAAAAATTCAAGCAGATATAACTAGATCCAGAGTGGAGGCTGGTGATGAGAACCTGCTGACAGTCAAGAGACTGAAGACATCTATTAAACAGAAGAGGAGGATAACAGAGAAGTAAAAAGAAGTTTAAGGCGTGAAAATCCACATGGTTCTATATTTATATAGATGATATTAGTGAGATCTAAAAGGAAAGAGCGGAAGCTGGAAAATCCTGCACACATTTCAGAATATGGCACGTTCCCAAACATTATACTATGTGTGAGGTTTTGACACCTTCAGCATCTTCAGCAGGAAAGAAATTTTCCATAAGTATTGGAATCTGCTGAAGATCTAGTCAACTGACTAAGAGCAAATGACAGCTGATTTTCTTATCAAACATTATATTTGCTATGTTAAATCCTCCCTTGGGGTACTTGGCCTCACATGTGTAAGCCTAAAGCAGCTTTTGCTGGAAGCAAATGAAGCTAGCAAATCTATCCCACAACTACGTCCAAAAGCTAAAACACTAATGAGGCTCCAGCAGATGCTGCAATCAGCTACAGCAATCATCTGGCTGCTTGGCCCCTCTTCCACTCAGGATAAGTTTTGGATGTAATGAATTTATGTGACTGGGAAAAGGTGGCAGGAAAAGCACAGGGCACTCGTCTGCAGCAGCTCAAGTTTTCTGAAGGAAGAGTCCTGCTGCACTGGGGATTCAGCAAGAGGGGTAGTATTGGGATGCCTTCCACCATGCACAGGTCTGGAGCTGGCAGAGGGGGAAGAAGGAAAATGGGTAGCGACCTCAGGTGCTCAGGAGGTGAGAAGAGTGCTAGGAGACTCACTGCAGTGAAAGGGAAGAAGGTGAGAGGTTTATTCCAGCTCATTTCTTGGAGTAGAAGGAAAATAGAGAGGTTAAAGCCAAGTATTGAGGAAAGAAGCAGCAATGTGGTTTCCAGACACTCATAGGAAAACGGTGATCCCAATCACCTCTGGAGGTACTGGGGAGGAGGGCACAGGTTGCTTCCGAGGAACACCTTTGTAGGGTCAGGATAACCTGTTCCAGACTACCCACTGGAAGACTGTGGGGTCTCCAGTCATTCCTTTGAGAAGTACGGGGGTCTTACCCCTATTCCTCCTTTGCTACAACAGTGTTTGTGCAGGGCCTCAAACACCAGCAGCAGAAGCAGAACTCTCCAATTTGAAATCCTCACCTTAAATCTCCGTCATAACAGTCAGATTATTGACCGGTATGTTTTTCGCCAACACATCTCAAACCATCTATTCTCAGTTCACAGATACAACCATGAATAGGTAAGAGACTTTCCTAAAGCCAGAGAGGAAGTGAGGAGACTGTGGATGAGCCCTGTTTGGGGACTGCCAGGCTCCTTCCTCTTCTGCTGGGGAGGAGGCCACAACTCAAGAAAAGAACCCCCTCTCTTCCACTTCTGTTTTCAGGCCAGTTTGCATATCAGAAGTGACCAAATGTGGCAAGAGGAAGCCAAATTAAGCCTAAATTGGTTTTGATATCAATGATACACCTTTTGCAGTGAACTCATACTACTGCTTTGCTGATTAAATATTTGAATGGAGAGGAACCAATTGGCAAGTGTCATGTGTTATTTGCAAGGGAATACACCAGATCTTTTACTGCACTGAGAAAACAAATAATCAGATCCCCAAATTCGTGTACCTTCCCTTTAGCAAGAGTCACATTGTGTTGTTACATCAGCAATTGAAATATGACAGGGTGCTTGTGTTTATACTCAGAGAAGTCATATACAGATTCCATCTGTTCAACATTTGGAGCAAATTTGCAGTGATTACTCAGGCTGAAAATTGCTTTGGAGTTTTGTCTGTTGTTGCTTGATTTGAAATAAATCAGCGATGCGGTGCCTCACTTCTGAACACAGATACACATGTCAAAGTGACAGGACAGCAGACTAACTTTGGCTGTTCTAATTTGCAAGACATTCAGGTGCTGTTGACTCTCACATGGTGGTTTTCTCAAACATAGGCTTTGGAGAAATCCAGGAAGAACTAAAGCTGCTGCTGAGGTGAGGAATTAATATCCTGGAGCTTTGCCTCTGCAAACTAAGAGTCATTCCCCCTTGGACGAAGTCCATCCCGTGCCATGGGTTCTGGGACAGCCATCAATAACCGATGTCACATCCCAGAGTTGCAGCTGCACTGCTAAAAGCGGTTGCCCAGGAGTCTGACAGAGGTATCAGTTAAACTGAGGCAAAGATGATTTCCAGCTATTTGAACTTATCAGGTCCAGACTTAGACCCAAGCTTTGAAGCAGCACTCTCTTGCTGAACAGGACAGCCGAGACTCTGGCCCTCAACAATATCAAGAAGAATTAAGAAATCTGGAGTTTCCTACAGCTTTACTGATTGGGCTCTAAGTCAGAGCACTAGAGAGATGAATTTCAGACTCAATCCTTGATACAACCACAGAGGAAACCACAAAAGAGAAAAATTAATTTCAGTCATTCAAATGTAGTTGAATATGCTCAGCTGCAACTTCAGGGAGAAATCAGAGAGAAAGAATTTAGCTGATTGGATTTTGAACCAGAAACAACTCCCACTAAAGTGCCAGATGTTCAACAGTAGTCACAAATAATAAGGGTTAAGCCCTACATCACCATTATCCAATCCTTCAAAATCCTTGACTGATGGGGGGCTTTTTACATTAAGGTAGGCTATTCTTCCAGCCCTGCCTAGCTTGTGAGATCAGGTGGAGTAAAGCAAAAGGACTGGCTACCCCAGCTAACCAATTAGTAGGATGAGAGAGTGAAAGCATGTGCTGCTCTGAGAATCAGGCTAACTATGTGGGTGGCAAAGAGATGGGAAATGGGTTGGAAGGAGTCAGTATGCATTACCAGCCCCTGATCCTCTGAAAAACTTGTTGACAATGGTGCTGCAGCCAGGGAGCTTTGGAAGATGAACAGCTTGGCTGGTGGAAAAACCTGTTCTCTGGCCACCCACACCATGGAAACCAGCAAGCAGTTG
Organism: Cnemophilus loriae; assembly: GCA_013397755.1. Classification (NCBI taxonomy): domain Eukaryota; kingdom Metazoa; phylum Chordata; class Aves; order Passeriformes; family Corvidae; genus Cnemophilus; species Cnemophilus loriae. Next base: position 299,652 of record VZTF01007679.1, read on the forward strand.
GCTTCAGAGGGATAAAAGGTTATTTCTATGGATGAAACACACTCAACAATTAAGGGTAAAGTGGCAAAGTTAGGCATTGAGTGAGCCCTAGCTAACACCCGATGACTGCAGCATGACTTGTGAGACACTGACACCATGACACCATCTGTTTATGATTTATGCTGAACAGACTGCATATAGAAACAGATGGGAGGTGTCAGCTCCGATCAGAATTGTTATGTTGGTGATTCCACAGCACATTATATAGCCGACAGCCTTACTTTCCCACATAGTTCTATAAAGAGCAAAGTGTTTATATTCATGTTACTCAGGGAATCATTCTTGCTGAATCCCCCACTGGACAGAATCCTAAAGTTATACAGCTGGGGCAGATCTTTATTATTGTATTGGATGTCACTTTGTCTTGTTCAATATTCCCAAAATAAGGTCCCACAGTATCTTTTTCAGGCTAGTTCTCAAGGTTGAGTCGGAAACTTGCTGAGACTGCCTTCAAGTTTGTTATGAAGTGACTCTCAGGCCCTGCTGTTCTTTAGCACTGCCATCCCTGCTATTTCAAGTCTCAGCTTTAGAAGGTTTCCTTTATGCTTTCATGACTTCATGTAGTTGTAAAAGTTGAGCTTTCATGACTGTGGAAAAAGATGATAAATGTAATTCAGATAAAAATAACAGAAATCTCCGTTGGAAGGAGACTCCTGGACTGTCTAATCTCTCACTTGAAGGAGGATGGTTTCTAACACTGGAACAGGTTAACCATGGCTTTGTTGAACTGGAGCTTGAAAACCTCCAGATTAAAAGACTGTGCAACCTCACTGGGCTGCATGTTCAGAAGTCAAAATCCAGATATAAAAAACCTAAACCCTGTATTCTCCAAGACTGATTTATGATTTTTAACATAAACACCTGGCATGGATACCGTCAAGTTGATTTTTCTAATATGGATAATACACCATAAAGCACATTTTCTGCATTATCGCTGTCTGTGGACTTCCCTCAGTTATTAGGAGATTCGAACCAATAAATATTAGACCAAAACAGCAAAAAAGAACACTACAGGTGAAGGCAACTGTTAAAAACTAAACTGATTCAAAACTTAAATTTTGTAGCAGTGCAAAGTCTTTCTAATATTTCCAGTTAGCTAAACTGAAAAGATATGGTTATGAGAGACTTTCCATCAGTGCTCAGAAGATTTTTTTACCTGATTATCCAGAAGTGTTCTCTAAGCAATAGTGCATTCACAACTTATTTAAAATAATAGCAATACCAGTAATAATAATAACAACAATAACAACAACAATAATAACAACAACTTAACTATCCCCTGAAATGACCAGGCTGCAGAACTACTGTGAGAAACCACAGCAATGGGCAGTGTGGTACCATGTATGTTTCGCCATTGCTTTCCCAGTTTCTGATCTAGATACAAATGTCAGAGTGATGTGGAGCAGAACGTAAGTCCGCACGTCCACTCTCACACGCAAATCTGGGGTAGTCCTATCACAACCAGAGGCACTGAATTTACGTTAAATGGGCGCAAGTTTGAGACAAGCCCTCTCATCTCGCTTCCACTGATCCCTGAGAATGTACAATGTCTGTGTATGTGACTGTCAACATCTTAAACTCTAATGCACCTTTTTGCCAGTCAGAATAAAACAGCTTTCACTGATTCCAAGAGACTCGAGCCAATTGACATCAGCAGGGTGCTGTTCACTATATTTTCAAGCATGAATGTATGTGCCAGACCCTCAAAGTACAGGTAAATAAAATGACACAGATATGGATAATGTAGCACACAGAAATCTGGCCACCTTTCCCTGGAAGCAAGGGGATCCTGCCAACACTGCTCCACAGCACAGGACCACTGGTGTTTAGCTGCAGGTCCCACTGCTACTGCAAAAGCAGGCACCTGAGCTTCTGGCTAGCTGAGTGGCACCCAAGAATAAACAGCAGCAGATGGCACAGCAAGTTGTTATAGAAACAAACCAAAAAACTATTTTACTTCTTCCTTAAACTTATCAGGTTTTCTGAAACTATAGTAAAATGGAGCATTGTACCACTCTGAGCTGGCACATCCTTTCTGGATATTGTGCCTTGGGGCAGTGCTGCAGTGGGAATCACCTGTGCTGCACGTACCAGCCACTGCACTTCCAGGACACCAAACAAAGGGATTGTTTTAGGGATTGTTTGTAATTAGTATACAGATAAGAAAGAGTGGATTAAGAAGCAGCCACGTTTAGGATGAAGGAGTTTTTCACAATTTTCCTCAGTCCCTGGAGAAAAAAAACACCGTAATTCCCACATATGTGGCTTCTCACAGTCTGTGCTGCCTTACCTACCTGGCATTATAGGAACTGATCCTGAAAAGCACCTGCCAGATCAATTACATTAACTTCCCAGGGCAAGATCCAATTTTGCACAGTAAAGATGCAGAACTCAGTTGGCCTGAAGGCACACAGATACGATGGAAGCACAGGGTCTGGCAAGGAGGACACTCAGTAAACTCTCCAGGAGCTGCTTCCTCATTAGTCAGCACAGTGAATGGTTTGCAGCTAGAGACAGAGCCATGGGAAGAAGCTACTGGCAGAGACAGTTTCCCCATATGTTTAGGGCAGAGGAAGGAGGCTGTGACCTTTAGAAAGATGCTCTCGCTCTGTCCTGCTTCTATGCTTGGTGCTGCTGCCAGATTGATTCCCTTCTGCTCAGCCACAAGACTCCTTGTGCTGGTGGGCTTAGAAAAGAGTAATGTTCAGTGCTCTCACTGGACAGAGCTGGGGGGAGTGTGGTTATGGTAGCACACCCAGTTTGTGGTTCAGAGAGCAAAGCAAGCTGCCCTTCCTCTGGCATCCTCCAGTTCCCCCGGTTCAGCTTTACGGGGCCTATACACAGGCATAAGGTACAGAACAGTCCCTGGACACCTAACACAAGGATAGCATTACACTGCAAGAGCTTTCCCCAGCCTCATCTACACTTGTCAAGCATCTTGCAGGCAGGTCAGCAGAGCAGGAGCCCGACTAGGAAGGATTTCAGACTTTGCCAAGTGTTTGAGTAGAGGGGAAATGCTTTCATTTCTTAACTTTCCCTTAAAATAATGCGCACGATCTGTTCTGGGAACACCCACCCAGTGAAAATCCCTCTGGAGACTGCCTGCCAAAGCCTGTGAAAATCCCTTCTGGGAGCCGTGTCCGCTATTTCAGACACAGCCTGTTCATAGGAACATAAATCTGCTGTCCTCACTGATGAAGATTATTCGAGCTGGATTTAATGTGCCTAGGCACATCTTTCTTAACTTAGCTCAGATAACCACCTGCTACTTCACGTGCATTTGTTGCTCAGGACAGACCTCTAACAGAGTCCCCCCTGCTGCTGACAGCTGCACTGGGCTGCACACTCACCTCCTCCCCACCACCTGGCACAGTCTAAGCATAACTGGTGCTAGGGAGGAAGCCACTGATCTCTGCTCTGCCCAAATATTTTACCTTGGGATTCTCTTCTATTGCAGCATTTTGCCAACAAGTCAAATCTACAGCAGAGAATACCTGGAGTTTAGGAAAGAAAATAACAGAGTATTGCACAACTCCCTAAAAACATAAGGGAGATGACACTTATGGAGACTTAACACCACCTGTGGAAAGTTCCCTATCTATATGATTTACAAGAGAATGGGTTTCTTTGCTGAACCTCTGACTGGAAGATCATATGGTAGCTGTTTTGCTACTAAAATTTCATTTGGGTTCAAAATCACTGAAGGAGGATTCTGAATTCTATAGGTGATCTCTCTCCATTACAGTAATTCCTACAGTGAAGAAGGGAGGTGGGGAGAGCAGGAATAAACTACATATGTTAGCAGTTCTGCTGGCAACTTGTTGAATTGTTTAAAATCAAAGGAATCCCCACATTTTTTTGCGACGTCAGAACATTGGCACACAGAGACCTTTGTAAGATTTGGCATAAGACAACACTGTTTTTACCCACGAGTAGTTTGTGCTGCCAGCCACTCCAAGCACATTGCCATCTCAACATGCTGCTGGGACCAACTCCACCTGCTGGAAACAACCTCACGTCCCAGCTGGATTCAAGTTCTCTGAATGCAATTGTTATATTTGAGAACTTGACTCTGCTAACATCCTTGCTGATTTCTCAGTATTAAAACCTCCAGAATCAACAGGTGCTTGGTGCTTTCATATCTTTCTGAATTAACTGATCAGAAGTCAATCCTCATTCTAATGCAAGGGTTTAATTCTGTCCATGTTCTTTAGAAATCTCCCCTTTATCCATGTATATCAGAAAATTAAATATAAGAAACAAAGTTTATTCTGTACTTTCATTTTTTAGATAATTTACATGCAATCAATTCAAGCTGGTTTAGTTTATCTAGTATGATATAAAGTGGATGAAATAACCACAATGAAAGATTGTTTGTTTCTCTTAGCCAAGGCTCCTGGAGCACATTACGAGCATTAGGCATCAGACTTTACGCTCATAGATCCCTCCTAAGGGGTGATCAGATACCCACCATCATCTTATGTACACGTACTCAGAACAGAGGATTTCGCATGGTTGGTCCAGCTCTGCCTCCACTATTTATAAGACTCAGAACTTTGAGTTGAAGCAGGGCTTCACCTTCAAACTGAAATTCTACCCAGTGGGGAAACTACCCTGTCAGCTGCTGTTGCACTCAGTTGTTAATTACCTTCACTGTTAATGCTTTGCTTCGTACCTCCAGTGTCATTTCATTTCCAAGAGATGATGGGCTTTTATCATCCCTTCAGCTGCCAAGCAAAGCACACTCCATTAGTATAAGTGTCACAATGTGGATACTTATTAGCTGAATAAATTATTGCTTAACCTTTCCTTTAAGCCAGCCATATTTTTATTACTCTTGCATTCCTATTTTCCAATTGATAAAGAGGAAAGAGGAATATAGCTGATATCTACACAAGGCAATAAAGTCAAGCATACCTTGCAGTATCTTGATTCTCAAACCTCTGTCCCTGATGCTTTCCTCTAACTGACATTTCTGCTTCTCTCCTAATACTATTTAAAAGCAACACAAACTGGCATGGGCTAGGAAATCCAAGCATACAGATTGCAAGGTGGTAGAATACATGCATTATTAAAACAGTATTTTAAAGAGCTAGAGATCTGTTCACTCAGATGAACTAATACAAATCCTGTGATTCAAGGGATAGGAAATTGTCATTATGAGTTTTACTGAATATTATGGTCAAGTCAAAATTAATTATTTGCAAAAAAGTTTGATTCATTTAATCTGGGAATCAGCAGTAACATCAGCATTTTTTTAAATCACCCTGTGTGCTAGATCTACAATTTTCTAGGTTTCCTACATATTTGCTGAAATCAAACACACTCAATTCTTGGAAATATCTGGAAAATACCTAACTTTATTTTTTTTGTTCAGAACTTTTCAAAATAATCTGAATGGACACCCAGTGCTCAGATATGTGCAGATATCAACAGTCACAGGAAAGTTCATGTAATGTGTTACTGAGTTCATGAGATTGCTGGCATTTTCCCCAGTAATTCTGTGATTTTATTATCCTTGTATACTTTTTTTTTGCAATAGGCAGATTCAACTCTTACTTTCTGAAGATACGTCAAAATACCTTCATTAGAATTCCACATGATTCAAAGTTTTGCTCATGAGTATAAATCACTGCAGTAGCTATGACGGTCTAATAACACCAGAGATAAAATTTGTTGGGAAAAACAGAATCTGTTAAAAGAAAAAAAAGTATTCATGAAAATATTTGTATTTTCAAAGTATATCACCTGATCTAGTAAAAAAAAGTTGCTTTCTTTCTACCTAATTTTGAAAATGTCTTGAGTCACTTTTGGATCATTCAAATATCACAGGGTTTTTTTGCAGGAGCAAAACAAAAAGGTAGTGGCAAACATAGTCCTCAGAACATTTTTACTTCTATTTACATCAAACATTGCCTTCAAAATTACATGGAAGTTCTTCTAATCTTGTACTATTCTCAGTGTAAGTTTTCCTAGAAGACAGAGGCTGTAAATTTGACTCAATACTAGGAATGATTATCTGCAGTTGTAGTGCTCTTTCATCAACAGTCAAGATGTCATTCATTTACTATGTGAGTGGAACAACTAGCTTTTTTTAATTAAAAAAAACAACAACAACAACAAAAAAAACCCCAAACCAACCCAAACAGAAATCTTTTCAAGAAGAGCTTTAAAAAATAAATTTCCATTTGATTAGTCTGTCACTTCTGGAAAGGCATTTAAACATTATCAGTGTGTCAAGTGATAATCTCAGATGTGGCAATCAAGCGCAGGCACAGCTTTGATGCAACACCTCACATGCACAGCGAAACATCTTTCTAGAGTTTGTTCCAACAATTAAAATATTCAGCCTTTTGTGGGAGCTGAACTGCTGTGTAAGCTCAGAAGGACACAAAGTCTCAGCTGAAAATGCACTCAAGATCTTCAGTGAGCTTCCTCAGGTTTCACATCAAGTCAGGATTGTCCAGCCTCTGGTTTTGGTGAGAGCACTGTACCAACACTTGCCATAGTAGAGCATCTATTACTGCTTCTGTCTCAGAGTGGGCACAAAATAATGCTTCAGACTGTCTTCTGGGACTTCTCCCATCTCTGGAGTCTTATCAATACTGAGAAAATGTTGACAATTTGATAATGAACCATTATCATTTGCTAAAAATGAGAGAGAAATTGAAAGCAAACATCTGGTAAATAGAATTAAACATATTCTCTCATTACACATTAGACATGCTCAAATCACAGAATATCTGCTACAGGTCTGCTGCTCAGCATACACATTTACATAATGGATTACAAAACTTTTTTCTCCTTTTATATCAGCATTTAGTCTTATGCAACTCTGATAACTGCTCCAAAATTACTTGCTTACCAGCTATTGGAATACTGCATCATGAGCATGTAAAAATCCTAACATCCTACGGCATTGGATGCCTTCATATTTTTTAACTCCAAAATCCTTCCCCCTCCCTGGGGTGCTCACCTAGTGACTTTTGTTTACAACTCCAGCACCAACTCCTCCCCCTAAGTAGGCCAAGATCTTGAGCATTATGAGCTTCGTGACTGTGGAAATTCTGTCATGTTATTCATACCACACCTACTAAAACCAGTCTGCAACAACGTATGAGGACACAAGAATAGGCATTTGTTGAAAAATCTTTAAAGCATCTATTTCTGCACCTGAACATCACATCAAATTCTTTCATACTGAAAAGATTCGCTTTTGTAGTCCTCTTCTAAGTTATGTTATCAACATTATCTGCTAGTTAAGTAGAAAAGGGCTATGTAATTTTTCAAACAGCTGTTTTTGTCAAGCAATGTACTCTGTGAGTTTTAAGTTAGTTTATTTATGGAACTATCATAAAGTATCCACTCGCTTCTTAAAGAAATCCTTAAAAATCCCTCAAACAAAAAACAAATAATAGAAAGCAGAAAATTTACTTTTTTTTGCCTTCCTTTTATTCCAGCGGTAAGCTACCTGATAATAAGCTTCCATTAAATGTTAATAAAACAGAGGTTACATAATTCACTATCCAGCAAGGACTAAGCAGGATAAATCCAGATACTAATGATGGTTTGTTTGGGATTAATGGTAAGCGTTGGATTAGTTGAGGGCTTCTTGGTATCTGCATTTCCCAGCTCACAACAAAAACTCCAACAGCAAAAGGCTAGTGCCACCTTTGGATGAAAATTCACATTAAATCCCTCAGTCAATCTGATTTTCTGTTCTGCTATTTGATTAGATACCTTGTCGTACTTTCAGAAAATTAAGATTTAATCAGAAAGTGGTTTTTTCCTTGTCTCTCACTTCCCTTTTTCTTTTTTTCTCCCACTCAACCTTAATTTTTAAGCAATAGAGAAAGAGTTCTTCCCTATTCTCAGTGCTTATATGACAGCTCTTTAGAGTTTATTCTTGGAAATGTATCAGAACTTCTATTAATTGTCATGATACTTGATTAAAGGCCATTTGTAAGATATTTCCACAAAATTGTTAAGAATTTGAGGGAGAAAAAGAAAATTAGTAAAACTTTTAACCTAAGTTTAGGTACAGGTTTACATAACTTTGATTCTTATTTTGGTACTTCACCCATTTCCAGACTTATCCTTATTTTACCTTGCTTCAGCTAGCCAGAAATATCCTCATCAGTCATCAGACCTGCAGCACATCATTCATCTAACTAAGAAAGGACTGCTTCATTTTGAAAGGCTGTATCCAAATGTGTTATACAAGCCCTGGCTGAAATGGAGTTCACTTTCTTCACAGCGGACCATGCCCTGCTGTGTTCTGAGTTTGTGACTAGAACACTGTTGCTTAACACCCCAGTGGTTTTGGCTACTGCTGAACAGTGCTTGCACAACATCAAAGCTTTCTTGTTAGTCACTCTGGGGGTGGGCAAGGATTTGGGAGGGAACAGAGGCGGGACAGCTGACACAAACCATACTGTGTATCTTCATGCTCAGGGATAAAAATCTTGAGGTAGGGGATGGAACATCTTCCAGCATAGCCATTGCTCAGAGTCTGGCTGGACATCGGTCTGATCATAAAAGATGGTGAGCACAGCACTTTCCCTCTACTCTCCTTCCTTCACTTTTGAACTGTCTTTACCTTGACCCTCCACCCCCCCCCACTTCAGGCATTTTCTTGCTTTTGTTCTTCCTGTTGTGTCCCTCACCCCACTGCAGGAGACATGAGCAAGCAGCTGTGTGGGTGCTTAACTGCTGGGTCAACCCACACCAGGGTTTGCAAAACTTGTGCCTCTGCAGTAGGCACATGGAAGCATCCAGGATCTTATTCCTCAAGGCAGAATAGTATAGCATTACTGACAATCAAATTTACAGTCATCTTTGGTATTAACAAAGAGTGGAGACTATAAGCAAAAGTCCCAGAGAGGCAAACGACACCATTTGCTAATTGGCTTTGCTTTTCCATCTCTGTGTGGGTTTTATATTTACATGTGAGCTTTACTTCAAGGCCTGTGCATTTATTTCTAATAGTAGTACTTTCCAGTTTTTATTGGATGATCCCCTGGAGACCCTGTACTAGGAAAAAAATGTGGTCAACCAAAAACTTTACTTCCTATGTTCAGGCATACTTCTACAGCAACATGAAACAGATGCCATTAAATCTACCCCACACACAGGCAAGTGACAACTTGAGAAAGACTGTCTGGAGTGAGTCAAATCAAAAGAAGGGACTTTCCTTGATGATTTCCCAGTGCAACCAATTAAGTCCACTCCCTGCACACCATGTGGCCTTGTTTTTCAATTTTTCATGATTTCTTTTTCCTTAACAATTCCCCTTATCCCCTTAGGGGTGAAAGGACAAGTGTTTACTTTCAACTGAGGAAATACTCTCACATCAATGCCCCTCTATGGCCATTCTATTTCTAAAGCTTCTGATTGCAAAGCTGAGCAAAGTTTGGCCAGCTGACTTCTTTTGCTTTCTGCAAGTACCTCCTACACTTGAGGAGAAAATTCAGGATCATCTGAAAAAAAGTTACACACATCACACATCAATACGTAACTGAAGTGATATCACTATTACCATGTGAGTTATTATACAACCATTTACTGGAGAAAAGGCTCATGTTTCCAGTTATTTCATATGCCCCATCACTAATGCCTGAGTGCCTGCACCTCACTTACCACTTGAGTCAAGGTCAGGTGAATATAAGAATGGTGTAGGCCAGAAGATTCCTAAACTCCTGAAATGCTGGAAGATTTAAAGAGTAGTTAAACATCATATCTTGTATAACAACATTTCTTATTCATGTTTTATTTAAGTGAAAGTCAGTCAATGAAGTAAAGTGCACATGCTACTCTACTACTAACTCTTACTTCCTCCCCTTTTTTTTCCAAATGAATTTAGTATATATCCTAAAGGGAACTCTGGAGCTGCCAGCATGTCTGTGTACATTTAATAAAATGAAAGGAAACCAAAGTAGATAAAACCTACCAAAACAAAGAGTAAATGCTGCTCTTTTCTCAGTTCAAGCCATGTATCTTGGCCATCTGGCACTCAAAGCCACCTTTATGCTTCCATGAACAAGATTATATCCCAAGATAAAAACGCACATCTCCAGACTGTGAGAGCTAGATTAAACCACTTGACATGTATTTCATCCCTGTCCTGCCAACATAACATGCAGCAGCAAGCAGGCCCTTTCTGCCAGTACAATCTGTTTATTCTATCACTAACCCACCCCATGCCTGCAGTCCCTGTCCAGGTTGCTTACTTTGGGGCTGACATCCACTCAGACCTTGATCATACCCAGCTCTAACATCATGGTAGGACACACTCAGTGAGTGAGAGCTGACCACTTTAGTATTCACAGAGTGTGGACCATCACTAGGTTCTACCTTTATGACTGCAGCCAACTAGTTTTAAAAGTAGTTACCTGGTACCCAAGTCAGGATTTTAGTACAGAACATAAATCCCAGCAGATGCTGGAAAAATGCATCCAAAAAGCTGGGTAAATATTTGGCCAGAGGATCAAACCTCCCAGGCTGGCTAGTTTAAAACATCAGCTGCAGCAAGAGAAAAATAATTTGCAGATTCTCATGAAGCAATTCATCAGAGCATGTAGCTCACAACTAATAAGCAACACTCTGCTAGACTTACAGTACCTCAAGCCTAAGCACACAATTCCAAAACAATGAGCTTGTGACCATATCACACGACCTAAATTTCTGCACTACTTTGCCCACAAAGGCTGTCTCCATCCCCCCTAGCCGAGATGCTAACATGGGCAGAAGCAATAGGCTGACAATGAGTCTTGCCCCTCTTTTCTTTCCCCGACCAGATGGGAGTCTTCCCTTTCTTCAGCGAGCATCTAGAACTGATGTGACTGCTCTGATCTGAGAAAAGGTAAAGAAGGAATTCTGTTCAGACCCGCGGTCTGGGAAGAGGGCACTGTCACAGCCAGTACCATCTCACCTTGCAGTCTCCCTGGGGCAGGCTCTGGCTTTCCAGCAGCCAGATTAATACCTCCTAACCCACATTAATCTACACATTCCCTCATCCACCACCCCAGGGAACTATGAGGCCCTTGTCCAACACATTTAAAAGTGGCACAGCTACAAAAGGTACAACAATACCAAAGAGAAATGCCAGTATTGTGGAAGATACAAGTGATTGTAGACAAATGTAATCCAAAGTTTAACAGCATGGTAGACAGTACAACTCTAAATAGTCAGTTAAGGCACACTATAATAAAAATTTAGGGACACAGAAATGCAAGTCAACTCCTTATGTGTGAGGCTATAAGTACCAGCTGAAACAAAAAAAGACCTTTCTCTTACAACACCTGCAGAAATCCCATGTTGCCCACAACTTCAGCACTAACCCCTGACTTCCAGTGCTTCCTTGTAACAGCTTACACAGCCACGCCCTCCCCATGTGCCTCCCCCAGAGCTGACAGTGCCTCACAGTGCTCAGCTCAACAAGAGCAACAAGAAAGTCACGACTGACACCATAAAGATGTTTGTTCCACATATGGTTGCAGCTCACACTTCATTAGTGCCTGTTCCTAAACGACAAGTTTATCTGCTGCTTTGACGTTAGCTGGCTCACGCCTGCTTAACCATATTGCAGGCAACACGACTAACCCAACAGCACTCTGGTTCCAAGAAATTCCATATTCCATGTAATTTACTTATCTGGTGAAAAATCATACACTAGCAAAACCCTTTCAAAGGCATTCATAGCAAATGGGATGTCTCATGAAGTCTGCAACATTGCTAATCAACCACTAGTGGCTGACACCACTGGATATTTACACAGCCTGGAAGTTGCCCTCCCACTTGCCGGATCGATGGGCCCAAAGGGACACTCTCAGGGTGGGCAGTCACAGGCCTCTCACAGGCAGAACCCCCTGGGAACTCCGGTATTTTTTTCCTACCTTAATTTATTGCCAGTTAACACCAACTTCTGATTGCTCATCTGAGTGCTGGGGGGTGGGTGGGAAAGCATAAACACCTCCATGAACAGCTCTCCTCCCCCTTTCTAATCTCAGCTTCTCATGGGTCGCAGACCAGCTACAGTGAGCCCGTCCCGCAGCCCTGTCGAGGCAGTGGCTGAGGCAGGTGGTTGGGGTTTCACGGTAACAGTCCCACCTGCTGCTCTTTCCTTCTTACTGTTTCTCCATTGCTAATCCATATCTTTATGTTTCCAGCTCAGTGTGCCCACTTAGACGGGTCCTCACCCTGGTGTGAGGTGTCCATAGCCACCAGCCCTCAAAGGATCCTTCCTTCGGTGTGGGTCACCATCCAAGAGCAGCCGCCCTTGCAGCGTGGTGCCTCTGGCCCCTCGCAGCTGCCATTCCTGCTCAAAGGCATCAGTGCTGATGACCATGGGCTGCCATTCCTGCTCAGAGGCATCAGTGCTGATGACCATGGGCTGCCCACGCCACGGGCTGCCCGTTCTGGTGACAGCACCACGGGGCAGGCGCTGGCCACGTGCCAGGCAGGGCAGCCCGCAGCCCCCACTGCCCACACGCAGCACATGGCCGTGCAGCGCCCAGCTGCTCTGCATCACACAGCTTAAACGTGTCAGAGACAAACTATTAAGGAAAAAAAAAAAGAAATCTCAGTCCACCCTTGCTCTTACACCACTAGATAAGTCAAAATATTGAAATAATATAAAAGTAGAACAGCACTAATACTTTAGCAGTCTTTGACATGAAATTGTGGAAAATCCTCTCATGATTTACTTTGGATTTATCTGTTCTAGATTTGGGGTATTTTTCCCCCTGCAGATTTCTATTCGTTTTAGCATATATATCAAAACTGGGCTGCTATTGCTATGCAAATTGTTTCATTCAGAATTCTTTTTATAGTAGCTTTTGTTTCAAAGGCTTGCAAAACTTGCTATGGAACTCACGCTTTAAAAATATACATATTGAAAATAAATTAACATTTTCTGCAGGAGGTTTCAAATAACTGTACAAAGGAGAGCTAAAAAGGAAAAAATCAATTATCCTTTTAAGTGGGGTATCAGAAGTGAGACTTTTAAAGTTAATTGAAGGATATAATGGATGAGTTTGTTCAGACATAGAATGCAATTTCAAACACAATGCAATTTCAGAAGCAAAAGTTTCCTTGGTTCCAATAATGGACTTTGCTGAAAAGAGACTTCATTTGGACCAGAGACACACAGACATCCTGCTTTTCCAAAGAAGCTTCCTTAATGTCCACAGTGAACTGCATCATCAATGTCCTTTGGCCTTCAAAGCTCCAGCCTCAGACCACCCTGAGACACAACACGTGCCCTGCGGCCACAAGTGCAGACTTTGGGTCTTGATGGTGATGTATGTTCTGGAGCACAGAACCTGGAACGGGGCAGGTGAACGTGGCAGGCAAGACATCACAAAACACACAGCATAAACACATGATTTGCCTTTGTAGGACAAAGGATCAGTCTTCACTAATATCAGCCATACCAGTTTTGATTTCTAGCCAGCTTGTAGCACAAACTCTGCCTTTTCTTCTTTTTTGGTTTGGCTTTTTGTGTAATCAAAACGGCTTGCAGTTGCATTTATATTGGGAATTCTTTTCAAACACATGACAGGCACAGAGGAGGTGTTTGCACTGAAATTCTTTGCTTACTTTCATCTGACCACTGCAGGAGAATGTACTTTTCATCTCTGAACTGCAATGCGTTCTACCATGTTCTTTTAATGATGTAGTTAGTAGTAACTAGCCAAGAGGATTCTGAAATTAGTTATTTCTACAGCTTCTGGATATGATGAAAAGCACTCAAAAATATCTAGAACCTCCTTCCTATTTTACCATTCAAGACAGCATTATTCTCTTCAGGAATGCAATATTCTGAAAAGACAGTTCTGCCCATCAAATTTCGCTAAAAGTCATGGAAAATTAGACATGCTTTTTATTCCTAGAATCGAACCAAGGAAGAAACTTCATGCTTCAAACAGTGACTGACAGTCTTTGTAACTTTCACACATTTTGTGACTGTATTATTGAGATGTGTATTCCATGAATTGCACTTGTTTAATCAGACAGTAAAGTTAAAGAACAAGCAGCAATGCGGGGGCAGACAATTTGTATTAGCCTAATATCCCATTTCTTGACTGAAGCATTCAAATCAAGGACAGCCTTGTCTCATACAGGTATCCACGCATCCCCAAAGAACAGGAACTCCTCTCTCAATGAACAGTCAATGCGCCACAAGTGTTACAAGATAACCCCCAAGCTTTCTAAGCTACTGAGACTCTATATCCGAATTTTGGCTTGATTTCAGAACTTGCACTGGCACAAGCTGAAAAGACTAGAAAAGCAGAAACAACAAAGCATTGAGTTGACTAAAAGAGCTCACAGAAAAAACCACAAAAAGCAGAGCTGCTGAGTGTCCCAAGTGAACCAACGAGGTATCTGAAAGAGCCAGAAAGTACGAAACTGTAAACTGGAGTAAGAAATTCAAGGATGCTGCTTTAATGTAATCCTCTCTTGAGCTTAGTCTCTCTAATTTAAAAAAAAAAAAAAAAAAGGGGGCGTTTGAGACAACCATCCATCCACTGTATCCATGAATAAACAGAGACTCCTTAGAGGAAGAAATGCACAGAGACCCCTGGAGACATGGTGCAGAAACTCAGATGATACCAAGGGAAGATCTCAACTTCTCCTGTTCTGGATCACATCCTCCACTTTCCATAGGCAGCAAGGGAGCACTAGGCTTCTCTTCACCTACATGATATACCTGGTGTTAGTAAAAGAGCAACTGGTCTTCTATCCACACACCATAGCAGATCATAGAGTAGAAGACTTCTACCCATCCAACTAAGAGAAAAAAGCCCAGAGGAGGTAGTTACGCTAAAGCAGACTATTATAAACATACACCACAAATAGGCTGAAGCTGACGATCCAGAAAGTGATTCTTAAGTGTATGCCGCAGGAGTATAATTAGACAGGCAAGCAGGAATCTGCCTGTCTTCACCACTTCCATCTTTCCCCCTTATCTTCCCTGAAGAATACCATTTTATCAGCATAGATAGATGCCCAATCAGACTAGATATCAGAGGTGCCTTGCTATTAAATTTCGGCTGCTTGCACAGCGACACATGCTACTTATTAACTCCAGGGCTACAAATTTGCTAGACAATCAAAAAAAGAAAGCTTGGAGTCAAAACAAAGCAGTTGACTTGACAATTTTCAAAATAATGTAAATAATGCAATATTTCAGCAGTTCTCATCAGTCACACAAAAGAAGCTGAAGCTCTATGCAATAAGCAGTGTGTGGCACTGCTAGGAGAGAGATTTTACACTTGTACATACATCAGTAGGCAGCAGAGTTTCAAACTGTAATATCCTATTCAGAGATTTCCCTGCATCTTCCCTGCATCTAGAGCCACAATATGCAGAAGATGCGGCAGAGCACTTGCAATCAGAAATCAAGGCTTACAGAAGTATATGCTTAGGAAATCAGCACTGTTTTAAACACTATTTCAGAAAGATCATGAATTAAAAAAAGGCAACATCACAATGAATAGTCATTTAACACTAGTAAGATTTTTCAGTATTTAGCAGCCCAACTACAAAAATTCCCTCTAGTTCTGGATTTCATACAATTACATTGCATATGATTGAACTATCTAATGAATAACTAAGTGGCAGAATGGTATCATCAATATAATGAAATCAAAAGCAGAAGTAAATATCGGTTAGTCCAACAAGCTGTGTATTCACACAACATGTTACACAAAGCTGTGCATTCAAAACCATACAGACCAACACTTTGACCAGTGACAGTGGAGCTCTGCATTTATTAAAACTTTATGAATAGACAAGAAAAAAAGTCTTGTGACTTCCTGTTGTTGGTGTCAACCCAGCATAAATTGATAAGATGGTAGTTTCCAAGAATACCCATGATTTGCCTTTAGTGCTCTTCTCCATCTGTATCATCGATACCAAGCCTCATTTTTGCTTCTCTCACTGTGAGACTGTACAAAATTTCCATTTGTAACCTGGTGCCCCTAACCCTGCCCTTAGTCATAACCTGAACTATGAATCAAATAAATCACCCAGCACAGAACACTTCATAAGCAACCTGCAGCCATCAAACCTAGACCTGCAGACTCTGCTGTGTGATCAATGAATTTAATTCTTTATGATGCTGTTCATAATCCTAACCTAATCTCATCCTGGGGAAAAAAAGATACACCATTATCTTCTTCTGACATGACAGGCTGGCAGAAGCTGAAAAATTAGCCACTAGAACTTTCCAAAGCTTAAATTCATGCTTAATTCTATGGGGAATAATTGACAAGACATCCATAACTCTCTCAAGCAAAGCAGAACAGCATCTCCCTAGAAAAGTCATCACAGTTTTGGTTATTTCTCCTTCCTTCCACGTTGCCTAAAGCTCTTTCTTCACTCCATCCACACTGTATTTCCAAACCGAGAATACCAAGGCAGATATCCTTCCCCAGTCTCAAAGAAATGCTCAACTTTAAAGAAAACGTATTGCCCCCAACTAGATGAGTTCTTTTAGAACCACTTCAGCATTGTTAGAGCCTATGTTCTGACAAGCAAAGGAAAATTCCATTCAGAGATCAAAAAATAACCATTTTAATTTGGAAGCTATTTGTTTCTTAGAAAACAATCAGCGGAACAGTCCTGCCAATGTAGGAGTAAAATTACCAGAAGCACTCAAATGCTGTACTCTTAGGTATGTAACTATTGACTTGTATATACGGCTTAACAATGCAGTCTCTAGCTGGTTTTGAGATCATATACGCATGCAGTAGAAATACAATCTTCAATTTTGTGTTTAAAAAAAAAATAATGTAAATTACCCATTTCCATACATGAGCTTAAAGGCACTCATTTTTATATGTAAATAGCAACAAGGCTACTACTTAAACGTTCAGAATGTTCAGTCTTTCCAACAAGCTCCTTGAACACAGAGCTATGACTTCCTTCACTGGATATTCTAATACCTCCACCTCAGTTGTCTTTTTTTTTTTAAGCTGGCTTTTTGCATCAAGTTGTCAGCTATGACACAAAACTCGTGTAAATGTGAAGTTAGGACCACACATTGTAACTGGCCAAAGGCAGTGCACAGTATTGCAGGAAATAAAATCAGTATTATGTGATGGCACAACTTCGTTGCTTTCTCATAATAATTAGGTTGTTCAGTTAGACCAGATTACACAGAATGAAGCATTAGGTGCAGTTTTGCAGGATAAGACTGTCATGCAGGCATTTTACAGCTATTCAGCTTGGAAGGTATGGGCTACATACATGCTATCCAACCTCTTCCAGTTTAACATGTCTTTTTCTTTTTGCCTCTCCATACCAGAACCAGAAGAATTTTACATAAGGAAAAATATTAACAGTCCTGTCTTTCCAACCAATGGAAGGGCAGCAACCTATTGGCTTCTCAAATCACTTTTCAAAAATTCAAGAATTAAAAAAAAACCCAATGCCCAGAAGTAGATAAAGTCATATTCCACACAACAACAAAAGTAGTATTTTGACACTCCTGGAAGAGAAATCAGAACTATGAAAAGTCACATTGAATTTTTACAACAAACACAATGTTAACTATTCAAGTCATTAGTACACAGAAACACAAAAGCTGTGCTGAAAAACTGTTACCATTGACTCCAAAAGGAAGCAGATTAGGATCATGGTTTGCAATATCAGAGTGTTTTTTGACTGCAACAGAAACTAAATTTAGACCCAGTTACATAAAAAATACTAATAGCCTTAACACTTTTAATCAGCATAAGAGGTTTAGAGATACACAAATGATTTAAAGTCTGTTGACTAGTTTTATACTGCTTTTGCAATATTGTGCATTAGTAAAATCAGGGGGATTATGAAAGAAATACTAAAGCATAATAAAATTACATAAAACATTAAAAGCAGGCTATGCAGAGTGACTCCAAACATCAATACTAAGAGAAATTTTACCAGAGTATGTAAAAAATATAACTTCTCTATAGATTCTTGCAGCATGGAGGTTAATCTAACCAGGTAATGCAACCCAAGTACCTGGTAGGTTCAGAAAATAGGTTGGACTCTCTATAAATGCAGTATTAACTTGTGTGATCCTACAAAGGGCAAATAATAAAACGCTTACTATCTTCATAGTGTTGCAAACTGCTGATCCATGACTAGTACAACAGCACAAAGCAATCTGGCAGCCTTTCAAATGCCAAGTCTGGCATGGTGACGGGCAATATGCTCCGCCAGCTGTGCAACTCCTTCAGGAGCTGCAAAACGGCAGAAAAAGTAATTCCCTGATGATTTTTCAGAGAAGTTCATTACTGTGTCTTGCAGAGCACCTGCCAATAATTTAGGAAGTATTGATTACATCATGCTCAGGGCTTTTTTCTCCATGAAAGCTAAACAAGTTCTCTGAAAATAACTGAAGACACAATAATACTGTCCTAATAGAAATAATTACCTGGATATGCTATACCTGTTGCCCCAGATATGTGGTAAAATTACAAAATCAGTGGCAATGTTATCATACCCAATCTCACACTTTTTGATATGTAATCCACACCACGAAAACATTTTCAGGCTCACATCTTGAAGCATATGCCACAGGCTAGTTAGGCAAATGTGGGTAACCTTTTTTTTTTGCTCACCGTTTTCTTTTTTTTTTATTTGACCAGTTCACTGCAGTGGCATAAGAAAGCATTCTTCAGAAGCTGGTTCCTATCACTGCGTCCTAAGCAGACACAGAAATTAAATGGATGACAGTCATAAGTTTTAGTGATGATTAAGTTCTAATTACATCCCATTTTTTCCTTTCAAAGATCTTTCAAAATCCTCTTGTACAATTTTACTACACGATTTGCGTGCTACCGCTGATAAAGACGTGTTACCTACCTGCTTCAGAATTATTTCTGAGAAACTTTGGTAATAACAGCTGAGATGAGCACCCTATAAAACCTATATAGATGGACTTAAAAGATTAAAAATCCCACATTTTGAAACAACTACTGCAAAATAAGGTATACTGGAAAATAAGGTATGATACCTGGTCAGTGACATTTTTGCTCTTTCTACAAAAATATAAACAGCTGGAGAGGAAGCAGTTCTCCAGACTAGATTAACTGCAATGCTTTCACAAAAAATTACAACCTTAAACCCCTATAAAAGGTTATCTTTCAACCTCTAGCTATTAATTATCTTTTTTCTTTGCTAGAACTCAGTGATCTAAAATGCCTCACTCCAAATTAGAGTTCTTGTTCTGATTTACAGAGCTGTAAAGCAGCTGAGTAAATGACTGTGCAGTGTATCACAACACGGCTCAGAACTGGTGAGACAACCAAACGAGATTTCTCGCAGACAAGGCAACTGAGTTAAGTGACAACTTTAAGAAGGTATCAATGAAACGAGCACTTGAGAAATCAATCACTCCAAGAGCTGTTGCTTAACGACTGTGTTGCTAAGAGCTCATTCTTCACACCTATATAGTCCTATAAACTAATTAGCCACAAACAAAGGAAAAAATAATTTTGGTTGCATCTAAAAATAAAAACCTTCAACATTTTGAAGATGGAATTTTTATTTACTTGCAAAAGTTCTGACATTGATATTGACATTAAATGTTATGCTTTATTTTCTACATCCTAAATACCAGCAAGGGCATGGTAGCCACTACTACACAACATGATGAACTCTCCATTGGTTTCTCATGTAATTTTCCAGTCAGTTTTATAAAAACTGCTATCAGCCTTGGGCCAAGTTCAACAGAAAGCTTGTGATTGGGGTTCTATTATTTTTTAACTGAAATGACCACCATTGCAAATTTCTTTACAATCATTTATCAAAAGCAGTTTTTGGAGAAGTTTTTATCACTTCCAAAAAACTGCACTGAAAACGAAAAATATTTAAGAAAAGCCTGCACAACTGAAATAATGTATTTGTTCATTACCAAAATTGGTGACTGCCAGATTGTAGTTACAAACTATACTTTTTGGCAGATGCTTAGCTCATTATCATTCAGCTGTTGAATCACAGATCCAGCTTGCATCACCTAAGAGGATTATGCAACAACAGGCAGGTTTTTACTGCTTAAAGCTTATAGAGCAAACTTGCTTCTTCTAACCTTTAGAGTTTGTATGGATCCTTCTCTTCCAGGAAAAGTTACAGGGTTTACTGGAAGTTCTACTAAATAATGCAGGAGTAAGGTTGTTTTCTGAATTTTTTACTTCTTATCACAGTGGTAATACATAACCTATCAAAGACAGTAAAATTTGAAGTTCACTGCATGAAACAATCTTGTTCTCCCATACACTCATAACTATATTCCTCTTCTACCGCTGTGAGGATGTTACTAAGCTGAAAGGAAGCATCAGTTCACTTACCACTGAACTGCAACCACCCCTCAGAGTTCCTCTGCCAGAAAACACTAAGACACCCTTTACAACACAGAATGAAGAATTTTATTAATGTAATTAATGTAGTTGATCTGAAACAACATGCTCTTCCATCCCTCGGTTAATACTGGTCAAGCAGTGTGATGTACATTAACATCACACCACATACTGCTTATCATGACATTTTGGATCATCCAAACCATTCAATGAAATATTTGCCCTTCCAGTACCCTTCATGGAAATGAGTTTCTACAAAAGCTTGCGTGGTTATAATGGAAGATTTCAACTTCACTGGAAATAAAAAAAGTAGTCTTAAAAAGATGATTACTGCTCACTTCAACTTTGGCTAACCACCCTGTTCTGTACTTGCAGAAAACAAGCCACGCAACAAGACTCCCGAAATAAATGCTGGTGATGCAGGATGGACACGATCTCGCAATGTGCTTTAGCAGCCCAGAGAGCCGATTGTATCCTGGACTGCATACAAAGCACCGTGCACAGCAGATTGAGGGAGGGGATTCTGCCCTTTACTCCACTCTGGTGAGACCCCACCAGGAACACTGCATCCATCTCTGGGGTCTTCAGCACAGGAAAGACATGGACCCGTTGGAGCAACTGCAGAGGAGGGCCACGAAGATGATCAGGGGGCTGGAGCACCTTTCCCATGAAGGCAGGCTGAGAGAGTTGGGGTGGTCTAGCATGGAAAAGAGAAAGCTCTATGGAAACCTTAGAGCACCTTGAAGGGGTCCTAGAGGAGAACTGAAGAGAGACTTTTTACAAGAGCATGTAGTGATAGGACAAGGTGGAATGGCTTTAAATTGAAAGAGAGTAGGTTTAGGTTAGGTACTACGAAGAAATTCTTCACTATGAGTGGGGGTCACATACTGGCACAGGTTGCCCAGAGAAGTCGTGGATGGCTCATCTCTGGAAGCGCTCACTCAAGGCCAGGTTGGATGGGGCTTTGAGCGACCTGGTCTAGTGAAAGGTGTCCTGCCCATGGCAGAGCTCTGAAACCAGATGATCTTTAAGGCCCCTTCCAAATCAAACCATTCTATGATTCCATGAAATTTTGATCTTTATATTATATCTCTCTTATCCAATCAAAAAGAGTCTCAAGAGAAGGTAAGACTTAATACTGTTTAAAGTATTTTTTAAAATAAATGTCAACAGGCAATTTTATAGGTTCTTTTGATCTAGTTTCTTTATCCCATTTTGAGCTACCATTGGTTTCTTATACAGTTTTCAGAACAAGAGCTAAAGTCCTGTTCACTAGATACATTTCTTTATCAGATTTGACTACGAGATAATCTTCCCCAGCACTTCCTTTTCAAAATTATGAAAACATCTCTAAAAGCCATGAAACAGAATATCATGCAACATTCAAATCCTTACAGTAAAATTACTTTGGACAAAAGACTCAAAAAATTTCAGTAGTTTTTGTGGTTTAGGAATGGTATTCTCCCATTTAATGTTCCTACCAAAACACTCCAAACCATGCACCACTCATTTGCTCCTCCCTTCCCCTCTTCGTCCCCTGTTGGGACTGAAGAGAAGAATTGGAGTCACAAAAAGTGAAGATCATGGGTTGAGATAAGAACAATTTACCAGAAACAGCTATGAAACAAGAAAACTAACAGTGACAGCAACAACATTAATAACAAAAGTGTACAAGGGAAGTGAGCAATTCCCACGCAAACGCTCACCCCTGCACCAAAGGGAGCCCAACAATATCCAACCACCGGCCACCAACCACTGCCGGGAAGGGACCCTTTCCCCACTCTCAGAAAAGGACCTGAGGTGACCTGAGGTGAATAACCTCTGGGTCCTGGCCACGCCCCTCCTGGCTGCTGCAAAAATTAACCCCGTCCTGGCCAGAACCAGGTTTAAGTGTTTTCTCCAGGCAATACACTCCCCTTTCCTACCTGAAGTATTAATATATGTCATGCCTTATCAAAAAAATCTTGATTCTGTACAAAACAAATGTTTTAGAGTACAACCATCCATAACAATTATTTAGGTTGGAGGGTGGAGAGGGAGGATGTCTCTGCTTGTTAATTCCTAATGACTAGCATTTGTCCCCAGTTAAAAGCTAGCAGAGATATGGGAAAATCCCTACATTTCCAAGCAAGTTGTAGCAGCAAGTAGATCTCAAACGTGTCACAAGACTGTTACTCTGACAGAATGCTGAGCAACCTACCTTTCCATTAACGGCATATTTTGAGAAGTGGATCTGGTTAAGTCTAACAATTGTTGAAGAATGGAGAAGATTTTCAGCTTCACATCACCTCCAGCATGTGTTGTCAAAATAAAATGATTAAAAAATGAAACTGTCACAAACAATGTTATTTAACACAGGGTAAAGCTATGTTTTGATAATTAATGCTAGAATTATTTTTTTTATCTTTAGAGTTCTGCTTCTGCACCCTCTTAATCTTTTAAAACATGTCTTCGCGTTCTACTACACAGGTACAGCAGAGATTACAAAAGCTAGGATTTACCCACAAGTACTACAGACTTTGGGGATGGGAGAAGGCAAGTTTCCACCTTTCCTGTGTCTCTGCATACCCTTAGCTCTTCTTATCTGAGGAATCTGAACTATCCAGGAGCCTTGGAAGGAAATATTTTTAAAGCTTTCTTTATATTCTTTAAAGTTTTGAGCCTGCTTTGCCTTTTCTCCTAATCCTTATCTCACAGAGGGAAATGAGTAAATTATTCTAGTGAGTGCACTGGTGCTAGGCCAGAGCTCAAACACTGGTGAACACCAAAACTACGTTTGAAGTTAATGTTCTTACCCTCAGGAGCAACAGAGCACAGAATAAGAAATGGTATTCCTTGTCACATTTTTACTGCTAATGAAGAAAATGTAGAAGTCAGAAAATACAACTTACGGATCATGGCAGCACTGACATTTTGTGAAAGTAAGGGGAATTTAATCTTTTAGTTCAGATAAAAACAAGAACCAGATTAGTAACTCTGAAAATTATACAGACAATTTCCATTACTGTCTAAAGCAAATCATAGTTAAGAACACATTGGGGAACTGACAGCAGAATAGGCAAAATTAATGGGCATTTGCTTCAGTTACACACTGCTTACAAGTAGTGAATGCACAGCTGAGGAGCACACCTGCCCCACAGCACAAGTGCAGCCTGTGATACATTTTCTACAGATGTCCAGAACGCCAGTCCCAGCACTCAGCTGACTACTGCCACCTTGCATGTCAGCTTTCTAGGTCTGATTTCACACTTCAGCCACACTCATGCTGAATAGACTAAAATAAGAAGTCAGCAGTTTTGCTGATGCGAAGTCAGTCAGCTTATACTTGAGCCTTTTCCTCAGTGATGGCACTAATTTGGGATTCTCTGTCAGCACACACTAGAATTTAGCGATGGATAACACTAAAATTTTGTGATCTTACCTGAATTTGTATCAGTAGGTTAGAAAAACAAACAAAACTGATAGACAGGTTTATGACCACACTGTGTTGTCTTTATCCTTTTTTTTAAAAACAGCACTAGTTTTAGTTTGACTTCCTAAGGGTTTTTTTTATTTATTAGTATATTCCATGCAGGCGTATGTGATCCCTTCCCATCCTAAGCCCTCAAGGTAAAAGTCCTAAGGCCAATATGATTATGTACAAAGTAACTCACTTTATAAAAGTTCACCAGTATCAGCAACAGTAGTAATACAATAGTATTCAGCAACAAGTATTCAGCATCATATAGATTTACATAGCATTGCTACAAAATCAGAGCATTTCTATGAAGTTCTGGTTGTCAATATAAGGGAAATACACATTTTTCTAGACTGTTAAGAAAAAAACCCACAGCACTGAGCCATCTAGTTATCTCTAGATTTTGTGTAAGAAAATACATTTTCACTCAGTATTACATTTTCAGGTTTTTTACATTTCTAGTATATAGTTCTATCAAATGTTTAACACAGTCTTCACTTTTAAGTTACTATTGTAAACAGAATAGTCTGTAGATCAGATAGAAAATTTTTGTTGAGAATGAATTGCAAAGTAAAGTATCTTTCCATTGATAGCCCACAGGGCTATTTTTTGCCATTTTTTCCAAAGCTTTTATTTAAGCATACACACAAAAAGCATATATTACATTGCTGTTTTATGTAAAAAGCAAACAACCCTCTACTGCCAAAGCTGCTGCCTCACACATGGACAGGGGAAAAAAGGATTAAATAAATCTGAGAGGCCATTTGTTTTCATAAGTTAATTTCCGGGAAATTAATGAACTCAAAACTGTGTTTATCCTTACCTAAAAAGTAAGGTCAATTCCTAGCATCAGCAGCTACATTAAGTCTCACTGTCAACTAGAACAGAACATGGCACAAAATCATTAAATACGCCACATGAGCTCATATTTCAAGAAAAAAGATCTTCCTGAACTTGGCTCACGGCACTCTCAACAAACAGCAGTGAATGGATAAAGGCTTTAGACTTCGAAAAGCATTAAAATCAGAACTCGGAAAAGGTTTTACAATTGGCATAATTTTGCAAGAGCTAGGAGTTACAAATTCTGTAAGTTTGTGCAGAAGTTACTCTGAAGCACAATTACTGCATTTTAAACTGCCTGAAAATATCATCCAATCTTCTTAGAGTAATTGCCCAAGTAATTTTTTTATCCTGCAGATTAGAATATGAAATGCTGTTTCAGAACAAATCAGTAAGATGGAACAGATACAGCGTTAAGATGCAGCCAGATTAACACTGGGGAAACTTTAGGCAGTCTAGCTTTAAGTGGGCTGTTAATAATGTACTTCAACTAACCTCAATTTAAAAACAAAAGAGGAAAATATTTGAGACTGTTCCCCAAATCAAACTTCCTAAAAAAACCCCCAAACAACCGAAACCAAAAACAACCACGCAGAAACCTAAACAAACAAAACCAAAGAAACCAAAGTTCTTTATCCAATCTTATTTTAGAACAAAAGAATTACTTTTACAAGTTTCATACTCTTTGGCAGGAAATCTGTGAAACCAAAGCACACCCTGACAAACTGAACCTTTCCTGAGAAGCGTTCATAGACATAAACTCATTTATAATGTGTTATGTGGGAGATGCCAAGTTGTAACAGTTTAAGAGTCAACTGCATGGAATGTACCAACAGATTTATGAACAACAGTAGCAGTTACTTACATGTTCATGGCAGCTAATTGTTCTTTATGAATTAGGTTTCCCTGTATAAATTAGAAAACTACAAAAAGTCAGAACTGGGAGAAACTGCCACTGTCTGTAAAAGTTCAAGTGAAAACACCTTTGCAGCACTTTCCTTAGACAATAGCATATTGCTCATATAAAAGGTCTCTTATCCTATAGAAGTCCTGGCAGAGGCAGCCTTCCAATCCAATGCGCCCTGTTTCAGTCTGAAACAAAAGACATGTTTCAATTTATTATCTTCACACTAATGAGAAACTTATTTTATTATTAAAATAATATTTTAATTTATTATTAAAATAATATATATTATTTTATAATCTTATTTGCCAAAGAGATTAAATACAGAACACCTACCCTGCGGACAGCCACCAGATTGTTGCACACAAGCACTCCTCCTACAAATTCAGCTTGTATACCTTCCCGCAAGAGAACCTGCTTGAAGTCAGACAGTCTCGGCTCATTCATAAACACAGACTGATGTCCAAGAACCTTCAAGACAACATACACAATTTTACTACTTCTATTTAACACCTTCTATTTTTCCAAAGATCTCATTATTGCATAGGCAGCAGCGCGGCCTAGACTACAGGACTCTAAATTGGTTCTATTTCGGTTCACCTGCAGCAATACATTTTCAGGATAGAAAAGCCTTAGAAGTTACCCATCACGAAAAGCAAAAGTTTTTTCTTTGCTCACATATTGAAGACAAACGGAAAGCTACAATGAAGATCCCTCTTCCAAGCCATGCTATGCCAGGGACCGAGCTGCGTTGAGCTGTACTGCTGATCAGTACAGGGTAGTATGATGGTTGTCACAAATCTGAACAGACTTTAGAGTTGTCTCCACAGTTCTCTAGCTCCCAGAACAGACTACATTTAGGACTGTGAAACACAGAATCCTAAAAAGTAACTCTAGGATTAAAAGGTACTGGAATCATTCAACAGAAAGATAAAACAGTATCTCCTAAAATGCAAAGTGTTTTAAGAGTTAGGGTGAATTTATGGAAAAGATACATTTAATGAACTCTCAAATCACTACTACAGAAGCAGACGTATGAATGTCAAAGATCTGTATCTTGAGTATATGAAGTGCTTTCCATAGCATCAACAAAACATAATAACATCCAGAAGTGACTAACACCAACTAATTTCTCTATCTGCAAGTACTAATTACAGATATGACACACACTAATTAAAATCTTATCTTCATAAATATATGGTACTGTATGATAGGCAGCATTAATGGATGCAAAAGATCATCCTCACTGAAAAGCATAAAAGCTGAACAAAGAACAGCACCGGGTTTAACAAAGAGAAACCTAAAAATGAAAACCCAGTTTCAGTTAGGCTTTCATTTGAGTAAGATCACAGTATCAACCTCTAAGTGCTAAAAAAGGACAAATGAATACAGAGGTCTTCATAAAAGAAATCCAGACTGGCATCATTTCCGTACCTCATGAGGTGGCAGAGGTTCCAAAGTAGGAATGATCTCACTCTCCTCACACATCTCCTTGTCATCATCACCAAAGAGGCTTTTCATGGCCTTCTGTTGTGCAATCACACTCGAGTCTGAAGAAGGCACATCCACTTGCATCTCTAAGTCTTCATCTTCCCTCAACTCTCCCTCTTCCAAAATAACTCCAGTATCCACTTTTGAAACCCTCATGTCCAGAACACCATCTATCCAAGCCAACTCAGCATCCTTGGCTTTACAGAACTGAAGAGAGCTGACAAGAGAATCTTTCAACCTGACCTGGGTTGCACAAAAATAAAAGTACTATTAGTTTCATGGAAAATACTGAGTTCTTACTTCAAGCTCTAAAGATTAGCAAGTTTCTCTTCACTGTCCCTCCAATGAGTTTGATTCATGCACTCTTGTGGAGAGAAAGGAGGGAACTGGTATCACCAAGGCAAGATACTTTAAAATTTAATATGTGTGACACTCATATCACTACTTAACCTAAAAAGCAGCGGAGATCAACACCTTTCTCATCTTGGCTAACCTGAGTTAAATTTACAGCAAGAGCAATCATTTCCTTTTAAAAACTAGAAACCTTTTGCAGCCAAGTTGTCCCTCAGTTGGTCTTACCAAATTCAGAGAAAGTTTCTATAGATACATTTAGGTTACTGAAGAATACTTCCAAATTTCAACCCTCCAAAAAAATTATAATCAATATTTTATTGTAAGAAAGGATGTCGTAAATATGAGACTTTTAAGTGCCCTTACCATGATTCCTCTGGTGGACTCTAATCCTTTAAATAAAGCTCTACTCTTAGAGATTGTTATCCACATTAGAAGGTCCATGATTCCCATAGTGCAACCAAGGCTGCAACCATGTGAAAGATACAACCACCAACTACCCATCCATCTGCAGCACAGCCCACTCAAAGGAAAATGTGACACTGACACTTCACTCACATCTATTATTTGCAAATTTAACATTGCCTCTGCACTTGTCCTGGGCCATTTTTTACACACTAGCAACTCTCATGGCTTTACAAAACTAAAAAGCCCACCCCAACAACCAACAAACCAAATGCAGAAAACACCCTGTTTTAAGGCTGTCATAATTAGAAGATTTTTAATAACTGGAACTTTCTACTTCCTAGAGGGTAACAGATTTTTCTCTGGAAAGAAACAGAAGTACCTCTTTCAACAATTCTACCAATGTTTTTCTATTAACTTTAAAAGAACAAAGGAATAAAGCACTACTACAAAAAGTGCTTGTGAGAGACTTCCCTCTAAACAACTTCAAAAATTTAACTGGGACCATAGACAATTTTCAGATATTTCACACAAGTTATTCCAGATTTCTTATTTAGAACTTAATATATTGCATTTAATTTTCATGGCTAACACAGAGCAATACATTACCATAACCTCACTTTCCAAGAATCATCACATTAAGTTTTTGTGGGGTATAGGTGTCTTATTTGTTTTTATCATTAACTTGCTCCTAATTTTACATGTTCACTCTTAGGTACTATTTAAGTATGAAGAATTTTTTTATTCTAGCTCTTTAAGGCTCCCTTTCAGGTTCCAAAGAGAATCCTGAATTGGAGCTAGTATACAACAGTATTCTAAATATAGGCATTATAAATTTATAAATACTTCAATAAAGCAAACTGATGGCCCCGTGGACGCGAACGTTGCCTTTTGCACTACAGGTAAAGACACACTGATCTCACATTCAAGCTTTCAAACACTTATGAATAATAAGCCTCAGGAGAATGCTTACCTAGAAGACAGTAAAAGACTATTAATGTCTTGATCACACAAAACTAATTGTACGCACAGGTAGTACCACCTCTCCTCTCCCAAAGAACAGAGGGCAAATTACATTTTGCCCATACAGGTCTACTACAGTCCACTGTAGTTACACAACAAAAAAATTCCAGTACCTTACCTGGTAAATGTGAGTTTCACTTGTAGCATCTACAGTTTCATGAAGCTTGGGCATGTAAACTTTAATATCTTTTCCACCAAAAGCTCTGCAACATTCTGCGAGGTCCTGACTGGCCTCAGGTGGTCCATGGACAATGACCAGTTGTCTTGGTTTCATTTGGTTAATAATTTTTTTAATTGAGTCCCCGTCTGAACGTCCTTCATAGTCAATGTATGTAACTCTGGCTCTGGTTTGAATTAAAAACCCGAGAATAGTATGACTTAGTTGAAAAGACTAAACCTTTGAATGCTCCAAAATACTTTGTTAAGATATTTTTTAAGTATTGTACATCAACAAAAGCTGTCAGCACAAGGTATATTATGGATATGTAAAATACAGTTGTCAAATATTAGCATGTGTGTATTTAACACAATAAGTTGACAACATTCACTTACATAGTTATCAAAAAAATAAGTTATCCATGAAATAAGCATATTTGAATATGTTATCCTTTTAAAAAAACATATTTAAGTATCTATGTTAACATACTCCTGTATTATTTCTTCTACCTCTTCCAGCTGTGTCCATAAGACAGGGAACAAACCAAATTTTTTAAGAGTGGGGAACCGTAAGACTGTTCAGTGCTCCCAGAAAGACTAGTAAAATACAACTTAGCTTAGGGAAAAAAAATAAACAAAAATCAAGTCCTTTATGACTTTCTTAAATCCAAGCCAGCCTTTTACCCAATTTGCACTGTACCCATACCACTGTTCTAGCAGAACTGATAAGAACAAAGCCACTCACTTAATTTCCATGGATTCTGTTGCAGAAATACATTTGGTAGGAACATCTGATAAATCCTGGTCCATAGGCTCCTCTCCATTTGTCAAACCAGACTCTAATTTGCTTTTTTCTTCTTCTGTTGCTTGAAGTTCTGGAACTAGAAAATCCTCAGGTCTAAAGAATGAAAGGCATTTCGCTTTTTAGAGTAAAACCAAAGCACTACCTAATAGAAAAACAAACAGTGCTGGCTATTACTAAGATTTTTTGTAACTGTTATTGCCAACAATTTTACTACATCTGCCTTCAGTATTTCCATACTTGAACAGAACTGATTTGGAAAACACGACCTTCCTGTCTTAAAAAAGAACTTGAATAACTTAGGAAATACTAGCAAATCGAGGACTTCTAGCAAGTATTCCTTATGCAAAGATCATAAATATCACTAGATTTTGTTAGCATGAGCAGTGTTTTTTCATCTCACAAATTTAACATTACATGTAATTTAAAGCAGAAAAAAGTCACGTCAAAGGAATTAAAATCTTGTATCTCATAAGATTAACAAAAAAAAGCCTAGAGTGAAAATACATCCTAAGAGGTGTGAACACAGGTACACAGGTCAAGGATCAGCACTCTGCAGCTTCAATCCTATCATAAGCTTCTTGTAAGACTTAGCAGTTTGAAGAGCATATAACAATGCCGCAAAAGAGATAAAATGGTGAATTTAATTCCTTCTAGTTTTTGATTTTGATATTTCATAGCTACTATGTTAGAATACATTACCACCACATACTTGATAATTTCACCATATTCATCCCATTTAATTCTTTCTTCAGGAGCTGGAAACATTGGATAAGATTTTTTTGCCTGTTTGAAGAAGCTTCCTTTCCGGCTACCTTCACCTTTCATCATCAAATCATGTTTGGTCTTATGTAAAGTCGGCTGATCAATATCCTCTTCAGCATCACTTTCATCACTGGAATCGATATCTGCCCTGAAATGACATTCCAAAAAAACCTAGCACTTTTTTTCTTCAGGTTTCATATTACATAAACACACTGACCAGAAAATAACAGTTGACATAACACTAACCAAGGCCAAGGGCAGTTTATGTATCTGAGAAAGAGCTCACAGTCAACTGGCAGATGAAACTGGGTCTATCAGAACAACAGATTAAAGACAACCACTCCCGATTCCTCAGCGCCCTCAGACAAGTCTACTGAAACTCTAATTTTCATTTATGCCCGTAAAGAATTGAAGGAGCAGAATAATCACACAGAAATCTCAACTCTGATCGTAACAGCAGAATGAGCACACATACTTACTCTTTAGACTGCTCTAACTTCTTAGCTGCTTCTTTCTTTAGTTTCTCCTTTTCTAAGTATTCTTCAAGTTCTTTTCCTTCCAACTTGACACGTTTTCTCAACTGCAGACAGAATTAAAATTAATGTTATTGTGAGTAGCTGACACAACTTTAATTCTTCTCCTACATGCTGCTGACAAGAATATTTGTACTTAGGTACCAAGGGCAAGTATAAATTGTATGTCACCTACAAGACAAGACTACAGCAAACATGTGGCACCTCAGCATGGCAACATCATGATGGTGTCAATTAGTTCAGTCTACTTTAAAAGGAAAGCATTTCTAAAAATATTAAAATCAATTAAGCTTCCCAAAAATTTCTGAAAATGTCTTCAGGAAATATCTCTTCAATAAGTGAAGGCAAATACTCTTAGACGAGCAGTGATTTTTTTTCGTTTTGCTATCATTAACATCAAACCAGAAGAACCTAGCAAAGTCATACTAGCTGGCAAAACAATGGTAGATTTTGTTTGTTTTCTGAGTACAGGTCACTTTGAATAAACTGAATACTAGTAATAATCTAATACTGTAATTCAATGCTTTCAATCCAATCTAAAACTAAAATAAAGCTGGATCATCAGTATCGAAATTATCACTGCAATCACAGGGGACTTCCATAAATTAACAACTTGCACCAGAAAGAAGTAGGCATAGGTGTACAGATTATCAAAAACTATTTGAAAGCATGAATAGCAATTAATTGTCTTTTAATTTCCAGCATCTGCTTATCTTTCTAATCCTGGTGGGATATATTATACTAATTTGACTTGATTCTCCCTCCATTCCAAACCTGGAGTATTTTCCAGCAAGACTAACCCATCATATGTGGTGATCTGTATGTCAGCTGCAAGCAGACTTTTCTCTATTACAACAAAAACACAAACAGAAGTGTTGTCTAAAAATAAATATTTAAAAGGAATTTCATGCTCAAGTCTATGGAGTATTAAATTTGCCACACCATGAAAAAGCATTTTGCAGTTCTCAGTAGGAGATCTATTTTTATTTAAATTTATCCACAATTTGATAAACATACAACATACTGATTTCAGGTTTCTCTCCACCACTAGAAGTATTTTCAGAAGACCAAAAAGGAAACTATGTTCAGTTTTGCCCACATGAGTCCAGATGGCCCACAATAAAAATTTGGAGCTATAGAGACCACTCTTACCTCAATATCTATAACTTTTTCGGAAGGATTATCAATCAGGAATCGTGCTAATGTTCCAGGTGTAGTGCGGTAAGTTAAAATTATAGAGTTTTTAGAATCCTGGCACCATTGAATGAAAAGATCTCTAGAAAACCCACACTCCAAGTCAGGCTGACTGGCAAGAACAACTTTTGGACTAGGCACTCGAGCCAGATCAGACAGACTGTGACATAAGGAGAGATGGCGGAACTGAAAAGGGTTGTTTCTCTTGTCTTCAAAGCATCTCATCAACTTGTCACTCATCCATTCGACCTAAAATATGTAATAGAGAAAGTTATCTATACAAATACAAGTTCTTCAACACTACAAGACTGAGATGAAGTACAGGATGCAATATGCCCATGATTACTTCAGTATTTCTCAGCAGGTGTAGAAATAATGTTGAGCATAACCAACACTGAAACAAGTACTTTAAGTTCTCCTTTTTAACAACTATAAACTATGCTAACAAGTCTTATAATAAAAACAGAAATCAGTATCAAGAAACATGCCCACTGCCGCAACTGGACGCTGCATTACTTGATCAAA
Source organism: Cnemophilus loriae (assembly GCA_013397755.1). Lineage (NCBI taxonomy): Eukaryota > Metazoa > Chordata > Aves > Passeriformes > Corvidae > Cnemophilus > Cnemophilus loriae. Next base: position 332,485 of record VZTF01007679.1, read on the forward strand.
AGAGCTGAGACACAAACATGCACTACAGAATAAGGACGCTCCCCCAGCATTTCGTCATTTTTTACCGTTAAAAAGAAAAGCTGTTGCATAAACGTTCATTACTCTTCACAAGTGGATTTCAAAATCAAAACAAACCTGTGATTTAGAGAACTCCACCACATTGTAGCTGACGTTATTCAAAAGTGCGAGAGAGTAGACTCCTAATCCTGCATCTTTTGTTCTCCAGATCTGATCAAGAAGCTGAGCAAGTTCCAGAACTCTGCCTGCTGTATCCACAGCTATTAATACATTTCCATCACCTCGTAATGTCTCCAAAACATTAGCTAAGAAGAATTAAAAACAAAACAAAAACCTACTTATACTTTGAACCAAAGTTAGAAGGTTTGTGGTGTGGTTTGAGAGTTTTTTGTTTGTTATATCACACTAGCAACTGTATTCAAAAGCATACTGAACACAGAAACAAATGAAACTTCAAAAGAGATCTAAATCCACCAAAATTAAAGGAAGCTGGAGTTTTCCCAGAAGCTCCGAAGATCCCTCTGCCTTGGTACCTCCTTCTTTTGTTTTTTTTAATTAAAAAACAACAGCAAAATGGAGTTTAAAAAAAGAAAGTGCTGAGGAAGGTAATTTAAAAATCCCTGAAGAGATTTATGGATACTGGGTAAAATACACTGTTTTCAAATATGGTTCATTGTTGTTAGGAAAACATTTAACTTGCAGAATCAGTATCATCAGAAAAGAGTAATTCAAAACTTGTTACATTTTAATAAGGATTCTTAAGTTTAAATGTTGATGAATTTCTCATAGAAGAATAATTTATAGTGGCTAATAAATCACATTACTGATATTTTTGAAGCCCAAATAATACATACTCAGCAGCTGTTCATCCCTTTGCTTCCTCCTGGGTTGTACATAAGTAGCATTAAATGAATCTGTAATAAGCAATGAAGGCCTGCTCAACATTTCCAAGGAACATCCATTCAGATGGCTGTGGAAAAAAGGCAAAATCTCACTTTTTTGCATTTCTATTTTAAGAGAAAAAATAAGACAGCTAGCTTCGAGATAGCTGCAAGTACAGAAATCAAACTACCCAGCTGCTGAATACTTCCTCCTTCAAATTTACAAATAAATAAAAATGAATGGAATAAAGAAACCCAGAGCTAATGCTTGCTTCAAACTGATTAATCTGAATGCAAATGAAATTAGTAGTCTTATTAGAACTGAAAATGCACTTCTGCTTCCACACCTCTTTATCACCCACTAAATGATACAGACCTAACACAGGTAAGAACTATACATTGCTATGTTGAACTTACATCTCCCTCTTGTGGTTGAAATCAACGGCATAAACAATTTCTTCCTCCCCATCCTTGACAATCTTCCAAATCGTGCCTCCTATCATGTGACCAGCTGGCAACGGTGTGATTGACAAACCATGTCCTTTGCCTACAAAGGTTTTCAGTATTTTAGGTGGATTACACATATTAAAATCCATTACTCTGAACAAGAGATAGTAACTTTAAACAACTGAATGCCTAAATTACTACTGAGAATAAAAGTCAAATGAAGTATGAAAAAGCAGTAATATCTGTCCTTCCCATCTAACCAGTAACGTCAAAATATTTTGCAATTACTTTTTATATTTCCTCCAGAATAAAGAACCTAAAGCAAAGATCACTTCTTCCCTCCACCTCTCACTGATGCTCAGAGGCACTGCAGAGCTGTTGTAACTAGAGATGTAAACAACAGTAAATTATATAAAAAACGTATCACAAGAAAGCAAGCACACTGATGAAAGCCAGGACCCTCTCTGGGGCAGCTCTAAATGTTTACTATATCATTCACTTTTGAGGTACTTAGGAAAACTTACATAAATCACAAAATCTGGAAGCTTTCCAGAATGACAAACACACAAGTCAAACTATATCAGGAAAGGTGTTCATGTGCTGCAGTCAGGGACAACAGAACTTTTCACCACCTTTTAAAAACACTGTTGCTCCCTGTCATTTATACCAGCCTGTATCTTTGTCAGATTAAAATGAGCCCATCCATGACCATTACACACTGACTCTGCAGCAGGAAGTGCACAGTAATAATCAATAATTAAACATACATTATCTTCTTAAATGCCTCCATTGAGTCTTTTCAAATCACCTCCATTAAATATAAAAGAAGTTGGTTGTTTTAAAAAAGTCGTACACTAAAATTACTCTTCAGATGTAAAAATTGCCAGCACAGACATAGCCTTGCTACGACTATCTCAAAGAGGGGCCAACAGTCTTTCAAGGGTAACATCCTATTTCTGTTTTCCAAATAAGAAGGTAAGTATTCTGGCAGCACTACTCATGAACCTGTGAAATACCGCACTTCAGAGACAAACTGCTAGTGGTCAGCTTGTATGTGTCTCTGTTCAAGAAGAAAGTTTTTATTTCATTCTGATCTTCACATTCAACACGAGTGGAAAGCTGCTGATCGGTTGCCACAGGTCCCAGCAACAAGCTATACTGAGAATGATCTGAGTCAGTGAAGATCTCCCCATTAAATCATGCACATGCTGTTAAGTTCATCTCAGCAACCTGCTCTAGAAAGCTTTCCCTTGTGTAACTGGCTATGAAGAATTCTGAGGTATCTGCTACTAGACAAAAGTAAATGCTTTTAACAGACGTGAGTAAATTCCAAGCAAAGTTACAAAAACACAATAGAGAAACAAACATCTAAACATTCTTTGGCATGAGCTCCTCTGCATGAAGTGAAAATTCTACCAATTTCTAGATGCAATTGCTGAGGCAATTGATACAGACTGACATGGGGCTAATGAACGCAGCACTGCAAAACACACAGTTCAGAACTCACTCACTTTAAAAAAGTTACTTTAACTCTTAACTACTCTGTTGCCTTTCACTAAAAGTAAATTCTTGAGGCTTTGGTGTCAACTTTACCTTTCAAGTTCACAATCTGAGAAAACTTCAGCTGTTGTATCTTATCAAAGGCTGCATCTACATCATCCAATGTAAAGAGTGTGAAATCTTCAGTATTATGGCGGGACTAAAACAAACAAAAAGGTACAGAGCATTCAAATACTCCACCGTATCAAAGATGTTGTGTATGAAAGTATCGACTTAAACATACCTGGTAGAGATCATACATAAACATCTGTCCCATTTTATATACAGGAATAGTTGCATAAATGGCACAATTCAACCCCATTTTCCCAACCGCATATGGAAGTGCACCAAGGTGTAGAGGGTCAGGGTGGGAAAGAAGAACAGCATCAACCTGGTGTACATGCCTATAAAAAGAGAGCCAACAAAAGCCATTGAAAGGAGTTCTGTATGCTTTTGTAAATCTCCTGTTAGGGCTATTTTGAGAATACATACACAGTCTGAATGCCAAACAATGAAACTTTAACCCTTCAAGGCTTGAGACAGTTTTAAAAATCATAATTAAAAGTTACAGATATTTCCTAACGTTCAAGTACTTAAAAACATAAGTGAATTCAGAAGGCATAACTTTAAGATCTGGAAGACATAAGTTTCATATCAAACTCCTAATGAAAAAGACCTTAGTATATATGCAGACACCAGAAAATAAATTAACTGAGGGACCAAATGTATTATCAGTACAGATGTGCTACAAATTGCTTATACACCTAAAAACTTTGAGATTACAACTTTTCTTCTGATGAGAAAGACCAAGTAACAGGACCAAAGACACAACAATCCTTAAAATTATAAAGATCAAATCAAAATATATTTCTTTAAATATAGAAAAGATCAAACATTATTTAAGAAAAGTAGCACATCAGTTTGGGAGATTTTATTACTCTTAAAAACATTTTTTTTTTCTTGCAAAGTGTTGCATAAAATTAGAACTCAGACTAAAGCCCTTTGTACATATCATAATTGAAAAACTTGAGGGCATAAAACAAATGAACAAATGAAAATACAAGCTGGACTGACAGATTTTTGTTCCCTTGTATAGTAAGTGGGGCACACACTTCTTGATGGCTGTTATGAAAAAGGGAATTTTATCTAATTGCTTCTCAGATAAGACACTTGAAAAATATTATAAATTATCCTCAGTACCTAACAATCCTCACTTAAAAGATTTCAGACACTACAAGTGTGTCAATGCTATAAAACTAGTATCAAAAAGCTTAGTTTCATTCCTGAATTTCCATGTTTCTGTCCTAACTTGGCAATCAGCACAGCTCCTTGCTCTACACCTGCAGAAGTTCAGTATTAAAGTCTAGATAGATTTTGGTTGTGTTTTTTCCCTTTGCAGGGGCGTTTTCCTGACAGTCTATTCAACTTGAAACAAGAGGCAGGAGTTGAACGGCTCTGCATTCAGCCTACATACACGAAGACTTTCTCTCCCATTTAAAAGTTAGTTAACTGTTCTAAATTAGCTGAGAGCCAAGGTCAGTCTCCCCTAAACTGTGTCATATTTATGACAATAAAAAACAAACAAATCATCCAAGCCAAAACAAACACAGAACAGTTTGAGAATTACAGTTAAGAGACACAACTCACTAGACTGACAAGAAAAAATTCCAAGTTTTTGCAGGAAATGTTTCAGCAGTGTGATTCCCTTCACATAAAACATATCCGAAACAACACCAAAAAAAAGAACAATTCTGCATTTAGCAACAACATACATTATACCACTGCATGGAATCTTGAAAACTTCCAAGACAGACCAAGACCTATTTTAAAAAAAGGTCAATGAACTGAACTACTTACTTCCTCAGAGAATCAATAATATCCATAGAAAAGTTTTCATCCCAGCCACAGTCCAAAAGAAAACGAAACTCATCTACTTGCAACAGATAGCAAAGGGCAGATTCCTCCTGCACCCCCGAGAGCGTAGTCAACTTGATAATCGAGGTCATTTTCCTCTCCAAGTGTTTACTCTCCAAAAGAACTAATCTGAATGGGGGACAAAATGTTTCATTGACTGACACAAAGAAAAAGCCCATTTACTTAGATCTAGCTTCACATATTCCTGAAAATATGCAGGCTAACGGTGCTAATACTGTTCAATACAGCTGCTGGATACCAATTAAGTCTCAGATATTAACATTCGACTGTTGCAGGTCATATTAGAAAGAGGTGGGGTTATTTTCTACAATATACACTAGCAATAATTAAAAAAAGGATCCCTAGGAACAGCGCAGTTAACAGCAGCTCCACGGAGCTGGATGGGGATACCCAGAGATGGCACATCCAGGGCCGCGACCCCTCAAACCCAGGGCCTGCCCGACCAGGGGCACACAGCGCGGGGTGGGCCGGGGGCTCCGTGCCGGGGCTCCGGGGCTCCGGGGCTCCGGGGCTCCGGGGCTCCAGCGCCCCACCGGGCCCCGGCGCCCGGGCCTGGCCTGACGGGACGAGTCTCGCCCGGCGGGGACGGCGTCACGGGGGCGAGCCCTGCGCCCACTCCAGTCCGAAAGGAGGAGAACAACGGGGAAGTGGAGGATGATGTGAAAGAGCCGATACCTGCCACCCTCAACCACCCCCAGCCCGCGCCGCGCTCGCCACCATCTTGCGGGAGGTGGGGAGGAGGGACAGCAGGCGGAAGGGTAGCGGGCGGCACCACCGCGAGCCCGCCGGGGGGAGGGCCCTCCTCCCCCGCGCTGCGCAGCCCGTGGTCTCTCCCGGCCCGCCCGTTCCCGGTGCCCTTGGCGCGGCCGCTGCGGGTCCCGGCGGCGGCGCGAGCAGCGGTAATGGCGGGGTCGCGCGCGGGGCGGGAGCGGCGTCGGGGGCGGAACCGCTGTCAGACCTCTCTGGGAGCGCCTCGCCCTGTCCCCTGCCCCTTCGGCCGGGACACGGCGGTAGGCAGAAACGCCCCTCAGCCGTGGGGTTTTATGGCGCTATTGCCCTTAGAGGGGCCGTCCAGGTCCCGGGCAGGCCGGAGGCGGCTGAGCCGGGAGGTGGCGGGGCCGTGTCGCGGGTCAGCGCCCGGGCCCGGGGCGGGGGGCGTGTGGCAGCGCCTCCCGCCGCTCCCGCAGGGGGTGGGTGCGCGGCCGCCCCACAGCGGCGACGGCGGCGGTGTCCGCCCTCGGGACCCGGCTCGGGGCTCCGAACCCGCGGCTGCGTGTCACAGACTTCTCTGGTGTCGCGTGTAATTCCCTAATCTGGAGGGCTTTGGTTGGGTTGGAAAGGTTTGCTGGGCCTGTTTAATCTGGAGAAGACAGAGAGGGAATCTCATTAATGTATGTAAATATCTCAAAGGCGGGTGCCAAGAGGATGGTGCCAGACTCTTTTCGATGGTGCCCAGCGATAGGACGAGCAGCAATGGCCATAAACTAAAATACAAGAAGTTCCGTCTCAAGACGAGGAAGAACTTCTATAAATTGAGGGTGACAGAGCACTGGAACAGCTGCCCAGGGAGGTCGTGGAGTCTCCCTCTCAGGAGACATTCAAAAACCACCTAGACACGTTCCTGTGTCACCTGCTCCAGGTGACCCTGCCTTGGCAGAGAGGTTGGACTGGGTGATCTCCAGAGGTCCATTCCAATGGTATCGATTCGGTCATTTTAGAAATGTTCTTCCTTATTTTAGAAATGTCCTTTCTTATCTGTCCCGCTAAACATACAACTTGTCTCTGAGACTTGGCACAGGTAATAAAGTGCCCATCCACAGGAGTTTGAGTTGTAAAACTGTTTCTAATGTTTTACAGAACAGCAAACTTCTGTAGAGTTGCTTTAATGGGTGAATTACTTTAGAACCTTAAAAAACGGAAGTATTTCACCAGGGATATCTTAAAGGTTTGCTTTTGAGAACAGTATGTGTCTCCTAGGAAGTTTTTGATAATCCTCATGTCTATTGTCATTGTAGAATCCTAATAAGTGAGTGTAGAGGTGCCAAGCATGCAGCAGTTTCCCAGTGGAGACTTATTAGTAACTCTTACCTATTATGCTTTTCTTTCTAGCAGTCATGGTGAATTTCGCCCAAGCTGTGCGTGACCACTGGATTCACATCCTTGTTCCCTTAGGATTTGTGATTGGATGCTATTTTGACAGATGGAATGATGAAAAATTGTCTGCCTTCAGAAACAAGAGCTTATTATATAAAAGGTCTGCTTTATGATGCCTCTTATATACATATATAGTTATTTTTCAAAGTGCTTCTCAGTTCTTTTTTACAATTATAAGTACCACAAGGAAAAGGGAAGAAAGCCCTAAAAATATCAAGCATTCATGAAGTGTTTTAGGTCAGCAATACCCTCTGAAAAAGGAGTCTTTAGAAGCTATCTTCATGAAAAAAAGGATCACTAACTGCTGTCGAGTTCTTGGTCATGAAATGTGGAAACCATTATTTTGACTCTCTAAAACTTCAGCGGGAAACATGGTGCTTGAGTTTTAATTTTCTCTCTTAAATTTAAAATGATCACAGCACCTTTTAGCCAAATACTTTTTTTCAAATGTGTGTTACTTAAAAATAATGACCAAGTTCTTGGAAATTAACTTATGTGCTAGCAACTGCTATATCTTCACTGAATGATGTGATTATATGCACTGATCGGTTTGGGTTTTCTAACTGTGACTTCTCAGGGAGAATTTACATCAGAGAACTTCAGGCATTGACTCATGTATGTCAGTTCTAATTCTGTATTAGATCATCAGGTTAACAAAAGAAAAGGAAAAATAAATCCTGTTGCATAGACTGATAATAGGAGTGTTATTATTAGTTTGCCGGTGGATTTTTTTTTTCCAATTCTGGCCTCATCTAAATAGTTTTGAGTAAGAAAGAAAGCTTTTGACATAATCTACCCACATTAGAACTTTTCTTAATGCACTTGTTAGTGAAGTTGGGCTGCTATATCAGTCTTGCAAAAATCTCTTCTGCTTTCACAGCTCTTTTTCCACTAAAGTAATGAATTATTATATTTAAAAGAAGTGGAATTTTTCATTTTGGATCCAATTAAAAGTCTGTTAACTCCTTAGAAGTCAGCTGTTCTGTGCTTCCATTTAAATGAATGCAAATTAAGAGGATGCAATCCATTGAAGCTTTTGAAAGAAAGGAGGAAGTTGATCAGTATTGAAAGATTTTTAACTGATAACAATTGCAAGGAAAGTTAAATTTTTTACTTAAATCTCAAAATTAAGGTATTGTTGAATAAATACTGACATTTATTAATAATCTAAAAAGAAAGATAGTCATTTTAGGCTCTTCCCTCTTGTTTTTTCTTTCTACACAGGGAGTTGAAGCCTGGTGAAGAAGTGACATGGAAATAAAAGCTAGTGATGAAAAGGAAGACATTTTTGTTTGATTCAGCATCTTATCTCACATCTTGGAGGAGCAGGAATATGATTTTTACGCTGAGAGGATACTACAGTAAAGGACATCTGCAATTCATCAGTGCTAGTTTAATTTCGAGTGTTACTTTTTGAAGTTGATTTAATTACATGACTAATATGTGTTCAGGAATTCCATTAGTCCATAAGCGCTGAGAAAATTTTGTCACCTACTCTGGAAAGGAGAGGAAGAATTATAGAATAAACTATGCAAAAATCATTTATGTTGTTATTGTTGTGTATGATGCAGAATCCCTGTGTTTATAGCTAATGAACTAGCCTTCAGAGGAATACTTCCATAAACTCAGAATGTGGTTGACAGTTGTTAGGTTTTTTTAACTGAACCGGGTACGTTTCTTTTCGGATTTCCTCTGTACGCTTGTTTGGAATAGTGGTAAGCGGGTACTGCGGCTTCGTGAGCGGACCAGGAGGGTGTAAGGAAGGGGCAGGTGGTGGGCCCAAGGCAGGAGCGGGCGGTGCCGGGAGAACCGGCAGGAGCTGGGGCGGTGCGGGACGGGCCGCGCCGGCGGAGCGGCGGAACGGGCGGCGCGTGTCGCTGCGTGCGGGCACGGCCGCCGCGCGGGGGCGCTCGCGGCC